>LPNX010488229.1:151814-179677 GCA_001517045.1 Pseudotsuga menziesii | reverse complement strand
GGATCTAGGGTCTGGACCATTTTTCATCAGATAGATGATAGATTGGAAAATTCATGAATTTTTGTTGTTGTGAACAATGCTCCATATAATCCACTGTCAAACATGGCCAACAACTTAATTCCTAGGGCTTTATGCATGCTAGGGTTTAAACCTGGGTCATCATTATGGGACACCCTTTGTCAACCACTAAATTTATAATTTCATTTTTCATGTTGAGTGCTTAGAAGAGCATACAGGTGCATGGTGCCAGAAATAACTCATAGCATAGTAGATGGCAAAAAGGTTGGTAAAATCTATGGGATACTGCAAATTGGAAGAAAATGGAGCTGGATATGCCTATTTGACTGTTTCTTGATATAGTTTCTCATCGAATTTTGTGAGCCCACCTTCAAGAGGTATTTTTCTTTTAATGATTCATTCCTTTCTATAATAGAGCTAAGCTTCCATCTTAAAGATTGTTAAGAGCTATTGGTCTCAGTTGTGGTCATATGGAAGTTACATGTGCCCATGAGATGACGAGACCCCTAGGCATTACACCAGATATTTAGTCTCCATTGACTTGAAGGGGTGTGAAATTAATCTTATACCAATGGAGATGTAGATCTTGATTTTGGAGCCTTTTGACTTGCATGTTAACGGGATATGGATAAAAAGACCTTAACTTTAAAAGGCATTTTTTATATATCTCAATGTCTGTGTGCCTAGATCAGATTAAAAAGGGATTTAATTTGATCTCTCACATTCACTGGGCATGACTTGTACAAATTGTGATGTTGGCAATGCCTAATTCTATATGACAATGACTCATTGTAACTTGTAAATAATTTTAAGGGTGGCATGGTTAAGAATGATGGTATAATGGATGTAAGAAAAACTATCTTATGATTAGATTGTTAAAGTTATAGATTAAGAAATGGCCTTTATCCCATGTTCCACACTGTTTCAGGGCCAGGGTGCTGTGTTATGGGAATGGCTGTAGAGACTCCCCAAATCTCAAGGGGTGACACCCTTGAAAATATTAAAAGAATGGAATAAATAACATTTAATATGCAATTAGAAACTTATGTACTCATGTTTCAGATTCATTGAAACTTCCAAAAATTGGCATCATTCTTTGGATGCATGCTACTTGTTCCAATATATTTTGCTTTTAATATTTCAATCACTTAATGTGACTGTGTTTGGGATGTCTTTATATATGTTGGAGGAGGATTGTAGATGTCGTTTGAGGGGTATCTGTAGGTTGTTCAATGCCAAGGGATGTGCAGGCGTCCCTGCAGTCCCCTAATTGTTGGGAAAGATATGGAAATATGGGAATGGAGTTTCCTGCATTCAGGGCTGCTGAGGGATGTAATGGTAATGCATGCCTGTCACTCTTTGACAAGAAACATGGGACTTTTCTCCCACCCTAGACATGTCCCTGTGAAAGACTTATTTTATCTTAAAATTCGGAAGACCACAAATAAGAATAGGAAAAACATGCACATAAGACAATAACTTCCACCTTAGTTGGTCGAAAAGACCGAAAATAGGGAATGGCAAGGTCACATAAAGGATGCTTACAATGAGAAGTGCTCGTGGGGGGAACATAAAAGGTAAACTCAGAATCTAATGCAATTTTCTTTTTGTTCCAAGAATCTAATGTAATTAACAGTACGAGGTCAAACATTTGAATTTATGCCAATGGGGAAATTGGACAAACTATGGTTATAAGAAATTATGTTGTGGTTGATGAAGGAGAATGATAATTATGGAAAGGTATATGGGCTTCCATGACTGGCATACAAGACCCTTCTTACGTAAAACAGGGAAATTGGATTCAAGAGTAGTGGAAAAATGATTAATATTGAAAATATTTCTGATTTGTCACTTGATAAATTCAAAAAGTACTGTTACTCAATAGCATTTTACTATATTAAATTAAAGGACATTTCCTTCAAAGGAAATTGAATTAAAAGCCATTTCTAGAATCTTTCTTCATCACTAGACATTTTTGAATCTCACCATTCATCCTCTACTGTATTTAATTTTGTGAGAATTTACTACATGAAAGAATTGGATATTGTGTGAATAATGCTATCTGCATTAGGTTTCAAATAAATATGAGGAGGATTGCTAGAACATTTCTTTGGAATGCAAATGTGATGATCTATGTCAATGGCTAGTCATTCAATAATTCTGGGTTGTAGCATTCAAGTAGACAGAGATGCCATTCAGTTCCTACTTTGTTTGTCCCAGTATTTCAAGCTATTATTTATTTGCTGAGGGAATTAGATTTTAGAGGCCCTCTTGCAGTTCTAAAGTTTCTTATTGGAGACACAAGATGAGGAGGATTGCTAGAACTTTGCTTTTGGAATGCAAATGTGATAATCTATTACAATGGCTAGCGATTCAATAATTTTGGGTTGTAGCATTCAAGTAGGCGGAGATGCCATTCAGTTACTACTTTGTATGTCCCAGTCTTTGAGGCTGTTGCTTACTTGCTGAGGGAATTAGATTTTAGAGCCCCTCTTGTAGTTCTAAAGTTGCTTATTGGAGAGACATTGTTGAATAATTATTTTACTACAGATATTGCCCTTGTTTTTAATGTCAATTCAAGGTAGTCACTATGCTGCTTTTGTGTTTTGATTCATGGAGCTCATATTGCTTATATGAACTAATCATGTCTTGCAACATACAAGTGTATGGACACACATTCAAGAGCGTTCACTAATTGTGATACTTTCTTTTCCTTTAATGAAGGGGGTATTTTACTTCTTGAGGTGGATAGGATGTTGAGGGCTGGAGTCTAATTTGTTTGGGCAGTGCAACCAGTTTACAAACATGAGGAGAAGCTACAAGAAACTTGGAAAGGTACTGTAAGTGGAGAAGAAGAAGATTGATTTTAAAAAAAAAAATTAGATTTGGCAGAATATTTGATACTTACTATGGATTTGCATTTGGTACAAAAGATAGGTTTTAATTCAAAAGTTTCTTGAGGATGTATCTCTTTGCCTTTTTGTTTGGTTGGATAACTGAGCTTTTATGATATGAAATTTGCCTTGGATACCAGTAATGTGCCAAGTCTTAAGATACACTATCTAATTAATAGTCATGTGGGTAATCTTCCAACATCTCAGTTGAAATTTTTTCTTCCATCCCACTTCTTTGTCTTTTCATGAGAGATGTGGGGAACAGGAAATCGACATTTTGACTTTCAAACAAATATCCTTCAAAGTTATGCATCGGTATACTGTAGAAATAAGCAACACAGTTAGAGAATTCAAATCAGAATTTATTAACTGATAAAATCTATATCCATGGTATGCTTCTGCTGGAATAAACATCTGTTAGTTTATATGCATTCTTCTGTAATGAGTTATGCACACTACACATTTGTCAAAAATTAAAACCATTTGACTGTTAGAAAGATGAATACTTGATTGTGGTTAGTTGATGCTGCATAAAATGCATGAGGATAAGTGCACGAATATAAGCACATCAAGATTAGCTATATATTTTTAGCTTGAAGGTAGTATAGCATCTCTTAAAGACAATATCAATTATGTGTAATGATAGGCTATAGCCTGCAGGTATAATTTAGACAAGGACAAGATGTTAAGGATAATAATAATTATCTATACATACTAATGTAGTTAGATTAAGTGTCCTATTTAATGGGGTTGAGATGTAATATTTTGGATCATAACAGAGATGTAAGGAAGCATTGAAGGCTGTAGTAGTAAAAGAAGAGAACAGAGTGTCTTGGTAGTGACTGGTAAAAGGTTTTTTTTTAAATCATTTTAAAAATATGGATACAGAATGTTTTAATTCCAGATAGGATTAGATTTAAATCTTGTTGGCTCCTAGAAGATGGTTTTGCAATTAATATAGTTGTTGCTAGTGGTTGCTGCCGGAATTCAAAGTTGCTCGATCATTAGTGTATTGGTGATGGAACTACTAATGGAACTATAGGATCCCATTTTGTATAAAAATACTACTGTTAGATTTCATCTTTGAAATAAATTCTATCTTCATTGAAGCCCATAATGGGTTGAAAACATATCACAACTTTTGTAACAAAATCATGAGAACTGCTTTTAACTACGTTATGCCAAAATCAATCACCCATATCTCTAAGGGTCATTTCAACATGGTAAAGAAATTTGAGAATCCATACTTTTCTGGAACTTTGGATAGAGATATGTTGAGAATTCTGTTCCATTTGATCAATGCCAACTTAGAATTCCTCTTTCCCCTATTGATTAAAGCCTGGTGCAAGGCACTTTCAGCAATTTGACATTCCACACTGCGATTTTGTGTATATAGATATATTTTGTCCTATAGAGTGGTCTAAATTACTAACTATTTTCACCTGAATTAAAATTTATAGTAAAAAAAGTATATCTTTAAAGCAAATCATCGTCAACTTTTGGATTTTTGCAATAGATGCAATTTCCACCTGTAAGCCTGTTTTATAAATCCTTGGTTTAGCTGGGAGGGCCATGTACAGAATAAACTAGGCAAAGAGGCTGGTATTTAAGGAAACCCCCGCATCCCAGATTGCTTACACTTGCCCTATTTGAATGGGTATGTAGGGGGAGGCTATTTTGATGCAAAGATGGCTTAGTAATTTCTCTTTGAAGGGATGACAATTGCAGCCTTTTAGTAATATTATACTTTCGGGGTTTCCAAAAGAATCATCAGCAACTCTTGAAAATGATAAAAGAGCACCCATTTTGTGTCAAGTTTGATTCAACTCAATTTAAAAGCAGCGAAAAAGGGGAAAAATTCTTAATTCGACGAGCAGTAGGAAGCGGCCCTAAGCCACCATGATCAATTAAAATTTTCAAAGCAGTTGCTTCTTCATGACCTCAAACTTTCTGGCCCATCATTTGCAGACAATATCTAAATATATTAAAGAAGAAAATTATGGTCCGAAACATGTTTGAATCCGATAAATCAGGAGTGCTAACATTGGAATTTCTCTTAACATTGAAAGTGATAGTTGTGTAGGGCACTGGGCATTATGGATTTTGGATTTGGTGAGAGGGATGAGGTGTTGGGAGGAATATAAAAGGGTCGTATAATTTTACATGTGTCAAAAAATCTTCAAGAAGATGAAAATATTTGAGGAGAGTCATGAGGTGATTGCAATCTAAGTGATATGCTTTAAGGTTGATTGTATGGGGTTATGATACTATGATTGTATGTTAAAGCAACTAGAACATATAGGTAGATGCTGGAGAAATTTTAGCTCTAGGGAAGGTAGTTTTGTATTTTTGGAACATTGAAGATTTTGATGAATATTTGCTTGTAGGCTCAAATTCAAATCTCAAACTTGCAAACTTGTCCATTTAGTATTGTAGAACAATATTGTTAACAAACAGGTAGACTGCATCATATCTTTTATGTGGCTTGGTATGTTAGGTTAAGCTTGATTTGGTTAAAGAGTGATGGAGATAACCTTGATTTGGTCAAATGGGTTTAAGGTTGGTGGTTTATGGGGCCATGGTTTTTGGAAACCCATGGTATTAGCATGTGAATAAGCCTACTTAAAGGCTTGAGTAACTCATTCTATGCTACTTGTTACGTTGTAAGGCATTTTTCTCTGAAGTTCTTTGGAAAAACACTGTTCATTTCGTCGTCTATTTAGCCAACCGAATTTCTCCACGTGTCTTCTTCTTGATCCGCTGGTTTCTGGTTTCTAGGGCTAGGGATTTTTTTTTGTGTTGTCCACATCTTCGCGTGGTGTCCTGGGCTGCAGCAGTTGCATGTTCAGGAGGTTCGCAGGTCTGGTGGTGATGGTAATTGGGCCTCTGTTACCAATTCCCGAAACACCAATCCGTGTCTGTATCATCCAAGCGGCCAGCGCGTGCAAGTAGCAAACCTGGCCATCAATGGTTAAGCTTCAAATCTCATCCCCAATTTGGAGTCTCAGCCCTTTTCTGAGCATTGCTTGGTGTGTCACTTCATTTATGTAAGCTCAAGCAGCAGCCCTGATGGACCCAAAAGAAGGTAACCGCAGAATATATTTAAAAAAAAATACCACGAGCTACAATAATTATTTTGTCCTCTGATTTTTATCAAGATTTTATCAATACTTTTTTCTGTTGATCAATTCATTTCCTTTTCCTTGCTCACAGTTATTGTATTAAAGTCACTTGCTCAGAAATGGAGCACCGGTATAGCTTCTAATACATGGAAAACTCCATGGAACCTTACTGGAGATCCTTGCACTAGACGAGCCATAGATAGTACTCAAATTACTGGAGTTTTCTCCCTCATGTTGTAGAGGGTTTCCCTAGGGTAAATTCTGTGTCTCATGTGTGAATGCTAATGGTTATGATTATTCAATTTTTCAAGCACTACCATAATTCTGCAATTAAGATCAAAATTCAACAAAATTAAACAATTATGTTTATCTCCAAGTATTATTTTTGTTTACGTAATCCTTTATGAGCATTTGTGATTCTCTAGGATATTAACATGATTCTCTGCTAGCATGTTCACATATATGTGAATCTTTTTTGACCTTGACATGCTTTGCATCATGTTTGGACTCGGGACATATTTTGTTTCGATTTGTGACACCAGTGTCACCATGCAAGTTTAAATAGAAGTTACTGGTTACCAAATACTTTCATTAAACCAAATTGACTTTGTTAAGGATAAATGTTAGGCAGATACGTACAAGAAACCTTATTTATTATATACATGAAGAATTTGTTTGGCTTCGCTTTTATAATTGGTTTATGATCATCAATCATGTGACATAGAACTACAAATATGGATGCTAGTTGACTCAATTGTATAACACATTAGAACCACAAAGTTCAAAATTATTATACATCTACAAGTATTGCTGTTTAGGACAAGTAAAACATGAAATTGAAAATAGTTGTTTTATTACTTAATGTCCTACAATGACCAGGAAACGGCTGGGACTAAAAGACAAGTCAGCGTGTGAGGTATATTGTATAATTGATGAGGGAGTACTTGATGCATCTACTGAGAAATGTTTACTTATTACTTAACTATCCCATTTAGGTGAGTCTACTTATCTGTATTAGATACTCGAATCCCTGTGTCCCTTTATCCTCGTGTCATTTTTTATCACCAGGACAAGTTGGAAAGAAATGAGGTGACTAGAGAACAGTTAGCTATCATCTATGACATTGAAGTCAGCCAAAACCCAGTCAAGAATTAGCTGAGCTGGGAAGAAATTAGGGATTTCTCTCTCTTGGATCCTTAGTGATAGTTGCCTTACATGTACAGAGATGATAATGTTGCATTGCATCTAGAAAGATTCAGGTCTCCATTTCTACTTCTATGCCTGAATATTTCTCACTCTTCTGGCCATTTAAGGTCAAAGTCTTAGGTGCCTGTCTATCCCGTGTGCCTATCATGCTCTGCCTTTGGATCGCATATTTTGTCTGAATTTGATGATGGGCAGAACCACAGATCTCGTATTCTTGACAATCCTTCAAGCAACACAAGGCTGTCTGGGGCAACATTTCCACCCTGATTTAGATTCCATGGGTCTATAGAATGATGTGACTAACCTCTCTATGCCTAGGGATGTCTGTAAAAATATCATGCATTATTTTCCTCCTATGATAGAAGAGTTTTTGTATATAGAGTGATACATGTAGCTGATCATGATAATTGATAAGGGAGGACAGAGGGCCTCCTGTGTCTCTAAATAGTAAAAAGGAAGTGGTATCTACCCCCAATTCTATGATAGATGGGATATATTCTAATTCAACTTCAATGGAAGAGAGTCTACAGATCCTGTCTTCTCTAGTAGTCTGGTGTTCTCCCTCAATTCTAAGCTGATGTGAGTGCACCTAAAAGTGGTTTATGTGGAATCTCAACCCATGTGAGATGCAAAGGTGCAAGTATACATGGAAAATAGTAATATTACCATCTACCTGCAAAGTCTGTCTACAATACAAATCAGGTTTGTATGAGAACTCTCTTGGAGGTGGGATCCATGTGATGTGAACATAGGATTTCTTCTTTGATGAAAGCATTAAATTCACCCTTTGGGTAGAAGTTGAGATTCGGTGCAGTAAGGGACAATCTGAATGGGAACAGATGATGAATGAAGATGCCTTCTATACACATAAAGAAAGAGATTTCATCATACCAATGTGCTGAATAGAGTGAGATATGAAATCCTCTCATGGGTACTTGCTGGACTTTGCGCACATTGATGCTTCGTTACTGTATAATTGCAGCAATGTGCTCATGAAATGCAAACTTTCAATCTCTCAATTGAAACTTGAGAGAAGAAGTCAATCAAAATCGTCTAGTTTTGAATTTCTCTTTCCTTCAGCTTTTTCATGGAAACTTCAATACTCTACAGGAGGGAACATAAGTTACATGGGTGTTAACTTTGTATGCAGCTGTCTCCATTGGTATGATTTGTTTTGAATTGAGATTTTAAACTTTTGTGTATATAATTGATATCTTCCTGTTATCATATCTTAGAGCATCCATTTCATCGCACTAGTTTCATCTTGCAAATTAATCAACCATTTCAAATAACCTGTATTTTTATTTTTATGTCATGGGAGGACACAACTGAAGGCCAAAGGTATCTCCTACATGGTCCTTTCATAAAGATTTACATGGTCCTTTTATAAATATTCCAACCTTGGCATTCTCATGAAAACATATATGTGGCTCTGGAAAAGCTGTAGACTGTTGTATCTATTTTGCACTTCAAAGAATTTGTTCATGGTCATTATTGAGGTGAGATTGATTCCCGGTTTCTGACCATTCAGGAGTGTATCAGGAAATTGGAGGAATAGAACTATATATGTCTCTGACCGTTAATCCTAAGGCTTTCAGGTCCCTTGCAACTGAATTCAAAAAGGATATGGCACGGGAGCTAGAAGTTGCTATTTATCAGGTGAAACAGAACCCTTGCCAATGAAGTCAAAAGATTGTTAAATCATTGTTTTCAGCAGTCAAAAAATCCTTAATACTTGTTGACAATTTCAAAATTTTACTATTTAGAAGGAAGTCATATATTATTCATTTCATGTTTTCAAGAGTGACAATTTATGGATATATATTTTTGCAAACATGAAGCAAACAAAGGTTGACATTCGGAATGTCAGCGACAGAGGAGATACCTTACAAATTGGATGGGCCGTATTGCCAGCTGACTCTAGTAATTATATGACAAACAGTACTGCTGAGGTTAAATAACTGAAATCTTTCCTTTTCCAATTAAATGTTTGAGGAATGAGGATGACTGAACAGTACTCTATGATTATTCATGTATATCGAAAAGTATAGTTATATGAATTAATTAAATATGTTGTTCTTTATCTTGTTTTTGCCAACCTTTTTCCATTTGTTCAACTGTTATCGATTTTCATCCCTGCAGAGAATCATATCCCTTTTAAGTGGGCATCAGGTTCACCTTCGTGATGCCTTCGGAACTTACCATCTGTTAAGATGGAAGATTTTTCCGCCTTCAAAAAGGTATAGTAGTTCTGTTTGTAAATAACTTAAAATATATTGTGGCTAGTTGTTTGCTATGGTTTTACTTGAGTTGTAACTGGTTTTCATGCTTAACCATCAGATAAATCAAGAATAGTGGACACAAACATGTAGTTTCAATCTATAAAATTTGCATAAACAGGGCAATTTATAGATGATCTATGCATATCTAAAATCAAGATCTGATTGAAAGTAAAATTTAAATGAAAACATTCAACTTGCAAATAAGAGACAAATTGATAAAACATAGCTGGCATTATTCAGTTACCTCCATATATAATTGATGTTTTTCAGGAATGGTGACTAGCAATTAAATATTTGTTGCTGGTAATCTATATACGAGCTTGGTAGTTGATGCTACAAAAGAAAAAAGCTTTCTAGTTTGGTGACCCCAAGTGACTATCTTAATAAAACCAAATGGGAATTTTGTAGAGATAAAAGTGAACAGTTTTGGGAGTGGATCCACTCAAAGATATAAGTTTGGAACGATTGTTAAAAAATTTAATCTAGAAATGTTAAAAAATTTAAACTAGAAATAATGTGCACACAACTTTTATAAATAAGAGAAAAAAATCATAAATATCATACAGCGAACGAAGGAATCATCTTGAGGCTCTTAGTCCAACTCGTGTGTTGTATTCTGTGTCTGTAAATCTGCACACATGGATAATAGAGATGGAGGTATGGCACATAATATACAATGAGAATGCCTCAACTTGCAATGATAGCTCAATTCAATATGAGGGCTTCTTTATACACAGAGATCCAAGTAGCAGATGGTTGGGGATCATGACCATTCATCTAATGATCCAAGTTACTTATTAACTAGGACTATCTAATGACGACTTCATAACCCCTTCATAAACTCGCCACCCACTTTATAAAGTTTATCACATAATAATAATGAGACTTTCAAGGTTCACATGTTTAAGTTAGTGAAAGAAAATAGACCACAAGCTAGATATGATTGAGTGTTCTTGCTTGAGTGTTGGGCATCATAATCTTCCATTGGTGATGTCTTCATCTTTGTCACTGATGCTGATTTTCAAACCATAATTCCATTGGAGCTCATTGACAAATTTTTCTGCATCTCATAATTGGAACTGATTCTCTTCCTTTGAAGTCTCATGCATTCAACATTCATCAATCCTTGATTGTTTTCCTTGAATGGTTGTTACTGGACTTCAACCTATTGGAAATAAACACTTCTTTATTGGGGGTCACCGACCTCACATTTGTACTCAATTTTTTGTAATGCTTAATGTCTGAAAAATCATTGTATCATTACCAATGTTCTGCAAGCCATCTTTGTGGTCACCACAACTTAAGTGTTTCACACAAATGTCTGGGTTATTATCACAAGTATGTTTTGCTCAAGACATTCATGGATCCTCATTTATCTTAATCTTAATCAACAGATGATTGGAATACAATTTCACTATAATCCTTTTTTCTTCGTCATTTGGAAATAATGAATTTGAATTATATTGACACATTACTTGATTGCCTTTTACTGCTCAGTTTTTACATGCTCACACTGACTTCTGAAATATCATTGCCATTGTAAATACCATCTTGGAAACTATTTTCCATGTCTATTTGCCATGTTTTGCTGCATATTGTAGAATTTCATATGGGTTCGAAAGTTCTCTCAGTTCTCAGCCCTCCCGGTTTCAATGTCAAAATTTTTAGTGTTTAATTCCCAACCCAGTTTTCAAATAGGCTGGAAATTGCACAATATTTTCAGACAAATAAAACATTGCTGAAACTCCATTTGATTAAGCATTACTCTGTGTCATTGCAGTTAGCAAGAATAAACAAGTACAAAGGTGCAATTGACAACAATCAAGGGTTACAATCTTGATCATACTCACTTTTCTTATCATTGCCACAGGTAAATCATAATTTGTTTTTAGTGTATTACGAATTTTTTTTTTGGTTGCATTAGTATTTTAATGTAGTGTTTTCTGTGGTTTTGCTTCTTACCATTATTCAGAACACTAAACATATTTGACTAATATAATAATTGATATCTGAACAGTTCAACAAAATGAACAATCTTTTCACAAGGTATTTCACCAATTATGTGGATCTCAAACGTGCAGCCTTGAAGGAGGACATTGAGGCTGGTTTAGGGTTTAAGAGGAATTTTTAATAGTCAATGGTTTGTAAGGAGTTTTATCACATGGCATTTCTTGTGAATTTTTGCATGATATGTTTGTGAGGAAGTCAGATTGTCCCTGAATTTGAGTTCCTTCAAATCATTTTTATGGGGTTGGCTTTTGAATCCTTCTTTGAATATTGAATTTGACACAAGGTATCTACTTGGTTTAATTTCAATGTACTATCAGTTGTTTCCTTTTGATAAGGAAAAATACGAAGTCCTTGTTGCTTTTGATAATGTAGAATTGCTAAGTCTTAAATATTTTCTCAAGACCTATTATTTGTGGCTATTACAGATTCTCAGATAACCCAAAGCTACCATTTTAAGCCATCGGAACATCTCTCAGCATATTTGTAATTGTCCTTCTTGTGGGACATATTTTGTTTGCAGCTGTAAATCATATTAAAAAAGCTGAAGAGGATTGTAGGGAAATGGAAGAACTTAAGGGATGTGCTAAAGCTATTGATGTTGCAAAGTCACAGGTACTTTGTTTTTTCAATGAATAGTTAAGTTTGCAAATCTTGTCGACAAATCATATTGTATTGTATTATCCTCGTTTCATTGTTCATTTTCCTGTTTTGTGGTTATTTTTTTTTAGTTTTATGGGTGTGTTCTTTATTTTATTCATTTGGTAAGAAAGGTCCTAACTTCAGAGGAGAGCACAAGATTTCCTTGAAGTTTTATTATTTGTCTGACATGTCAACTCATTTACTGTCGTATTGATCATGCTATAGATGGTTTAGACAAGTTGCCAAAAGAAAACTAATTTTCTATTAGCGCTAGGTTTTGTGTCTAGTGATAGTTTCATAGATTCTATCCAGACTCTAATTATACTCAGTGTTGCACTACTTTGTTCATAGTTTAAAAGCCTTAACCCTTGATGTAGTTATACATGCACCAACACCCAACCTGTGCAACACAGGGTATAGTGCTACTTTCATTTCATATCTGACAAAGATGTAGTCAAGAATTAACCCAATTCAGGATTCTATTTGTTAATCGATTCATGTTAGATCAAAATTAATTTTCTTGGTACTTTAAGTAAATAAGTAAATGTGATAAACCTTGCAGTCATTATTTGATATAAATTAATTAATTACAAAGGAAAAGGTAATTTAATTTGTTTTCAGTAATATTGACGCATTCCTTACAGTTTGGTCGACACCCTTCTCCTATAGTAAGGGAACATGAGCTAAAGGTGATATGTAGCTTATTTAACATTAAAAGTTAAATTGAAAAAAATCAAATTATAAGAAAATTTTGTCAAAATAAATCATAGATCCATCTAACTCCATGCTAAGCAATGATGATTCAGGGTTAAGATAGATATATGGAGATTTAATTAAGTTCAAATTATCTACTTGAATTTTACAGTAGCACCCTGCCTACATCCTCAAGGAACTCTAGGATCAGTGTGACCCCCAAGATTTGAACTCTTTGCCTATCTATGGATTTTTTTATTATCAGATAGCAAAGATTGGGGGCTTAGACATACATACCTATATGCTTGTTATGCACCCATTTTTTCACTAAGGCATAGGAGGTCTGCACCAACACGTATTCACTAAGGCATAGGAGGTATGCACCCATTTTTTCACTAAGGCGTTGGATTTGAGACTTTCTTAAAACATTCATCAGTTTCCATAGTTTTCATGTCATTCATTAACCACATGACATATAGGGGTGAACTCCTTCATAGATTGCACTATGTATATAGGTTTCTACCTGTGCAGTTGAGCATAATTTTTTTGTGGATTCGTTGATTATATTTCCTATTGAAATCCATTTCCTGGTTTAGAGCTGAGTTTTAATTTTCTTAGGTACTAAATAGTTGTAGATTTAGCCATTCAAGTTTAATTTTAACCAATTCTTAAATTGAATTTGTTAGATTAGATTTTCCTATTTTGCACATGATCTTGGTTATTGTTGTTAGTTGTTGAACAAGATAAATAATTTGCTTCATTGTTTTTCTAATTTACAGTTCATTGTTTTTCTATTTTACGATTGATATTTTTTATTGGATTTTGTAGGAGTGAGCTTAACTTATAAGTGGGCCATTGAGTATGAAGAGCCCGCTACTGAGGATTTTTCATTCAATATGAAGACCCTGATGCTGAGGCTTTCAAGCTGTTAAGTGTGGTTTTGAAGCTACTGACGTGGGATCTAAGTATGGTTTTGAAGCTGTTGATGTGGGATCTAAGTATGGTTTTGCAACCAAGTGCAAGTATGATGGTTTATCCATTGTAATATTTTGAAAAGTGATGATTTTCCTGTAAAGTTATATGGAAATTAATATGTGTTTTTGAGAAAACTCATATTTATTGTAATACTTTTGACATTTCATATAATATAATTTGTGGTTTAAAACTTATATATGGTTGTACTTTATATTATGTACCAATGTTGTAATTATTAACTAATTAATGTGACATTGCATCATTTACATGTGTATTAGATATTATTTACAAGTGTTGTAATTAATTATAATGTGACATTGCATAATTCGCATGTGTATTAGATGAGAATAAATGTATGATTATTTTTTTAATTTAAACGTAATATGAAATTAAAAATTTATATTGATTAATAATGGACAACATTAAAACTACTAAAATATAATGACCATACATAAAGCGACTAAAAATGACTAAATTAGTGACCAGTAAATGAGATTAATGACCAAAAATCACAAATAAAATGACCAATAATTGAGAGATATGCGGCCAAACATTGAGATATAAATGACCAGAAAAATGACCAAAATTTGCATATCAATGACCAGAAAAATGACCAAAATTTGCATATCAATGACCAAAAATCAGTTTTGGTGGCTAATTTATGGTCTTTTATTACGTGACCAAATTTGGTCATATTCTAGCTTGTCATGTGGTCATTAATTTGGTCACAAATGTGGTCATATATTTGGTCATTGATTCAAATATATGACCAAATTAATGACCAAATTAATGACCAACCGACAAGCTATAAATGACCAAAATAAAAATGACCAATTTTGGTCATGTAATAAAAGACCGCAAATTAGGCACCAGCGATCGCCAAACCAAAAGTGGTCATTGATATGCGGATTTTGGTCATTTTTTGGTCACTAATATCTCATTTTCCACTAGTGATATTTACCCTGTAAAATACTAGATGGGAAAAAAACAACAAAAAATTGATTTTATTATCTCTAAAACCCTTGGCTCTCTTCTTGGGATAATAGCCCATTAAGGAAAATAAAATTAAAAAATGCTTGCTTTCAAACTGCAAGATCATTCCTTCGATCTTCCTAGTTTCTAACCTTCAGTTTCCCTGTGCTAGTTTCCTCTAACACTACCATTGCACCTGCACACTTGGTTGAAAGTCCTTCTCTAATGACTCAATGAGATCTCACTCACTCTATGTGTCTATTGTGTGTCACCTCTTCTCACCTATATTTCCTTTTATAACATTACAGTATGCAAATAACTTGTTCCAATTCCATGGGATACCAAATACCATGGTCCCTCTAGATCATTTACATAAAGTAATTACAAAACTAAATTCACTTTAATAGTTGAATTTACTAAATTGGATGTCTTATGTCTAAGGGTCATTGAATGAAACCTTTCACATGTCATACATTGTTCATGTGGAAGTACCTATATGATGCTACAAAAATCAACACAAAAGCCCTAGATCTGGTACCCATCTACCCTCCTAGTGTCAAAATCAAGTTCTCAAATCACTGATTTTGAAAAAACTCATTGCACTAGTTTCCTCTATGTTGGTACCTAGAATTTCATTGATTCATTTCATGGTTTTAATCCTATGAAAAGCATAATTTCAAGTGTACTTTACACCAAAGTGTAGAGCTATTTCCATAATTCCATTGAAAGGATGACTATATAAATGATAGATATCATGTTTCATTAGAGATGAGAGCGAGCGACGATGTTTATAAATTGATTAATAGAAGGAAGGTGACAATCATTTTAGTAGGAGGATGGACATGTGTCATTGGTCCATTCCTCTCCTTAGGGCCTTCCACATGTCATCATATTGTCCTTCTGTCTAAAGACCACCCAATGTGGGGTACTAGTTTAGTATGGTTGGTAGAAATAATGAAGTACCATTTTTTTGAATGAAACGTTGTGAGAAAAAGGGATGAAATATTGGCTACAATCAGTTGAGATAATAGCATTTGGGTAATGGTTGGAAATATTTTTAGGATTATTAATCCTCCCTTGTCCAATTTGGTCATATGTCTAAATCAGGAGTCATGTCTAAATCGGGAGTCCATTGAGTCTATTTTTAGTCACTAGTACCATTGGGTCCACTTGGCTTAATTGGGGCACATGTTCTAGTTACAAAAGTGTGGGGAACACTAATTGAGGCCTCCTGCCACTAATTTCACTTGCATTCATTAGTCTAGGAGTCTCCTAGATCAATTCCTACAATTTAAGAGCCACTAGGAGTGCCGATACCAACCTCCATCAGTTGAGTTCAGTTAGTGACTAGTCAAGCTGAGTTAGGAGTAAGTTACATTCAGTTCTAGTCGTCTACATTTAGTTAGCACTAGGTTTGCATGGTTGCATACACAAGAGGTGCATTTATCACCTACCGCAGTCAGTTAGCCTCGGTAAACACTGAAGTAGACACTTGATTTGTGTTTTGGAACTCCGTTGAACTCTAGTAATGGTTTAGACAAGGTCAATTAACTATTGAGTCCTCCGACAGTGATTTAGACAAGGTCTTCATTATCTATAGTCAAGTAGAGTCTAATCAATTCAAATTTCCTCATGTTGATTTGAATTGAATGTGGATATTAAGCCATTGTACTTCATTGTAATTATTATCTAATTTATTTTTTATTAATGAAAGCATTCACAGTAGCTATCCATTTTTGCACTGTTTCATTCTTCAATTACTGAGTAAATTGTGTGATCTATCTTGTGAGTTCTGGGTTTGTCCAAAGATATATGTGCTCAATTTAATATGGTATTAGAGCGTCGACGAACAAGGCACTTCTCCTTCTGAGATCTCCTACTGGATCAGTTTTTAGGAATATTTCTCCTTCCACTTCTACACTAGAAGCAGAAGGTTTACCACTTAATACCCCAAGTTAATGAATTGTTGATCAAGCTTGCTTGATCAATTATGCTAGGTGCGATGAAAACCTAAAATTTGTAGGCCATTTGACCTTATGATGCCCCTTTTGTGTTTTTGCAAGTGCAACTTCGAATGGATTCATCATTTCCTCTTCTTACCCCATTCACAAGCTATTCAAAATGGAAGATGATGATGATTGCATCTATGAAGAGACACGATCTCTATGAGGTGTTTATTGGACTTGGTGAAGAGTCCTATGAGAGTGAGAATTATTGGTTGAATGCATGTGATGGAGATTTTAGAACAACTGGTAAGGCTCTTTCTCCTAGCTTGTGCTACCTCACTAGATCTGTTGAATACCCAAAGGATCTCTGGAAAAAATTGGACACAACCTTTGGAAAGATTGATGAGTATCATAATAGCAATTTGGAGAGAACATACATCACCATAAGAATTATTGATCCAAAATTCTCAGCCTCCACTCTCTCTGATGAAGTTGTTCAAGATGAAGAAGAAGCAGAATCTTTTACAGAGTCAATTCAAATTGAAGACAGTCTCCTTGCAATGACTCCTCCTCATGCTCCAGAAGTTTGTGGGATATATGATATCTCATCTCCTCATATGTATAAAACAAAATAAGACATTTTAATATATGATATTGAAGAAAAATACTACTGCACTTCCATGCAAACACTCTCCAGTGATTTTGCTTTGAATTCTGTGCAAAATTTGCCAGTAATTGCTTCTGAAAGTGAAGATAAGTTTGATTTTTCTCTCGCTAATGTTACTACTGGTGTGAAAATATGTAATAACTTGGATATTTTGGAAGAAATATCATATTAATAGAGTCATACATTCACTCCCCATGATCTTGATCTTCCAGCAAGTTCTTGCAGGATTGCATGCACATCCGCCATCCGCCATTTTGAAGAAGAAGAAAGCTGCACATCCGCCATCTCGATTGACCATTTCTTTGGATATGATATGAAACTTAATGGATCTCATATGGTCTTATTTGGATATGATATGATATTTCTTGTTTTAATATTTCAAATTCATAATCTTTCAATACTGCTTGTAGTTGTTCTCATCAACGGTGTGAAGAAACAAGTACCGCAAGTCTCCTACAAAACTGTCGCTGGGGATTTGATTTCATTTCATAGTTTTGGATCTGTTGTGAACCTATTTATATCTGATTTAATTTTTGATCTGATATTATTTGGTTCATATTTTAAAATCCAATATCTTTCATTCATGCTTGCAGCTACTCTCACCAATTCCGGTGTGGAAAATCAAGTACCACAATTTCTATTCAAAACTGTTGTTGGGGATTTGGTGTCAGTTTCCTCTTATGAGGTTTATGATATTTTATTTTGAGAATATTTATATATTTTTTAAGATATACCAGACTATGTATCTCAACCATTTTCTTTCCATATTCCCATTGCTTCTCTACCATTGATCACATGCTCATCTCCTCATACAACTGGTAAAGATGAAGACATTCTACATCCGCCTGAACACTTTCTCCTAACACTTGGGGATGATTTTACCACTCATGGTTTTCTATTCATGGCTGTAACATATCAATTTCTTGAGTGTTCCTCACATGTTCTGAATCCTAAAGAACCTTTTCTCACTTATCACTTGATTCCAGTTACTCTACATGGGTCCAGTCTTCATTTGGCAGCGATCTATATTTCTGATTTAGTTAAGCATATCATTCTTCTTCCAAAGAGAAATATTCCTTTAGATATGGTGATGGAGAGGTTCACATGCAAGGTCCCAGGATACCTGTGCACAGAAGAACCATATTGATTTTGATTCTACCTGCTTAATTAGAGGGGGGATTTTTTCCCATGTGGTTTTTCCCCCAACTCCTTGTATTGAGAAGTTACTTTAATTTACTTGATGTAATGGGTGACCTATAGTCTTAGTTAGCAAAGCCCACATATTTTCCAAGTTATCATTCAGGGGGGGTGTTAGGATTATTAATCCTCCCTTTCCTAATTTGGTCATATGTCTAAATTTGAAGTCATGTCTAAATCGGGAGTCCATCCAGTCTATTTTTAGTCACTAGCACCATTGGGTCCACTTGGCCTAATTGGGGCACATGTTCCAGTTACTAAAGTGTGGGGAATACTAATTGATTCCTACTTCCATTGATTTCACTTAAATGCATCAGTTTAGGATCCTCCTAGATCAATTCCTACAATTTAGGACCCACTAGGAGTGCTGATACCAACCTTCATCAGTTGAGTTCAGTTAGTGACTAGTCAAGCTAAGTTATGAGTCAGTTACATTCAGGTCTAGTCCTCTACATTTAGTTAGCACTAGGTTTGCATGGATGCATACAGGAGAGGTGCATTTCTCACCTACCAAATTCGATTAGCGTCATCCAACACTAAAGTAGACACTTGAGTTGTGTTTTAGAACTCCGTTGAACTCCGGTAATGGTTTAGACAAGGTCAGTTAACTATTGAGTCCTCCGACAGTGATTTAGACAAGGTCTTAGTTACTTACAGTCAAGTAGAGTCTACTCAATTCGAATTTCCTCATGTGGATTCGAATTGAATGTGGCTATTTAAGCCATTGTACTTCATTGTAATTATTATCTAATTACTTTTTGATTAATGAAAGCCTTCACAGTTGCAAGCAATTTTTGCAGTGTTTCATTCTTCAATTGCTAAGTGAATTGTGTGATATATCTTGTGAGTTGTGTGTTTGTCCATAAATCTATGTTCTCAATTTAATAAATATATTGTCTCAACCTTAAACGCTTACAAGAGTGAGATTATTGGTACATTGTCAACATCAATTAAGGCACAAACAAGGGAAAACATTTAACAAACAAGATTTGAACTCGAGTGAGGTGGATAAACAATTTCTCATTTTAATTACATAATCAAAGATGCAATTAACATTATTATCAAGGAAGTTATTTTATATTGTCCAAAATTAACACCATAGAAATAGATGCTTTACTACCATGGAAAATATTAATATGAAAATTAAAAATATGAGATACTCTCATCATGTTCTCTAAATCATAATAAAAAACCAAAAACAAATTATAATATAATGTTTACTCTAATATAAACCATTTTACTAATTAAATATTCATTAATTAAAATACCTAATTTCTTAAGAATGACATAAATATGTTGACATTTTAGGACTTAAGAATCTGAAAATATTTAAGTAATTGTAATATCAAATGGAGATCTTACTCTATGGCCTACCTCTATATTACATTAATCCTTGTAACCATGATTAATCTTAAAATATTTATGTAACTTTACAAATTTCATTGTTAGAGAATGAAACCTTTGACTTCAATACTCAATATTACAAATCCTATATCAAGAAATAATAAAAATATATGCATTATATTTTTATTTTAAATATTAAATATTTTTTTTCACTTTCACAATCTTATAATACATTTGATTTTTTTCAAAAGATGTTTGTGAATGCTTTCCAAATTAAAATGATAGGTTAATATTTGTGAATATTTTCCAAATTAAAATGATAGGTTAATATTTGTGAATGTTTTCCAAATTAAAATGATAGGTTAACATTGTATAATGCACTTGCATTATAGGTATTTTAAAAGCATTGACTTTTTTTTACATTAAAATAATGATTTTATTGATTCCAAATTTTGATTTTTACAAAAATAATAATAACCTAAGATTAATTTTAAAATTAAAATCATATGTTATTTAACTTTATTCTTTAAAAAAACATCTTATTAAATACTTAAACTTTATACATGTAAAATTTTTTACATCATTATTGACAAGATTCATATTTAAAAACATTAATAAGTAGAAAAAAAACAATTGATACACAATGTAGATTGAAGTATGCTGAATGATAATATGCAAACAAATTTAATATTAACATTATTATATATTTTGACAATGCAAGGGATATAATAATTGTCCTTTTTATTATAAGAAAAGTAAAGAATATATATTTATTGAAAAATGATAAATTATAATTCTTACCAAATGGTAAGATAATTTAAATAACACAATAAAATATTAAATAGTTGAAAAAGGAAATTACAATATCATATAATTATTAAATGATAAAATTATAATTGAATTTTAATAATACATTGAGAATTTAAAAATGTGAGCTTGATTTATTTCACAAGTATAGTATAATGAAAATCATTGGAATGGTCATTGTTATTTCTTTTATTATGATTAATAGTATTATCACAATTTATAAGTATCATTTTTTGTGTAAATGGGATTTTTTTTTGTCAAGGTTAAGGTTCATTGACGTCACTCACTTGGATTGAGTTTTGTAATCACTTCCATTCTTTGTTCTTCAAAATCTCAACCTTTATTCCCTAGTTGATTCCACCTCCAACCTAGATTACACTTTTTTGTGCATAGGAGCTATGCTTAACTCATAATTGCAATATTTAAAATAGTGGGTAGACTCAATAAATGGGTCCTCTCCCTTTTCTTCTAAAGGGATTTTTGTGGAGCAAGTAGTTTAAACCCTAGTCATCACCCGAAGGAATGAAATCAAGATGAGTCACACATATTATTAGTGAAATAGTTTGATTTGTAGATTTAATAGTTTATGAACAAAGCTTGTAGATATCCATGAGTGTTTTTTTGACATTTGGAATCTTATACATAGTGTAAATCCTTATATTCACTCTTCCAATTATGATTTTTTTTATGGAATTTGATTCAAGAAAGCATAGCGATTTGGTTTTCAATTTCGGTCCCTCTATCATGGACAAATGTAATACCCTTATTTTGACCTTTTTAATGTCTAATATAGATTGTGTAAATGATGGAAATACGCTAGTATATATTCATAGTGAGGAGCTCAATGGCAAGGCATGACTAGTGAATGGATATGCATGTATGATGTAAATATCTATATATGGGCCATGTGTTAGGCTTAGAATGAAGACTTAAGTATATGTAAATACTATGTTGGTAAAAAATATAATGATATAAGATGGTTGTCTATAGAGTAGTAGGGGGGCTATGATTTCACTAGAGGGGAAGAGGAATGGGGGCCTATGGGAAAGTGAATTAACTTTTTCCAAGTTCCAACCTTATAAATAATATATTTTCTACCATGTTCCTTAACTAATCCAATTATCACCTTTGAATTATTAAAACCAATCGTTGAATGCATGTGATAGGTTGGTGGGAAAGGCTTCCCATGTAGTTGAGGAAGCATGGGCTCAATATACTTCTTATGCCAATTGTAGGAGTCCTTCACTTTATGGTAAAAAATAATGTCAGTTGTCATTCACTCTCATGTAAAAGTTGTTCTACATTTTATGGTGTTCTCTCCATTTAATAATTGGGATAGTTTAAGACATTAATTATAATCGACAAAATGAAGAGGAAATTGTAGACATTAAAGTGAAGAATGATGGTTGTGGGTGAGCATATAGAATGAGCACGCTACTAAACCTCCACCCACTAAACACTTTTTTCTCTTTTTATTCTTGAGAATCCAGGTATTAATTGTAAAGGCTACTCTTTAGATGCATATAGTAGGTTGGAATCTTTCTACACACTGAAGAGCACTCTAAAGGAAAGGTTACATGAGGGGATGTTGAGCAGAAAGGGTAGGTATTCCTTGTGTTATGTGGGATAGATGAAGATATTTTCATGTTTGTGATGGTTGAATAGGTACATATTGTCTAAGCATGATAGAAAATACCTTGGGGCAAGAGAAAGTGTTAGTAACTGAAATTTTATCACTAACCTTGTGATCAATTTCATCACCATTATACATCATAATTGGAAAAATTAGAATCATTTTCCATCTTACATCATCCATATGACCCGAGGAAGGGACTATATAAGGCTTTACCAAGAAGCTAGTGTACCTTGATTGTATTTATCCTCACGGGGAACCACCTCAAATGCATAAGGACTAAGCAAACATTGGGTTCTAATTAAATGAACTCAACTTCTCCCAAGTCCTCAAATTCAAATCATATTTCACATTATTGGTTTGTACTCTTACCTTAGAGTCCAATGGCATCATTGGTGTTGGAAACATTAATACGTTAGGGTTAATTGTCTTTGTATAATCTGTAGTATTACTATTCATGTGAGGTGAATATGAAGAAGCATATGGAACAATCCAAGAGACACCTTGGAATATGAAACCAAGGGTCACATACATTGTATATATATGTACATGTGTTGATGAGAAATATGGATAAACACTTTTCTATCTATTGTGCATTTGTCTATGTTAGTCAGCTTGATTGTGTTCCATATTGGAAATCCCAACACTGATACCAGAGCGATTGTAAATATTATGGCCTGTGACTTGCATACTACCCATATTCTTGTGCTATTTTTGAGAGTTAAGGTTCTTCCATATCATTTGTACTACATTTATACCATTACCTTCCATATCCTCTACATATTTCATGTTAACTGGATGCACTCTCCTCTGTCGTACATGCACATATGGTTTTCTTTATGGCCTACACTTCCACCTACCATATTATCACCTTTTAGTATGGCATTACCTACCCTTCTTGTACTCGACACTCTTATGACATGGGCGTAATCCAAACATCTAGGAATTTAAATCACTAATACATGAGGACCAAGCTGCCTCCTCCACTTGCTATCTTTTTGTTCTCTCGAGTGTTTTTCTAGGAGCTGAACATCCATACTCCATCATATTGCATGTAATGAGATATGACATGTTGTTGCATATTGCAATGGTTTGGTTCCTCCACAATTTTCCTTCATGTATTACTCACATCGCAATTGTTGAATGCATCAAGAAATTTAGTTGAATGGTTAAATGTGTATGGGTGAATGATTTCTTCTTTGCATGATGGTGAGCTCTAACGGTGGAGAATTTCATGGAGATTTACCCTTGGAGAAAGCAACATGGAGTTTCCTAATGGAGATAGACTATGCTCGGTAGTGGAGACTAGTACCACACTGGGTATTAAAGGAGTGGTGAAGCAACATACAAAACCACAACCACATTGAAAACTAGAACGTTGCTATTGGTGCATTTTTCAAGTAATTCTAGAGCACCAACAATCTGAATGAACTTATACTACCATCTTAGATATAAAAGGAACTCAAGGATCTTACTTTATAAACAATATATATTTTGGGTATTAAATTGTTTTCAGAGGTTGATCTAATTTCTTCCAAATATCATGCATCGTTAAGAACAATAGAGATGCTATGATGAGTTCATGCTCATAGGGATGTGGTGTGGATGTAGTTAAAGACCAAGTCATGCACATGGACATTTAGCATGGAATCAATGACAAATTTAGGCTAGGGTGATGACATTCACACATAGATAATGCCAATAAATAGTCCATGATTGCTAATGACAATAACAAACGAGATTTACAAATGTAAGTAATAGAAATGTAGCTCATAATAATAGAAATGATGTATAAAGATAATTACACTTATGTCAAAATATGTGGACAAAAATGAACAAAATTACAATGCTAACCATTTATCTTTAGCATAGCTTATAGAAACAATGCAATACATTTTTCCTAGCTATGATTTTTATAAACATAGTAATTGTTTTATATCTTCTTGTTTTGACCGAGGGACACCATTTAAATAAATATTCTACAATGGTTCTTTTTACACTTGGAAAAAACACAATTGGACAAGACGTATTTTAACAAAATATATAATCTAAATTTCAATAACTTAAAACAAAATATTTAATATATATTCAATGTTTGAATAAAGATTCCAAAATATTTACCTAGATCCCACTTAAAAAAATCAATTTAACATTAAATATTTTGACAAAAACATAATAACACTAAATATTTTGACAAATATATGTATATATTTTTATAAGTTTGTTTTCATTTTTCTATTGTTTTCTTTTTTAGCTTTATGTTTTTTACTTGAAAGAAACAAAAAGTTTTTACAAAAGATTGAATTAGCTTTTCCTTTAAGCTTTATGTTTTTTAAATTGAATTGATTTAAGCTTTTTTCACAAATATATGTATATATTTTTATAAGTTTGTTTTCATTTTTCTATTGTTTTCTTTTTTAGCTTTATGTTTTTTAAAGGAGAGAAACAAAAAGTTTTTACAAAAGATTGAATTAGCTTTTCCTTTAAGCTTTATGTTTTTTAAATTGAATTGATTTAAGCTTTTTTCACTTTAAACTTTTCTTGCTTTCAAGGATTGAATTGAATTAGGACCTCGAGAGAACCAGCGAGAACTTCAAGCTTTGTGTTTTTACCTTCAGAAAAACAAAAACTTTTATAAAATATTGAATTAGGTTTTCCTTTTTAAGATTTTTGTTTTTTAAATTGAATTGCTTTAAGCTTTTTTCACTTTAAGCTTGTCTTGCCTTCAAGGATTGAATTGAATTGGGACTCGAGAGAACCAGCGAGAACTTTAAGACGACCATTCGCTGGGACTCGAGTATCTACTACACCATCGCAGCATCTATCTCCGTTGTATTCTGCAATTTCCGCATTTCTACTACACCAAGAGCGTCAATCATTTCCGTATTCTGCAATTTCTGGCATTTCATCAGCAACATTGTTTGCTCTGCTCCGCCATATGAGAGCAGATTCGATTGCTCTGCTCTGCCATATGAGAGACGATTTGATTGCTCTGCTCTGGCATGTGTATTTTTAATTCAATTCACTTTCAACAATTTCCGCTTCTGCAATTTCTGGTATTTTCGTAACCTCTCCTCTTTCCATGGAAATTTGGATTGGTCGTCTTTTCATTTCGTTTAAATTGATGTTTATTGTTTTCATTTGTTTCATGCTTTCTAGATGGATCGGATGAATGGTTTTATTGTTTTGTTTGATGCCCCATATTCCCATCAGAGATAGAAAGCTATGCATTGATTTAACATTAGCAGCACTGTTTTCTTTGCTCTGCCATATGAGAGAAGATTTGATTGCTCTGCTCTGCCATATGTAAATGGTATAAGTAATGTAGTATTTTTAATTCAATTCACTTAAGATTGCCTTCAATTTCTACACTAGGAAAACATCAGTTAATAATTACAATGGATAATTTTATATGGATTCTTTTTTGATAGATATTGAAGTCTAAATTCTTGAAATGTGCAGGTGAAGCCACATTGATCAGTTACAGTCATTGCACATATTTGTTGGGCAAAAAAGGATTATACAGGCATGCCGCAGCAATGTCCAAAAATCTCCAGGAAATCTTGCAAAATGCACACCAAGGGTAAGGGTATCTACTATCTCGTCTCACCATTGGCTTATTTCTTTCTATTTCATGTATTCATTCATTTACAAGCCTGATATACTAAGCTGTGACCTAGCCTGGCCCTTTCTAAATTCAGTTACAGGTTTCTAGCATTTCCGCTTCTAAGCCCTCGCATTTCTACTTCTGCAATTTCTGGCATTTCCGTAACTTCTCCTCTTTCCATGGCCATGGAAATTTGGATTGGCCGTCTTTTCATTTCGTTTATATTGATGTTTAGGGTTTTCTTTCGTTTTGTGCTTTCTAGATGGATTGGATCAAGGTGTTAGGATGTGAAGTATGCAATGGTTTTATTGTTTCGTTTGATGCCCCATATTCCTGTCAGAGATAGAAACATATGCATTAATTCAACAATAGCAGCACTTTCTGCTCTGCCCTGCCGTATGAGAGAAGATTTGATTGCTCTGCTCAGCCATATGTAAATGCTATCAAGTAATGCTTATGGTTTTCTTTGGTTTTCTTTAGTTTCGTGCTTTTTATATGGATCGGATCAATGGTTTTAGTGTTTCGATTGATGCCCCACATTCCCATCAGAGATAGAAACCTATGCATTCATTCAACAACAGCAGCACTGTCTGCCCCTCAGAGATAGAGACATATGCGTTCATTCAACAGCACTGTGTGCTCTGCTCTGCCATATGAGAGAAGATCTGATTGCTTTGCTCTTCCATATGTAAATGCTATCAAATAATGCAGTATTCTTAATTCATTTCTTTTTAAGATTGTCTTCAATTTCTAAGCTACGGAGAAGATCAGTTAATAGTTAGAATGGATAATTTTATATGGATTTTTTTTATATAGATATTGACTGTCTAAATTCTTGAAATGTCCAGGTGGTAAACATATTTGTTAGGCATAAAGGATTATATATACAAGCTGCAGCTCAGTTCTACGATCATCAATTTATTAGAACTTTCGAGGGAAACATGCAAAATGCAGGCCAAAGGTAAGGTATCTAGTCTCACAATTGGATTATTTATTTCAATTTTATATATTCATTCATATACAATCCTGATATACTAAGCCCTGGCCTATCTTAGTCCTTTCTAAATTCATTTATAGTTTCCTAGTGTAGCCTATCCACCTTGCCTTTCCTTTCAGCAATACTGTATTTAGCTTTCAACAATACTGCCTTTCTATTTCATGCTTCCACAAGGCCACATGCAGCCAGTCAACTCTGCTATACTCATTCTATATACCTACATACATACCTAGCATGTCCACGGCCACAACCACTCTTACTATCCATTACAGCCACCACCACAACCATTTGTTTCTTGTTGTAGGAATGCATTTTTTAACATCGTAGCATTTTAAATGTTTGAATGGTATACAACTCTATGAGGTGTTGTCTGATGGACCATAGTAAAATAAGTCACATAAAGAAATATCCAAGCCATGTCATAAGCTGTAAATTGCAGCAGCTTATAATCCTTTTATATATTATCAATGACGATCCTATAGCCACGAATGCAATGACTTTAGTTGGGTATAGGTCTATGTTAAATCATTAAGAAAATAGGGAGCAAACAAGAATGAAAATATAACTGGCAGAAAAGGCTCACAAATTTGCTCCATTAATCAATAGTACACAATGGTACATATATAGTACATAATGTATAACTGACCTCTAACGGTATGACCGTTAGGATAGATAACGAACTTAGATTAGATCTTTCAACATCCCCTCTTAATCTTAAGTTCGGTATTGCCTGAAAAACTGCCTACTTGACAATCAAATGTGTCAAGCAAATTGAGAGAGTAAAACTCAAAAAGCTCAGCTACTAATGGCTGAAAATCTCTCTGACACAAAAATCTAATAGAAGTAGTAAGGCT
>LPNX010488229.1:92981-148804 GCA_001517045.1 Pseudotsuga menziesii | reverse complement strand
GGGGCGTGGGAGGAGGGAGAGAGGAGGAGGGAGGGTGAGGAAGAGAGGAGGAGGAGGAAGTGAAGGGATGGTGAGGAAGAGAGGGAGAATGGAGGGAGGAGGAGGATCAAGGGAGGGAGAGGGGATGAGGGAAGGAATGGGAGAGAGGAGGAGGATACATAGATATGGTAGAAGGAGGGCATCAGAGAGAGGAGGAGGAGGAGGGAGGGCCTTGGAGAGAGGAGGAGGAGGAGTGGAGAAGAGAGGGAGGAGGAGGAAAAGTGGAGGAGAGATGGAAGAGGTGGAGGAGGAAGAGGAGCAGGAGTGGAAGGGATAGGGGTGTACAAAGAGGAGTGGAAGAGAGAGGGGTGGAGGATTAGGAAAAGGATGACAAGGAGTGGAAGGGAGAGGGGTGGAGGTAGGATGTGGGAGAGAGGAGGAGAGAGGGAGGAGGGAGGGTGTTGGAGAGAGGAGGAGGGGGGCGGGGGGAGGAGGTAGAGTGGAGGAGAGAGGGAGGAGGAATGGGGAGTGGTATACCAAGAGGAGGAGGAGTCGAAGGGATAAGGGTGGAGGAAGAGGAGGAGTGGAAGGGATAGGGGTGGAGGAAGAGGATGAGGTAGAGTGGAAGGTATATTGGTGGAGGAAGAGGATTAGGAGGAGTGGAATGGAGGGGGGTGGAAGAATAGGAGGAGGAAAGGAGTGGGGGAGGAAGGAGAGGGAGTAGGAGAAAATGATAAGGGGAGGGAGGAGGGAGAGAGAAGAAGGTGGGAGGAGGGGGAGAGGGAGGAGGAGGAGGAGAAGGGGGCAGAGTGGAAAGGTGGAGTGGTAGAGGGAGAGGAGGAATAAAGGAGTGGGGCATAAAGGAGAGGGAGGAGGAGGAAATGATAATGTTAGGGAGGGAGGAGAAAGGAGGAGGGATGGCAAGGGAGAGAGGAGGAGGTAGGGGGAGAGGGATAGGGTGGTGGAGAAAGTATAAGGAGGCAGAGGGAGGGTGGAGGGGAGAGGAAGTGAGTAGGAGGAGGAGGATCAAGGGAGGGAAGAGGAGCAGGGAGGTCGTGGGAGAGAGGAGGAGGAAGAGGGAGAGTGGAGGAGATAGGGAGGAAGGATGATGTGGAGGAGGGAGAGAGGAGGAGGAGGAGGAGGAAGAGGTAGAGTTGGGGAGAAAGGGAGGAGGGGGTGTAGGAGAGAGGGAGGAGGAGGAGTAAAGAAGGGGGTGTGGGAGGAGGAAGAGAGGGAGGATGGGGAGGAGGAGAGAGGGAGGAGGGGGAGGAGGAGGAGTAAATAAGGGGGTGTGGGAGGAGGAAGAGATAGAGGAGGGGGAAGTGGAGGAGAAGTATAAGGGAGGGAGGATGTGCATGAGGAGGGGGAGGGAGAGTAGAAGGAGAAGGGAGGGAGGAGATGTAGGAGGAGGAGGAGAAGGTGTGGGGTGGAGGAGGGAGAGAGGAAGAGGAGGGAGTGGGGGAGTGTAGGAAGAGGAGGAGGTAGGAGGTGGAGTGAGGAGGTGTAGGGAGGAGGCATAAAATTGTGATATATTTTATTTTTTGAAACTATATTCATAAAATAAATAGGTTCTTTTAGCAATTTCACTTATAAAGTTGTTTACATGAAAAAAATTGAACCACAATTTAAGTGTTACCTTTTAGAAATTATTCAAATGATATTACAACATACAAAACATGTATGTTGTAATACCATATATGTTTGATTTGGTCAAACTATCTCCACAAAAAATAGGAGGTTGTTTTTATTTGGTCAAACTATACCAGTGTCATATTAGAAAGTTGTTGTTTTAATTTGTTTATTTATAACATGGATATGTAAGTCCTAATCAATTGAACTTATCAACTACTTTACCAAATTCCATTGATATCACCTATGATATTGATGGGTGGCCATCATTTATTTACAATGATTTTCCATGGTGCTTGTACTATACGAAGATATCCATTACTTAAACAATGGTCATTGGTATGAAATTTTGGTATATTAAATAGTATTGCTTCTTGGTATGAAATTATATATTTAAAATCAACTTTGATTCAACCAATATTCTATTGATCTATAAATAGATGACATATCATAGTAAAATATGTTTCCAATTCTTTGATTAACTAATGTTATGCTCATTTGTAAACATGACAAAGAATTATATGTTTCAAACTAGTATTTTGTTTAGCTTTACACAACTAAAGTATATTTTCACATAGCTAAAGTTTATTTTAAGAAGTCATAAATTAATTTTGAAAAACCATATTCCTATCATCTTGAATTCAATTCAATTACCCATTCATTCAACTATTTTTCAATGACAATTAAACATCTAAACTATGACAATCCCACAAAATGTAGACTAACAATAAAACAATTACATATAAATCAACTAAAGTATAATTTATAATTGAAGCATTTCATCATTTCATCTTTTGAAACACGTGATATTACATTTGCATATCATATCAGGGAAAAAATGATATCGATACATTGTTTATTTACAGTTCCCAAATCTATTTTCCAAATATAGGAGCAAGAACAACCCTAATCACTCTTAAATAGTAACAATAAATCATGCAAATTTATCAAAAATCCTTCCCGAAGTACATTTTATGAATTTTGAGCTCCTTGATTATAAAAAAATTATATATTGAGCATATATATATCCACAAAAAAATACATTAGAAAAACATAAAGTACTATATTGCATAAATATATTCTAACTAATCGATAGAATGCAATTATAATGTACACTATTTTCTCATTGAGTACATCAAAGAATCAACTTATTAAACTTAATTTTCTTTCTGTTGAGAATAAAAGTTAGTAGTCATGAATTCAAAGCAAGTCCTATATATATCTAGTTTTCCTTTGCATAGTGCAAGGATTCTCATTTTTTCTCTACTCTTTTGATTCATTTATCTTGTGCATTAGATTGTGTATGTGATACAGGCATTTATGCTTGTTTTGTTGCTTTGATACAATTCCCCTAAGCAGTTCCCTTGGAATTATATATAATCTTCTTTGCATGGCCTGTTATTTGGCCTCCTTAACATTGAGTTCTTGGATTAAAAAATCATAAGATGAGTAGATATGCCCACAAAAATATATCCTGTGACAAAAGGTCAACTATCATACTATAGAAATAAATCAAAATAATCTAATAGAATCTAGTTAAAAAGTACACCATTTTCTCATTAATTGCATTAAATAAACAACTTATTAAACTCTATGCATTTTCATTCTAATTCCTATATAACCACTATGAGACACTAGGAACGTTGCACTGAAATTTGTTTAAGTCCAACCCACCACAAACCTCAGAAACCTAATAGGTAAAATATTTTGTTAGAATTATGTTTGGCACATAACAAATACTTATTATGAGGACAAGTGGATGTGTGATGTAAGGTAGTTATGGTGACTATATCTTCTCACATTTTCTTTGATTCAACACTAGTCCTTTTAGTTTCACGATATAGACAAATATACAATACGACAAAACTAATAATTGCACGAAACTCAATTGATGGTCGCAACAACTTACAACACAGTAAGCATTAATTTTATGGTTTTGTAGTGTAAATATTGGTATATTGAAGAACCCACAAAATCTAGTCAAACCAATGGCTTTGATACCAATGTAAGTAACAACCCTTATTTCTACTATTTAGTTGATAAAATATTTTTGCAATGTATAAGAATATATTGAACAATTATTAATTTCTAGAATGGTTATTACAATGAGCCTTCCAGTATACTTATATACATTGATTGGTGATGAGGTGAAGTGGTATGTACACTCTGAATTTTCATTAGACTATTCCTATCGTTATCATTATATTTATTTTTACATTTGGTACATAATATATAAACCTTAATGCCTCCATCCTTTTAAGTATTATCCATTTATATTGATAAAATTTATCACTGCAAAAATTATAATACTTGTATACCTTTTAGTCCTTAAGCACTATAATCATACACATAACATCTAATCCCCAACACATATGATTGTTATAACCCATATGGTCAATACCATCTATCAACCATAACTACTAAACCATATGAATCCTCTTAAATATAACCTTAATATAATTCATGAAACCACCATTCCATAATATCATATACCCTTGAATTTGTTTGTTTATAACATGGATAAGTAAGTCCTAATCAATTAAAATTATCGACTGCTTAACCAATTTCCATTCATATCACCTATGATATTAATGGGTGGCCATCATTTATTTACAATTATTTTCCATGGTGCTTGTACTATGCAAAGATATCCATTACTTAACCAATGGCCATTGGTATGAAATTTTTGTATAAGAAATAGGCTTCCTACTTGGTATGAAATTATATATTTAAAAGCAACTTTGATTCAACCAATATTCTATTCATCCGTAGATACATGGCTTATCATAGGAAAATATGTTTCCAATTATTTGATTCACAAATATTATGTTCATTTGTAAACATGATGTAGAATTGTATGTTTCAAACTAGTAGTTTGTTTATTTTTACATAACTAAAGTTAATTTTAAAAAGTCATGAATTAATTTTGAAAATCCATCTTCTTATAATCTTGAAATAAATCCAAGTACTTATTCATTCAAATATTTTTCAATGACAATTAAACATCTAAATTATGGAAATCCCACAAAATGTAGACTAACAACAAAATAAATACATATAAATCAACTAAAGTTTAATTCATAATTGAAGCAATTCATCATTTCATCTTTTGAAACAAGAGATATTACATTTTCATATATCATATCAGGGAATAAAAGATACCAATAGATTTTTTATTTATAGTTCCCAAATCTATTTCCAAAAATTAGGAACAAGAAGAACCCTAATCTCTCTTAAATAGTAACAATAAAACATGCAAATTTATCAAAACGCCTGCTTGAAGGATATCTTATGAATTTTGTGCTCTTTGATGATAAAAAATCATAAATTGACCATACATACATACATACATACATACATACATACATACATACATATATCCACGAAAAATACATTAGAAAAACATAAAATACAATATTGCATAAATATATTCTAAATAATCGATAGAATGCAATTAAAATGTACACTATTTTCTCTTTGAGTACATCAAAGAATAAACTTAACTTACTTTCGGTTGATAATAAAAGTTAGTAGTCATGAGTTCGAAGCAAGTCCTATATATACCTAGTTTTCCTTTGCATAGTGCAAGAATTCTCATTTTTTCTCTATTCTTTGGATTCATTTATCTTGTGCATTAGATTGTGTATGTGATATGGCAGTTTATGCTTGTTTTGTTTCATGGATACCCTTCCCATAAGAATTTCCATTGGAATTATATATAATCTTCTTTCCATGGCCTATTCTTTGGCCTCCATAACAATGAGTTCGCAGGAAAAAAATCATAAGATGAGTAGATATAGCCACAAAAATATATACTGCGACAAAAGGTCAACTATTATACTGCAGAAATAAATCACAATAGATACCAATATCAGGGAATAAAAGATACCAATAGATTTTTTATTTATAGTTCCCAAATCTATTTCCAAAAATTAGGAACAAGAAGAACCCTAATCTCTCTTAAATAGTAACAATAAAACATGCAAATTTATCAAAACGCCTGCTTGAAGGATATCTTATGAATTTTGTGCTCTTTGGTGATAAAAAATCATAAATTGACAATACATACATACATACATACATACATATATCCACGAAAAATACATTAGAAAAGCATAAAATACAATATTGCATAAATATATTCTAAATAATCGATAGAATGCAATTAAAATGTACACTATTTTCTCTTTGAGTACATCAAAGAATAAACTTAACTTACTTTTGGTTGATAATAAAAGTTAGTAGTCATGAGTTCGAAGCAAGTCCTATATATACCTAGTTTTCCTTTGCATAGTGCAAGAATTCTCATTTTTTCTCTATTCTTTGGATTCATTTATCTTGTGCATTAGATTGTGTATGTGATATGGCAGTTTATGCTTGTTTTGTTTCATGGATACCCTTCCCATAAGAATTTCCATTGGAATTATATATAATCTTCTTTCCATGGCCTATTCTTTGGCCTCCATAACAATGAGTTCGCAGGAAAAAAATCATAAGATGAGTAGATATAGCCACAAAAATATATACTGTGACAAAAGGTCAACTATTATACTGCAGAAATAAATCACAATAATCTAATAGAATGCAATTAAAAAGTACACCATTTTCTCACTAATTGCATAAAATAAAGAACTTATTAAATTCTATGCAATTTCAATTGAGACTAGAATTTAGCACGGTCGTAAATTCATTGCAATTCCTATATAAGCACTATGAGACATTAGGAATGCTCTAGTGAAATTTGTTCACGTCCAACCCACTACAAACCTTAGAAAACTAATAGGTAAAATATTTTCTTAAAATTGTGTTTGGCACATAACACATACTTATTATTAGGACAAGTGGATGTGTTCTGTAAGGTAGTTATGGTGACTATATCTTCTCACATTGTCTTTTATTCAACACTAGCCCTTTTAGTTTCACGATATAGATAAATATATTATAAGACAAAACTAATAATTGTGCAAAACTCAATTGATGGTAGCAACAACTTACAACACAGAAAGCATGAATTTGATGGTTTTGTGGTGTAAAGATTGGTATATTGAAGAACCCACAAAATCTAGTAAAATCAATGGCTTTGATCCAAATGTAAGTAACAACCCTTATTTATACTATTTGGTTAATAGAAATATTTTTGCAATGTATAATAATATATTGAACAATAATTCATTTATAGAATGGTTATTATAGTGAGCCTCATGGTATGCTAGTATACATTGATTGGTGATGAGGTGAAGGGGTATGTACCCTTTCAATTTTCATTATTCTTTTCCTATCATTATCAGTATATTTATTTTTATATTTGGAAAAAAATATTTAAACCTTAAACGTCTCCGTCCTTTTATGTATTATCCCTTTATATAGATAGAATTTATCAGTGCAGAAATTATAATACATGTAGATATTTTAGTCCTTAATCATTATAACCATTAACACATAACCTTTACTCCTTATAAAACATATAATCCCCAACACATATGCTTGTTATAACCCCTATATTCAATACCCTATATGAACCATAACTACTAAACCATATAAATCCTCTTCAATAGAACCTTAATATAATTTATGCAACCACCATTCCATAATATAATATACCCTTGAATTTGTCTGTTTATAACATTGATATGAAAGTGGTAATCAATTAAACTTATTGACTGCATAATCAATTTCCATTGATATCATCTATGAGATTGATGGGTGGCCACTATTTATTTACAATGATTTTCCATGGTGCTTGTACTATGCGAAAATATCCATTACTCAACCAATTTCCATTGGTGTGAAATTTTGGTATGAAATTATACATTTAAAATCAAATTTGATTCAACCAATATTCTATTCATCTGTAAATACATGGAATATCATAGAAAAATATGTTTCCAATTATTTGATTAACCAATGTAATGTTCATTTGTAAACATGACATAGAATTGTATGTTTCAAACTACTATTTTGATTATTTTTAAATAACTAAAGCTAATTTTAAAAAGTCATAAATTAGTTTTGAAAAGGAATATTCTTATCATCTTGAAATAAATTGAAGTACCCATTCATTCAAATATTTTTCAATGACAATTAAACATGTGAACTATGAAAATCCTAGAAAATGTGGGCTAACAACAAAATAACTACATATAAATCAACTAAATTTTAATTCATAATTGAAGCAATTGTACCAAAAAACTATAATTCGTTTCGCCAATCAAAACTCGAAGAATTGGTGTTTCCTTCCTCACATTTTATTCGTCAATCAAAACTTGAAGAATCTAGTTGTTAAGTTCACAAGGATATTATTTGCAAATCCCTTTATTTAGTGAACATGCAAAACAACAAAAATTTCTAGGAGATATAATGAAGAAAGCATTCCATGATAACCAAATTTAATATATTACTACTCACGTTTTTATCCATTGTCAGTATGCCATTAGAACACCCACTAGAGTATAGCAATGGTACTCCAATGTCAGAATCTATTGCCAAACAATCATATTTCTTCCTAGTTCCAAATGCATTAGATGAATTGCAAGTGTTATTTTTTATGTCCCCTCCAGGAGAATATGTAAGGTTCTCTATAATTTAGTTTGTGACCTTGATTCGAGTGCTTGGTTTGGAATGTTGATGAGATGAAACTAAAAGTAAAGTCATCTTCAAACTAAAATCACACTAGAAATAAATATTGTTTTAATGTATAATTACATATTTGAGCACTTGGAAAATTTCATCAATCGTATGCATCGATATCAAATGCTTGTATGTTTTTCTTTGTATGTCATTTGCATATATAGGGTGAGAAGAGGGATCTCACACTAGGTACAATACTCTAGGCTCTCAACATTGTTTTGCATTGAAGGATAAACTTTTTGAAAAAAGTAGAAGCATTATAAATGCACTACTATGTTAAGTTTCATATGTAGAGCAATTAAATGTTATTATAATAATGAAAATTTAACAAAAACACAACTTGGTTAATCATGTTCATATTGTACAGTAGATCATAGGTCACATTAAAAAATAGCCACAATGCTACAAAGAAAACAATTATTTTAGAACAAGATGACCCCAACTTTGTCATAGAAACAAGGTTTCAAAAAAGGTAGAAGTTGACAGGGTTATGCATAAAGGTTTCTTATCAATACATATACCCTTTAACATTGTCAAAAAAATCCTTCCTATTAGGAAAGAATATTAGGATCAAGATCATGAAACTTCGAAATAAAACTATCACAAATTAGAATTTCCTACCAATATTATTACTCTTCCAAGCAATTTATCACATATTACGCCTTTGTATAACAACCTCCTTAGAGAGAATCACTTATGTTAACTTTGTTTTGATATTATAAAAGTAATTTTTCCAAAAAAATAAAAATGGAAAATATTTCTAAATAATATGGTTGATAGTCATAGCCATTCTAATCAAAGTCTCCTTTATGAGAACTCTGAGTTGTGCAAGGGATTGAGGCGATGTCACCAAAATTTGGGTGAAAGTGGTTGGTACCATTTAGATGGGACTTGGTAATTTGTAAATCCCCTCCTAATATCTCCATTGGGCCAGCTAGGAATCCATCAAAGAGAGTGAAATAAGAGGAGACTATTTAGTAAGGACCATGCTGAGATGAGCTTACCCAATCAACATTCTATCTCCTAGGTCAATAACAAGCAAAAAGACCTCATTTTGCATGATGTTATATAAGAATGGATCCTTGTACTACTTTGCAAAGTATTTTTTTATTAAACATGTTTAGTAGGAAGGACACTAGTAGAATCTACAATCATTGCAAGATGACAATAGACATAATACAACTATAACATCCCTCTCATGTCCTAAATATTTTGTAAATTCAAATGGTTATTGTACTTGTTTCTGGTGAGGAGCTGAAGGTGAAGGCCCCACAAGAAACAAAACCTTGCAGCTGATATAAGTTGAAATTTAATTGAGTGGAAAACTTAGGAGACGGAGGACAGTAACACATTTTAACAAAGGAGCCTACTAAACCCATGAGGGCAGAAAGGGAATGGTGAGGGAGCTCTGAAGCTCGACGCTGTAGTATTCGTATTTGACTTAACTATGGAAACCATAGGATTTTCAATTCTCACCATAATTAAGCCAAGTAAAAAAAAAATACTATAACCTATTTAGCTAAACTCCAAATAGGGTACCCACATTTTAACCTTGACAAGGGTCGAGGGGTTGCACGTAAAGTAGAAAGAACGAGAGGGAAAAACAATCGAAAGAATTTATGGTTAAAAGACTATATGTTATAGTAGCCTTAAAAATTAAGAATAAGAAGAATATATCGTCATCAATATACTTGGAGTTATATTTGTGGGATATATGGTATGGATTTATCCATATATATATGTATATATATACATATATACATGTATGTATATATATATTATATATATATATATATAAAAGGGTGATAAAGAGATTTCCTGCTTGATAGGAATGGTAAGTATAGTATTTTGGCACATTTCCTTTGGTAGCAGTGCTAAAAAAAATTAAGAGGTAAAGAAGTTGTACCTTACCCAACAGAGAAGAGGAGATTGTGATAGCCAGCGGTTATTCCCCCTCGAAGAAACAACCAACTTTATGGGAAACTGAACGCGGAATTTAATTTCTGGAATTTTGCAAAAGGAAAGAAAACATACGTCCACCTTTCGAGATCCTCATCAAGGAGCTTTCTGAGGCAGGGATACCACAAAGAAGGAATGTGCTCTGCCTTTTTGGTACCAATTAAGGAGGGAGCCTAAAGGAATCCCCGGATGTGATGGTTTAAAGGAAGAGGATGCGATTTGAGAAGGGGACTCTCTCTAGATTTCGGGGAAAAGAGGAGGGTTCAGGACCGTGACTCACTAACCGGGAGATTATTTGACGTATCCATTTCTTGGTATGCATTTTCCGGCCATGGATTTATGGCATTCCCAGCCATAGATTATGGCATGTGCTCGCATCTTGCAGGCGGTTGAAGACCTTACACATCGAGCATTTGGGTATGTATTCTTATTGTTGCATGCATTTTTTAAATTGTTACGGATCCACATTGGGTGTGTATTTCCCAGTCATTGAACGCTTTTGATAAACTAGCTCATGTCTGCATTGGGCGTGGGTTTAGCCGTTGCATGCATCCTTTTTTTAATTGTTACGGATCCGCATTGGGGGTATAATACCCCACTCGTTGTATGCATTGGAAAAAATGTTTTATATCTGCATTGGGTGTGGTTTTTTAGTCGCTGTGTGCATTTTTCATATCTGCCTTAGGCGTGTACATATGTTCGCCATGTGACTGAGTTTGAGTTGTGAAATGCACAGGATCTACTACATGTATTTTACCTTAACTCATGATCTCGAATTTCACAATATCTTTGATAGAATTTTACAGATCCATACAACTTTCGTATGCTTTAACTCTTGTCCGAGGTTTTGAATATGTATCTAGGAATATGGCACTTGAATTCTGGTTGTGTCGTGTATTACGTAGATATTTTGTTTCCGTATAAACTATGGATCCTTACTATGCCCCCTCCCACGACCTCCTTGATGAATTTTGTAGGTGTAGAAAGCATTGTTTAAAACACCGACCCATTTGCCACGGTATCCTTAGTATGTACGTGATGCGTAGAGATAGAGCTGCCCATGTCTTGCTTTATGGGGTTTCTATTTATAGTTAGCATTGTTTAAAATTTCGACATATCTACTCAAGATCTCCTTTATTGGTTTTTATTCATAGAAAGAGTTGTTAAAAACTGGCAGATCTTCCCACAATCTTCTTGCTCGGTTTTCAATTCATAGAGAGCACTCTTTAGTATGATGTACAGATCTTTCGACGACTGTCTTTGTGTGTGTTTGCTATGAGCATGCAAATTTGTCTAGATTGTGTGTTTGCATGCCTTCCTATGTTGCCGGTTGGACCTGATATGAATCTGGAATTTTTGTGATTGTTTTATTGTCTTTAAGTCATTAAAATTAGATAGCTGCATTTGTTTTAAAATACAGCCATTTAAATTCCCTAATATCCCCATATTCAGTGATAAGTATGGGAGAGAATTTCCCCCTAAACCACATGCATCCTCATGAACATGGATCCAATAACTACATATCTTTTCCCTAACCAGTATACATCGGATTTATGTGCACAATCCTAGCGTGGAAAGGCTGTGAATGTGGTCTGTGTGGACTATGTTTTTCATGTTTCCAGTGCTGTGGGTTATGGCCGGGTATACTTTTGGAGATAGCATTCCTTTTTGTCTTACAAAGATTAGAGTGTATAGCATAGGAATAACCCTTGAAAATTATGATATTCCCTTCCGCTAGTTTGGTCGGGTATACTTTTGGAGCTAGCATTACTTATTGTCTTACAATGATTGGAGTGTATAGCATAGGAACAACCCTAAAAAATTATGGTATTCCCTTCGGCTAGTTTGGTATGATTTTATGCTATAGTTAAATAATAAATGATGTGGTAAGGGAAAATGGAGCGCTCTTTTGTCTTGGGGATAAATTATTACTGTTTAAAAGCTACTGGAATATCACTATGCAAAAGGATTTGTTATCCATAGTAATGGGTATATATTTTAAGAGACTATAATTTTAAAGATTATACTAAAACTTGATGTAAAGGTTCTCTCTCTGAACATAGTGAAACCGGGAAAAGGAAAAGAATAACACAACAAACATGATGTGTGTTGTATACTTTTTTATGTTGAATTTTTGTTAAAGAAAATGACTAACCTTTGGTGGACGTAACCCCTGGGTGGGGTGAACCATGTATATCTATGTCTTTTATGTTGCATCTTATGTGGCCTTGTTATCAGATTTATGTGCGCCTAATGTGTTACATCTTATGTTGAATCTTATGTGTTCCCAGCTTATCTTTTGTGCGAATGAAATGCTATGTCTTATGTTGCGACTTATGTATCAAATTATGTGCACCTAATATGTTAGATCCTATGTTGCATCTATTGTGGACTGAAAGTTGTTTGAGGCCCAAGCTTAATGTATATGTTTTGTTTTTTATCTTAGCCCATGGATCGGGCGAACCACAAATATTGGCATATCTCTCTCTCTTACTAGCATATTTGATGTATTTCATCTCTGTTTAGTTCGATTTGCATTTACGTGAGATTAAATTTTGCAAGATATTAAGATACATATAATTTTAAGTGAGAAATCAGTGAACAAGCCGATTCTTGAGATATAACTACATGGATACAAGTAAGTTTTGAATTGCACTAATGAATTAATAAATAACTTGGTAAGGTGTCTTGCTATCTGATATGAATCCATGGAATGAGTCATAACAAAGTAGCATGACAGTCGTGAAAGTAACATTTGAATTGTCTGTTTTTCATTTTCTTTTTCTCGCATAAGGCCATTGAGGGTATAAGGTTTTCTTACAATCCTTTTGTTTATCTAGGAATTTAATATTTACTGAGATGTAAGGCCATGCAAGCCTTGAATATAACGACGGTTATCGAGGTAGGGTATGTATATGAATGAAAATGTACCTCTTTGATTCACTAGTCATAAATAAAATAATGAGTAGTCCTTCAAATAGGACATCTTTACTTAAGAGAAGGATAATTTTATAACTTGGTATTTTGACAAGGGATCCTTTATAGCCAAAGTTTAACTATTGAAATAAAAAAATTAATCGAGTAAGAAGTCCATATTCTAGTCACAGGTGATTATATGTTGAAATATGGAATTTGAGTATGTATAAAATAAGAAGTCCTCTATTGACATCAAACACATTTGCGCATTATCGTATGATGTTTTGATCACACCATTTATATTAATATTAAGGTTAGGATTGTAGTTCCAACTGGAGGAGTATTAGGTTACAATTACCAGGTAAGGCCTTCATTCGATAACTAAAAACTAAGGGACTGTTCGAAGAGTGTTAATGCATAAAAATTATGCCATGGATAATGGATTTATATAAATGCGTGTGTCGAGAAAAATCAGAAGGATATATATATATTTTTGATATTGCTGAAAATCTGAACTTAGATGAGCCTTTGCAAGTAGGTATAAGATTCCCTTGACATGTTAATTTTCTTATTGACATATATCGGTATGCAACATATGGTGTCTGAGCCAGAGTGACAACACTCAGGCCTATTTGGGTTCAACATGTAGTTAGGACACATGAAGATGGATATCTCTAACCAATCGATTGATTTTATTTGTGGATGCATGACAATGATGAACGGGGGGGAGTAAGTTGTCTGAGTGAGCCTCCAAAGATCGAAGGAGGTAATGAAGAGGATCAAAGAAACATCATGGAAGAATGTATAAAAAAAGTAATTATTTCGCCAAAGCCAAATGGCTCATGACCCATTCCTATGGTAAGGTATTGAAACTTTGGACTAAAGATTTTTCCCAACAATGAGTTCTTTTGCGGTAGGGTATTCTATTTGAGTCTATGTATTGTTCTACTTAAAACACTGGTTTTTGTGGCATATTAGACTAAAATAGTTACAAATTTTTTGAAACTTACATATTAGGGGAAATTGTAAAAGGTCTTTTATAAATGCGGGATAATTATTGGAATAATGTGGTCAGAAGCTCCATGTCTGCTTAAATTTTTGTATTTATGTTTTTCGTTAAAATTGTCGGATGATCATATCAACCATAAAATATTTCCACAATCAGGCTAATGGGATGGTTTTCTAGACTAATTTTTGGATCCTCTTGTTTCTCTATGCATTTAAGACAACAAAAAGGGAGTTCACATGACATTTGGTTACGTTATTTGGATCCTCAAACCACAAAAGCAATTTTAGGAAATCGTGTAAGTGTTGTACAATTGGCTGTTGGGAAACAAATTGGAAACTGCTTTCTAGAGATCATATTCACACACTTTTTCTGCTTGATTGAAGGAAAATTTTGTGTCTATGAAACTTGCAACTGCCTCTCCGAATGTTTATTTTTGTAAGTAAAGGATTTGACATTTTTTTTCAATTTGTTGTCATATGTTTAAATTGTGAATAGATATGATGTAAGAATACGGTATAGATCTGCATTGATTAAAAACTCTATACTCTACATACTATTGTCCTAGTTGACGTACGAATCTATGAGTATGATCTCCAAATGAAAATATTGTTTATGTTTTGAGTTTCCTAAAAACCCAATCGATTTGGAATTGACCAACCTTGTGGATGGTGCAGATGCATGAATTATTGGCTATCTTAAATCACATTTGAGGAATCGGAATTTTGTAGCATATCATACATAAATCTATTGCATGTGTGTAGTTGTCACTTCTAGTCACCTTTACAGTTGTAGGGGGAAAGCTAACAGGTATAAATTAAATTTTAAATTACTTACACACTGTTGCGACTAGATCGCTATGATTGGTCAGTTGTTACTATTGCTTTACAATATTTGCATATGTATTGATACACATAATTGTTTGTTTTCCTTCCATCTAACTCATATCTAGATTTGATGCCTGAAAAATCATTTTGGATCATAGTGTACGAATTTGATACCGCATTTTAATTATGAATTATATGCTTTGGATCTGATAACAGTTGATGCCCAGTCTCTGTAATGCATTGTATTGGATTGAATAGATCTAGTAAATGTTCCCATCGAAATTTCTGGTAAAGCGTTGGACTTGTCTTAAGTATGATAACGTGTCAACGTGTCCAAACTCCGCTAATGCATTGATTTGGGGTTGGGATATATATAACAAACTTTTGATGGGATTTATATGATGCATGTTCATAACATGTCATCTAGTTGAATGGATCTAAAGGGAAAATATCATCTCTGAATTATTTGGTTAGCTAAGTTGTTTTTGAATGCCAAAGGATAGAGTAAGATCTTTACTTTAAAAATCATTATAGTTTGGATATAAAAAAAAATCTTTGCCTTAATGATTAAATTGCAGATCTAAAGTCCGAGTGTTGGAAAATTGCTATTAACATTTGAAAATGATAAGTGAATGAATGACGTATAACGTTCTGGGCTAACTTTGCAGGGTATGTGTGAGGCACCACCAACTGAAATGGACTATTTGTATAAAAAAATCACTGGCTTAAATAAGGAAGCTAAACCACTCAAGAACGAGTGTTGTCTTATTTTATTATCTTATTATAAATTTTGTATTTCGAGGTTTCTATGAACCAAGGTTTAACTATGGATTGTGGCATTATGTACTGACATTGCAGGGCTTTACGATGATTCTAACCATCTCATGATCAACATAAGACATGGATTCTAAATCCACTTGTAAATAAGTGGTGGTTTATTCTTAATGAATTATAAGATTGTATGAACCATGAATGTTGGTAAGGGTACAATCACTACAACTTAGAAAAAGTTGATTAAACGAATGAAAATTATGTTTATCGATAGATGTTAATTAACCATGAGGCCAATGTCATTAATCAGGACAATGATAGTAAATTCATGTGAAGCACCAAGGAGTGTGTGTTTGAATAGTCAAAGTGAAATTTATACTAAATATGAACAAAAAAATTGAATGTCGCGAGAGCAAAATGGTGTTAGGCAAGTGATTTCCGTGTGAGCACATGGGTGTTAGGAATATATGCTGCAGGAGCACAATGGTGTTAGGCAAGCGATTGCCACATGAGCACATTGGTGTTAGGCATATAGTGTGGGAAGGATAATACCTAGGAAAAACTGGACATCTGGAAGAGAGGACACTATTTGATGTCACTGAGGAGAAAAATTTTGACTATGGTCAAAAGGGAGAGTAACCTCATAAATTGTTGTAAGTCCACATGAGAATGGAGAGTTTGGAAAACATAAAATGAACGTAAAAACATGTTAACGAATTTCCAAGTAATTAGGTTGTTACATGCTTAATGTGCAATATGAAGAAAGGATTTCCTTAGGTCGAGGATGACATAACTATCCAAAGGTTGGAGATAAAACCAACACCCAAAGAGTAGTAATTATGTTTTATTGATGAATAAATTGCATTATGAAAATGATTGGGTATTATGACACCAATGAAAACTAGAAAATTGTAGATTGTTACAATGCAAAAGGATCTATGGCTTATGTTAAGTTGATTTAGTATTTTGAACATGATCAACTGATTAAAAAATTGGGCTAGACCCGAACTTATTGCAGGAAAATTGCAAGTATAGAACAATAGCGACTCGAGAAGATACAGAAAGATCACGGGGGACCAGGATGAAAAATAATGAAAACAAGAAAAGATGCCAGAATGGAAGAAGAAAACTGGTTGAAAATAGGAACACCGAGGACAGTGTTATTTTAAGGGGGAGAGGATGTAACATCCCTTTCATGTCCTAAATATTTTGTAAATACAAATGGTTATTGTACTTGTTTCTGGTGAGGAGGTCAAGGCCAAGGCCCTACCAGAAACAAAACCTTGCAGATGATATAAGTTAAAATTTAATTAAGTGAAGAACTTAGGAGACATAGGAGACTAACACATTTTAACAAAGGGGCCTACTAAACCCATGAGTGAAAAAAGGGAATGGTGAGGGAGCTTTGAATCTCGACGTCGTAGTATTCATATTTGACTTAACTATGGAAACCATAGGATTTTCAGTTCTCACCATAATTAAGCCAAGCAAAAAAAAAAAATACTATAAGATATTTAGCTAAACTCCAAAAAGGGTACCTGCATTTTAACCTTGACAAGGGTCGAGGGGTTGCACGTAAAGTAGAAAGAAACAGAGAGAAAAACAATCCAAAGAATTTATGATTAAAAGACTATATGTTATAGTCGCCTTAAAAATTAAGAAGAAGAAGAATATATCATCATCAATATACTTGGAGTTATATTGGTGAGATATATGGTATGGAGTTATCCATATATATATAAGGGTGATAAAGAGATTTCCTGCTTGATAGGAATGGTGAGTATAGTATTTTGGCACGTTTCCTTTGGTAGCAGTGCTAGAAAAATTAAGAGGTAAAGAAGTTGTACCTTACCCAATAGAGAAGAGGAGATTGTGATAGGAAATGGTTATTCCCCCCGCTGAAGAAACAATCAACTTTCTGGGAAACTGAACGCGAAATTTAATTTCTAGAATTTCGCAAAAGGAAAGAAAACATACGTCCACCTTCCGAGATCCTCATCGAGGAGATTTCTTGGGCAAGGATTCCACATAGAAGGAATATTCTCTGCCTTTTTGGCACCAATTAAGGAGGGAGCCTAAAGGATTCCCTGGGTGCAATGGTTTAAAGGAAGAGGATGCAATTTGAGAAGGGGACTCTTTCTCTGGATTTCAGGGAAAAGAGGAGGGTTCAGGACCGTGACTTAGTAACCGGGATATTATTTGATGTATCCATTTCTTGGTATGCATTTTCTAGCCATGGATTTATGATGTTCCCAGCCATAGATTATTGCATGTGCTCCCATCTTGCAGGCAGTTGAAGCCCTTACACATCGAGCATTTGGGTATGTATTCTTATTGTTGCATGCATTTTTTAAATTGTTACGGATCCACATTGGGTGTGTATTTCCCAGTCATTTAATGCTTTTGATAAAATAGCTCATGTCTGCATTGGGCGTGGGTTCAGTCGTTGCATGTGTATTTTTTTTAATCATTACGGATCCGCATTGGGCGTATAATACCCCAATCATTGTATCCATTGGATAAACTGTTTTATATTGCATTAGGCGTGGTTTTTCAGTTGCTGTGTGAATTTTTCATATCTTCCTTAGGTGTTACATATGTTCACCGTGTGATTGAGTTTGAGTTGTGAAATGGACAATATCTACTACATGTATTTACCTTAACTCCTGATCTCAAATTTCACAATATGTTTGATAGACTTTTACAGATCTAGACAACTTCCGTATGCTTTAACTCTTGTCTGAGGTTTTGAATATGTATCTAGGAATCTGGCACTTGAATTTTGGTTTTGTCATGTATTATGTAGATATTTTGTTTCTATATAAACTATCGATCCTTACTATGCCCCCACCCACGACCTCCTTGATGAAGTGTCGAGGTGTAGAAAGAATTGTTTAAAACACCGACACATTTTCCATGGTATCCTTAGTATGTACGTGATGTGTAGAGATAGAGCTACCCATGTCTTGCTTTATGGGGTTTCGATTTATAGTTAGCATTATTTAAAATTCCAATAGATCTGCTGAAGATCTCCTTTATTGGATTTTATTCATAGAAAGAGTTGTTAAAAACCGACAGATCTTCCCACAATCTTCTTGCTCGGTTTTCAATTCGTAGAGAGCACTCTTTAGTATGATGTACAGATCTGTCCACAACTGTATTTGTTTGTGTTTGCTATGAGCATAAAAATTTGTCTAGACTGTGTGTTTTCATGCCTTCCTATGTTGCCAGTTGGACCTAATATGAATCTAGAATTTTTTTGGTTGTTTTATTGTCTTTAATTCATTAAAATCAAATAGCTATATTTGTTTTAAAATACAACAATCTAAATTCCCTAATGTACCCATATTCGGTGATAAGTATGGGAGATAATTGCCCCCTAAAATGCATGCATCCTCACATTGAACATGGATCCAATAACTACATATATTTTTTCTAACCAATATAGATTGGATTTATGTGCACAATCCTAGCGTGGAAAGGCTGTGAATGTGGTCTGTGTGGACTATGTTTTTCATGTTTCCAGTTCTGCGGGTTATGTCCAGGTATACTTTTGGAGCTAGCATTACTTATTGTCTTACAAATATTAGAGTGTATAGCGTAGGAATAGCCCTTGAAAATTATGGTATTCCCTTCCACTAGTTTGGTTGGGTATACTTTTAGAGCTAGCATTACTTATTGTCTTACAAATATTAGAGTGTATAGCATAGGAATAACCCTTGAAAATTATGGTATTCCCTTTTGCTAGTTTGGTATGATTTTATGTTACAATTAAATAATAAACGGTGTGGTAAGGGAAAAAGGAGCACTCTCTTGTCTTGGGGATAAATTCTTACTGTTTAAAAGCTATTGGGATATGATTGTGCAAAAGGATTTGTTATCCATAGTAATGGGTATATCGTTTAGGATATTATAGTGTTAAAGACTATACTAAAACCTGATGTAAAGGTTCCCTCTCTGAACATACGAGAAACCGGGAAAAGGAAAAGAATAACACAACAGATATGATGTGTGTTCTATACTTTCTTATTTTGAATTTGTGTTAATAAAAAGATGACTAAACTTTGGTGGATGTAACCCCTGGGTGGGGTGAACCACGTATATCTATGTATTTTATGTTACATCTTATGTGGTCTTGTTATCAGATTTATGTGCGCCTAATGTGTTACATCTTATGTTGAATCTTATGTGTTCCAAGCTTATCTTTTGTACGCATGAAATGTTATGTCTTATGTTGCGACTTATGTATCAAATTATGTGCACCTAATATGTCAGATCCTATGTTCCATCTATTGTGGACTGAAAGTTGTTTGAGGCCCCAGCTTAATGTATATTTTTTTATTTTGATCTTAGCCCATGGATTGGGCGAACCACAAATATTGGTGTATCTCTCTCTCTTACTGGAATTTTTTTATGTATTTCATCTCTTTTTAGTGAGATTGAGTTTCGCTAGATATTAAGATACATATAATGTTAAGTGAGAGATCAGTGAACAAGACTATTCTTGAGATAGAACTACATGGATACAAGTAAGTTTTGAATTGCACTAATGAATTAATAAATAACTTGGTAAGGTGTCTTGCTATCTGATATGAATCCATGGATTGCGTCATAACTAAGTAACATGACAATCCTGAAAGTAACAGTTGGATTGTCCATTTTTCTTTTTCTTTTTGTTGGATAAGGCCATTGAGGGTATAAGGTTTTGTTACAATCCTTTTGTTTATCTAGGAATTTAAGACTTACTGAGATGTAAGGCCATGCAAACATTGAATATAATGATGGTTATAGAGGTAGGCTATGTATATGAATGAAAGTGTACCTCTTTGATTCACTAGTCATAAATAAAATAATGAGTAGTCCTTCAAATAGGACATCTTTGCTTTATGGCCAAAGTTTAACTATTGAAATAAGGAAATTTAATTGAGTAACAAGTCCAAACTATGTTGTTATTTTTATTTTAAAAATGTTGAATATCTATCATTAATAAATTATGGTTGATAAAAAATTCTACCAAAGAGTCCGGGGAGGACTATGTAATAATTTAACCTTGGAGGTGAATGACAATGAGAAAAAGACAAAAAAATAGATGCAACGAAAAAGGTGGAAGCAGCCAGGTTAAAAGAGGAAACCTATAGGAGACAGTATAGGACAGATATTGGCTAACTTCAGGGGACTGGAACAAAGTAAGTGTCAGGAGTGCAGAATCAGCATAGACACATCCCTGAAATTGGGTATACCATTACCCCTGGGAATTTCTGTAAGGAAGGGGAGAGGGCTAATGAGAAAAAACCTAGGAAAAAAAAAAGGGATCCAAGAAAAAAATTAAACACAAAAAGAGCATATGGTGTAGGCAGGAGGCTGCTGAGTATGCTGGAGAGAGAGGACTCTTGTTGTGAGAGTGACTATTGTTGGGTATGATGGCATGTTGACAGAATGAAAGGTTCGAAGCTGAATTTAGCGGTCCTTACTATCGTCTTGTGAGGTTTGGATCGGGGGTGACTAGGAGGCAAAGGAGCTGATCCTAGTCTATGGTTGGGTGGAACGTGGCTGCTTCCACCGTATTTCGGTACCTCTGATTTATAGGTTTTAAAATATGAGTTTGTTGATTGTTTATGTATGTTGTAACCATAATTGTTTCCTTTTTGATTATTTCATTATCTGTATGAGAAACTTGCATGGGCATAAGATGCAAGTAGAAATTATCTCTTCCATTTAGATGCTATTTGGTTAAGAAATGAATTTTATATATACATGCATGATCCTGTAGCTAGCATTCTATTCCTTATACATTTTGGCGTTATTGTCGTGACGATTTGTTTGATCCAGCATTTTAATTAATGCACATAGAATGAATGATCTTAGCTCTAGTTCTTGCATACAAAAGTATCAGATCTGATTTGGTTTCTAAGTATGACTTTGTGGTTCCTACGATCTTGCAGTCATTATTTTTTTTTATTGCTGCTATAGATCACCTCTAGATCTATAAAATATATGGCTATTAACACTTCCAACTTATTTAATGTATAGAACAAAATCCAAAGCTGAAAATGATATATATATCACTGTGTTGATTGTATTTGTTGGTGGTAATTACGGTTCTAGATCTGAAGACATTATAGATATCAATGTTTCCTTTTTTTTATTAATATTTTTTACTGCTCGTGTATGTAGTTTTAAACAGGATTGATCGGGAGGGAAATTTATAAAAATGAGCCACCTACTGAGTGAATAGAAGGACTCAAGACACCAGAACATGCAGATCTAGGCTCTGCATTTATGTGTCTGACCATGTTTGTAAACCCCTAAGTTTTCTTACAAGCTGGAAGTTTGGGCTTCAAAACAAATCGACATAGCCATAGAATTCAGTACGTGGTGGGGGTTTATTCCTGAGAGTAAACTATCAAACGAAAATTTTCTTTTTCAAATCAAATAGTGTAGTCTCGTGTTGTTGCAGGTAACCACTCACCCTCACACACAAGCTCCGAGGTCGAATTTTAGCTGAGCTAAGAAACATAGGGTTGGGTTACCCATTTCAACCACTATCGAAGCTAGGGTTATGTAGGAGCGAAACGAAGATTTCGAGAAAACCTTATGATAGTACCCTTATCGAATTCATGAGGATGTATCCCTTCCTGACCTGGTAAAGTAAGAGGTTACGTAGGTTGGCGAGACCCCAGGTGTTATCGGACCTAGGAAAGGTAAATTGCAAAATCTACACTATTATATACAAAATTTTAAGACTACCTTGCTAAACAGACTAAGTATGCAACCAAGTAAAAATATTTAAGAGATTCATTTCAAACATTAACCTTCCTTTTTACAGAGAAGCCTATAACTTTAGTAAGAATCTGTATGAAACATAGCAGGGCCATTGTTTTGACACCAAGTGTCACAGCTTAAAACAAAGGCAAAAAAAAGTCTATTACAGTCCCTCAGGGGAAAAACTGATAGTCCAAAATTATTACAAACAGGAATTCATAAAATACGATATATTATACAACAGTGAGTTTTCCACACCATGGCTTTCCAGTTACTAATACATATTGAGAATCCATAAAACCACTGATACTTCTACCCTTGGAACCTTCGGTTCCCCTTACTGGTGCCATTTATGAAACCCCTTCCCAAATTTATGAAGCCCCACAGCCAATAGAGTTTTAACTCAAGGATGATAAAACTGCTTACCTGGATAAGGCCCTTGCACCTGACCAAAAGACCACATACTTGGAACCTGCGACCAAGCGACAAGGGTTACTTTCCTCCGTGGGACAAAAATCTTGAAAACCCCCAAAAGAAAGAAAATTAAACAGCTAATGCATAGAATGGTTATATACCTGTTGTGAATAATCGATTTGGACGTAGTTCACCAGCCTCACCTGGCACAAAAGGACTTGAACCAGCTCCACTACAGGCAGGGCAAGGGAAATTTTCCAACGTGGTTTCTTCTTGTGGACTGAACTCCAAACCCTTGCTGGTTCTTGATCGAAAGAGCTCAAGCACCAAATGCCAAGCCCTATTTTTTCCACTGAACTGATGGAGTCTTGGAGATGACTCTTTACCGACCCAAAAGCAATAGGTATAAAATCATTTGTAACATCCCTGACCCTTCGACCGACGAAGAGGATGCTACCATGGCGTTAACCATCTGGGCTACCAGCCCCATGAACATGTGCATTCATAAAATAATTAAATGTTGAAACAAAATGCTTTGGACTAGAACATGCATACATGATCATTTATCATACAGCGGGAGCAAACATACGTTCATACAAGCACTCAACATGTTCATCACATTCATTAACAGAAAATATGATTGCAAAAGTAAAATATACAAGATTACTTATCTTATGAAGAACTCATTCCCCAACCAGCTACATCGCTGCAACATTCCACCCAACCATAGGCTAGCGTGCCCCTTAACCTCTCAGCAACATTGCCGCCCTTGAGCTAGGAATGATTCTCTAAGGAATAAGGAAGAAGCAGGCTTACACATAGCCAAGGATACACAAAACATAGCCAATCCAACACAGTTGGGTTTATCAGGCCATCAACAAGACAACCAAGCTAACATGGTCAAGTTTATCAGGCCATCCAGGAGTTGGGAAAGGCTAAATGCCAAGCTGGTGATCTCATTACAAAGCTAGCAATACCTACACCAGAACTAGCCTAACTTCTAAGACACCCACACACACCCAACACAAGGAATCAGTCCCTTCTCTGCTACACAGTCCCTCAAGCCCTGACTTCCCTTCCAGTGCTATTCAGGGTTTGTGGAGAATAAATCCAGCTCTCTAGCTCTTTCTATGTGGTTTCCAAACACACCAGGTTTATCAAGCAACCCAAGCCCCCATCCTTGCTCCCAACATAGTCCGAAGACCAACCATTGCATGCATGCAATCAATCAGTAGTTACAGCTTAAATAGGGAAAATGACTCCTGATTCATTCTTGGCCCTATCATGGCCAAAATGAATCCCAAGAAAATTACAACAGTCCCAAAATGTAAAACAAACACAAAAAACAACACGGGAGAAACAACAGTCTGTCTTGGACAACGAAGCCACCGAAAAGACTTACAGAGTCCGAAAATGGGAGAGAGAAGCCAGGTTCTCAGCTGAGTAGGGGAAAAACTTATGCACGAGCTGCAAATTAGTAAGGAAAACTTACACACTATCTCTGAGCATAAAAATGGCTCTCCACAAGAAAAATAGTCGGTGATAGTGACCGAACGCCCCGCATCTTGCTGCGTGAGTAACAACAATGAAAAAACTTTTGTGTGAGATAAGATTTACACCAAATACCAAATACGGATCAAAACATACCAGATTCCTCTCTGTGGAAAATGTGAATGACAGTGGAGATGGCTCCTCTCTGCTGGTTGCGTGAGACGAAATAGGAAAGAAGCCCTTGTGTGAGAAAATGAAGAGACAACCATCCTGTGTGAGGATGAACAGAAAATGGAGAGGATGCATAGTAGAGGAGAGAGTGGAGTGTCCCCTGGAGTGATGACGGTGGTCCATTTTTCCTTCCAACACGAGGGTCAACCTGCTAGTGGAGTGTGCGTGTGGGAAAGGACTGACAGTCCTCCCACACTCCACTCCCAGCCATAACTGCCCCAACTAACAACATAGCTTTTAATGGTGGTGGTTGGATAAGACAATGAAAGATGTGAAAATCAAAACAGGGTGGTGATACATGGATTTCTCTCATGGCTCAAGGTTTGACATCCCCCCCCTTATCCTTGTGAAAATCATGCCCCTTCTCAATTTAGTTGCCGCAAACATAGCTGGTTGGGTCATTTAATTAAAGATGCATATTTACATGATGAAAAAACTCAATATGTATGCCGCATGCCCCGATACACCATCGGTGACAATTTCAATCTGAAACATAGCATAACCAATCAATGGTGGGGCCTTGTCCTTTAGCTACACACCATGATTATTTACAATATATAAATCATATATATCTAATGCAACAGGGTCAAAACCAGGGTGTTACATTCCCCTCCCCCTTCAATAGCACTGTAGTCAGTGCTTTACAAAATTTGAACAAAATGCTACACCGGTACCGCCTCAATGTTCCACAGATTTGAAAAAAAATGGATGTGCCAATCGCATGGCATCCTCCAGCTCCCATGTAGCCTCTTCAGGTCCATAGTGCTCCCATTGCACCTTTACCTGACCTATGGCCCAGTTCCAGAGCATTGTGAACTTCCTGTCGAGGATGAGTATTGGCTCGGTTCGAAACTCTCCCTCGGGTTCCACCTGAATCACATCCCAATTTATCACATGGTTAGGATCATGTACATATCTCTTAAGAAAAGAAACATGAAAAACATTATGATCTCTAGTACTAGCAGGCAATGCAAGTCTATATGCAACTGGTCCTATTCTTTCAAGCACTTCAAATGGTCCACAATATATTGGTGATAGCTTGGCACAACTTCCAAGCTTCAAGAAACTCTTCCTTGCCCTCACTCTGAGGTAAACATGATCCCCAACACTGAACTCCGTATTCACCCTATACTTATCTGCATATATTTTCTGTCTATCTTGTGCTGCTTTCAGATTCTTCCTGATCTTTACAACCTCTTGCTCCATTTCCCTGAGCAATTTTGGCCAAGGCACAACCCTTTTCACCGGGTTATCCCAAGTCACTGGTGTCCTACACCTTCTTCCATACAAAGCTTCATATGAACTCATCCCCAAGGACGTTTGCTGTCCATTGTTATAAGCAAACTCTACCAAGTGCAAGTAATCTTCCCACTTGGTTGGTTTGTCCATCACATACATGCGAAGCATGTCTTCAAGCACCTGATTAACTCTCTATGTCTTCCCATCTGTCTGAGGATGGTATGCAGTGCTGAATTTTAGCATTGTACCCAAATCTGCAAACAACCCCTTCCAAAAGTTGGAAGTGAACTTGACATCTCTGTCAGAGACTATTGCCTTAGGAAATCCATGCAATTTTAAAATATCCTTCATGAAGATCTTTGCAATGTCATTAGTCTTATGTGTAGACTTAACCGGTATAAAATGCGCTTCCTTTGTCAACTTGTCCACCACAACCATGATGGAATCATGTTGTCTCCAAGTCATCAGCAATCCTGTAATAAAATCCATGGAATCAACTTCCCATTTTGATTCCGGAACTGGCAAAGGCTGCAACAAACCTGCAGGGTGTTGATGCTCAACCTTTACCTGTTGACATTTCATACACCTCAAAATGTACTCATCCATATCCCTTTTCATTCCTAGCCAAAAGTATTGCTTCCTGGCTGTAGCAATGGTATTTTGGTATCTTGGGTGACCAGAATACAGAGTTTGATGGATTTCATCCATAACAACTCTCCTCAAATATGCTACATTCAGAATATAAATTCTACCTTTATAAAGGAGAAGTCCATCTTCTTCCAAGTTATATCCCTCATAACTCTTCTCAAGACTATGCTACTACAATTTGTCTTTTACCTGTTCATACAATTCATCTCTAGCAGCATGACTAATAATCTGTTGCCTCAAATCTTGTTGGAAAATACTAAGAGATGCCACATGCATTTCCTGTACCTTCCTGCTAAGTTCATCAGCTACCTTTTTTTCCTTTCCCTTTATGTGCTTCATTTCAAAATCAAACTCACATAGAAATTCCAGCCATCTCGCTTATCAAGCATTCAGAGTAGGCTGATCAAACAAATAATTCAGTCCATAGTGATCTGTTCTGATCTCAAGTCTCTTGCCCATCAATTAATGTCTCCACATCTTGAGAGCATGTACTATGGCTGCAAGCTCTAAATCATGAGTGGCATAGTTCTTCTCATGCTCCTTCATCTTTCTTGACTCATAAAATATCATGTGGTTTTCCTGCATAAGGACTCCTCCAAGCCCTTGTCTACATGCATCGATACACACCACAAATTATTTCTCTGGATCTACAACTTTCAATACTGGTGCACTGGTGAGAAGACTCTTCAACTACTGGAAGCTTTCTTCGCACCTTGATGTCCATTCGAACTTCACCCCCTTCTTTTGCAAAGAAGTGCTAGCATGTGCAACTCTGGAGAATCCCTCAATGAATCTCCTATAGTATCCTACAAGCCCCATAAAAGATCTTATATCTATCACATTTCTTGGAGTAGGCCAATTCATAATGGCTTCAATATTTTCAGGGTCCACAGATATACCCTCCTCTGAGATAATGTGACCCAAATACTGAATTCTATCTCTATAAAAGTCACACTTGCTCATTTTTGCATGCAATTGATGCTTCATGAGAAATTTCAATGTCGATTTCAAATGCTCTTCATGCTCCACCTCATTCTTAGAATAAACAAGAATGTCATCAATGAAAACAAGAAAAAACTTGTCCAAATACCTGCTAAAGAAACTATTCATAAGGCACATAAATGTAGCTGGTACATTTGTGAGACCAAATGGTACCACTACAAACTCATAATGGCCATACCTTGTCCTAAAGGTTGTCTTACGAATGTATTCATCCTTGGTTCTCACCTAATGGTAACCAGACCTCAAGTCAATCTTGGAAAATACCTTTTCTCCTCTCATTTGATTAAAGAGGTCATCAATCGTAGGCAAAGTATATTTATTCTTCACAGTAACATTGTTCAATTGTTTGCAATCAATACGAAACTTGAGTGTACCATATTTCTTCTTTACAAACAAAATTGGTGCTCCCCAAGGAGACACACTCGATGATATATAGTTCTTTTCCAACAACTCTTGCAGTTGCATCTTCAACTCTAGCATGTCTGGTGTACTCATCCTGTAGGGTGCCTTGGACACAGGTGCTGCTTTAGGCACAAGTTCAATAGTGAAATCAATGTCCCGCTTTGGAGGAAGCCCTGGAATCTCATCATGAAACACATCCTTGAATTCTTGTAACACCTGATAGTCCTCCAACCTCAGAGTTTCATCTCCTGATGTCTCCAAAATATGAGCTGCATACAACTGGAAACCCTTCCTACATAACTTCTTTAACTGCATTGTTGAAACCTACCGTATTGAAATCACCTTTGGAATACCTTTCACAACTACTAGGTTCCCTTCTCCATTCATGCATTCAAAAGTCTTATTGTAACAGTCAAACTTCACCCTCTGAGCTTCTAACCAATCCATTCCAATGAGAACATCATAGGAACCAAGTGGTAGAACATTCAGATATACACACATGACCAATCCATTCATGACCAATGGAAATTTCTCTGCCACTTCACTAACCTTTCTCTTAGTTCCAGTGGCTAGCTGAACTAACCAAGATTTCCTATGCTTTACCTTCTTAAAAGCACAAATATCCACTACTCTAGGAGTATTGTAGTTGTGTGTAGAACCATGGTCAATCAAAATAAAATCAGGTTGCTCAACAATCTTACCTGCTACTTCAACCACAGTTGACTGGTGATCTTCCTGGCAGTCCTTCAGTGCTGCATAAATCCTAGGGACTTCCCTTACTACTTGACCCACTATTTCTTCTTCTTTAATTTTATAAGTTGGTCTTGCACTCTCATTCTCGAGTGGACAATTTTTGCGCATGTGGGGTCCTCCACATTTCCAACATTGAAGTGGCCCTCTATTATGTTGTGGGTCCTTAGGCTTTTCTCCTGTCACTCCAACTTGTTTACTTACAGCTTGGGATGGCTACTTCTGCTGATTCCTAAAGTTAGAATGTTTGAAACCTTTCTTTCTTTGGTCAAACTTCTCATTATTCTTGTCCTTCCATGCCTTATGGTAATCCATCTTACCTTTGATTTTCTCATAGCAATACTTAGCCTTCCTTATTGCTTCTTCAAGAGTTCTAGGTTCGTAAAACTCAATTCTATCTTTGTAAGACTAAGGTAATCCACTCAGAAAATGTTGGACCTTCACTCTTTCATCTCTGATGTACCGGACATACCTCAACAGCTCCAAAAATTTATTTGCATATTCTTCCATGGTCCGCTGTCCCAATCTCAGTTCATGGAACTCCTTAATCTTGTCATCATAATATCTGTCAGAGAGGTATTTCTCCTTGAAATACTTCTTGAACTATTTTCACTTAAGTCTCCTTTCACTGATCCTCTTTACTTGCTTGAAGTGTTCCCACCAAATGAATGCTCTTCCATTCAAATTGAATATGGCAACTCTTGCCTTCATGTGTCCTGAATAATCATGCACTTGAAAGTACTTCTTTATCCCAAGAAGCCAAGATTCAGCCTCTTGTCCAGTCTTTACCTCACCATCAAATGTAGGAGGTTTAGCTTTCTTAAATTCAACCCAAGAGCAATCCCTATGGTGTCTATTTCTTTTTCTTTTATGAGAAGAGGAACTTGAATCCCCACTGGATTCTTCAGAATCAGATGATCCACTAGAAGCCCTTCTCCTTCTCCTAGTACTTCTCTTACTGCCTTTTGGTCTTGCTGTACCTCATCCAGAGTCTATCTTTCTATGCAAGTCTGTCAAACTTTGCAATATGGAAGCATTCAACTGATGCTACTCTTCCTGCGATTTAACCAAGCTTCTCATGGTGGCTGCAACATTTGACGGTGTCTCCTGGAATCTCCTTCCATTAGAATCTATGTCATCATTTCCATTACGAACATTTTCTCCCATGGCATCTTTTACTCGCTCATAAGAATCCCGGGCATCATACCCATTATGGGATCTCATGACTGAACCACCTCTATCTTTACCACACTATTCTCTCTGGAGTACTGGTCTTGGATGTTATCTAAAGTTATACAAATGTGTTCGTAGCAAACTGTTAGATGCATAGTATTAATGTAAATAAAAATTACTTACCTTTTCCTCTAGAAATTCATAAAACAACAATTATGCTAAAACACAGAATTTTCTCCATTTCGTATTCAGCTCTGTGACCACGGATAGTCTGCTGAAATCTACTGAAAATAGTTAGAGTTTGTTGAGAAAATTTTCACATCGAAAAACCCAAATTTTTCTTCTCTTCATCGAGTCTCTTCCGCACAAATTTTTCGGCGTTTCGGTGGGAAAATCGCCAAACTTCTGATCTGCATTAGCGACGCGGAGGATTGTTCACCTATTTCCTTCTGTGGTATCGGATCTGCATCCAACTCTCTGAACCTAATTGGTGATGAAACCATCCTATGCACTGCATCGGAGTTTGGGTGTCTTGTGCATTGGGTGGTTAGTCATCTCGACTTCTGCAACGGTGGCCAACAATCTCCTTAAGTCTTCTGCAGCCATAAGTCCGTTGTCGGTCAGAAGCACTATTCACCTCGACATCAGCAAGTGGAAGACTAAAGCATCGGCGGGTTCATTTGTTTAGAAGCTACAATGATAGCTCATCATCTTCAATCCTTTCCCGATCGATGAACTTATTTTGACTGGCATCGGTATTCGAAGCTTCTCCCTATCAAAAGAACAGTTTGCTAGTTAGCCACAACGGTGGATGTTAAATCCACTAACTTCATCTAATGCATGACGACACCAGGACTTAGAGAAATTTTTGAAATTTTCCCTTTAGTCTTCCTTTTCACCTCTTGATCGGCTCAATTCTCTTCTTTTCATCGGTGAAATAGTTCCATTAGTAGCCGCAACGACGGACTGAAAACAATTAAGTTCTCCCATGGTGTCGACGAACCCAACAACTATTTTCCACCGATGGATGTCGAACACTAAGAAAATTTTCCACAATTTTCCTTCCAACTATCCTCTGTCGAAGGTGCTTCCTCCAATCTCTCCGTTGCATCGGAATTCCTTCCCACTAAGTGTTCCAATGAACCGATAGTTCAAACACTTAGACAAATTTTTGTGGAAGTTTTCTATTATAAACTTTTGATCTCTCTGCTAGGCAGAAAAAAATCCTTCCTCTGTCACTGCATCTTTGATGGCTCATTCAGGCCCATGCTGCAACATGAGCTCTGATACCACACTGTAATGTCCCCAACCCTCCGACCGACGAAGAGGACACTACCATGGTGTTAACCATCTGGGCTACCAGCCCCATGAACATGTGCATTCATAAAATGCTGAAATGTTGAAGAAAAATGCTTTGAACTAGAACATGCATACATGATCATTTATCATATAGCGGGAGCAAACATACATTCATACAAGCACTCAACATGTTCATCACATTCATTAATAGAAAATATGATTGCAGAAGTAAAATAGACAAGATTACTTATCTTATGAAGAACTCGTTCTGCAACCAGCTATGTCATGGAAACGTTCCACCCAACCATAAGCCAGCGTGCTCCTTAACCTCTTAGCAACACTACCACCCCTGAGCTAGGCATGATTCTCCAAGGAATAAGGAACAAGCAAGATTACACATAGCCAAGGATACACAAAACACAACCAAGCCAACATAGTTGGGTTTATCAAGCCATCAACAAGACATCCAAGCCAACATGGTTAGGTTTATCAGGCCATCCAAGAGTTTGGAAAGGATAAATGCTAAGCTGGTGAGCTCATTACAAAGCTAGGAACACCTACACTAGAACTAGCCTGACTTCTAAGACACCCACACACACCCAACACAAGGAATCAGTCCCTTCTCTGCTACACAGTCGCTCAGGCCCTGACTTCCCTTCCAGTGCTATTCAAGGGTTGTGGAGAAGAAATCCATCCCTCTAGCTCTATCTCTGTGGTTTCCAAACACACTAGGTTTATCGAGCAACCCAAGCCCCCATCCCTACTCCCAACATAGTCCGAAGACCAACCATTGCACGCATGCAATCAATCAGCAGTTACAGCTTAAACAAGGAAAATGACTCCTGATTTGTTCTTGGCCCTATCATGGCCAAAATGACTCCCAAGTGAATTACAATAGTCCAAAAATGTAAAACAGACACAAACACCAACACGGGAGAAACAACAGTCTATCTTGGACAATGAAGCCACCGGAAATACTTACATAGTCCGACAATGGGAGAGAGAATCTAGGTTCTCAGCTGAGTAGGGGAAAAACATATGGACAAGCCACAAATCGGTAAGGAAAACTTACACACTATCTCTGAGCATAAAAATGGCTCTCCACAAGAAAAATCGTGGGTGATAGTGACTGAACGGCCCTCAGCTTGATGCGTGAGTAACAACAACGCAGAACCCAGTGTGTGAGAGAATATTTACACCAAATCCCAAATACAGATCGAAACATACAAGATTCCTCTCTGTGAAAAATGTGAATGACAGTGGAGACGGCTCCTCTCTCCTGGCTGCGTGAGACCAAATAGGAAAGAATCCTGTCATGAGAAAATGAACAGACAACCATCCCTATGTGAGGATGAACAGACAATGGAGAGGATGCATAGTAGTGGAGAGAGTGGAGTGTCGCCTGGAGTGATGGAGGTGGTCCATTTTTCCTTTCAACATGAGGGTCAACCTGCTGGTGGAGTGTCTATGTGGGCAAGGATTGAAAGTCCTGCCACACTCCAATCCTAGCCATAACTGCCCCAACTAACAGCATAGCTTTTAATGCTGGTGGTTGGATAAGACAAGGAAAGATGGGAAAATCAAAATAGGGTGGTGACACATGGATTTCTCTCATGGCTCAAGGTTTGACATCCCCCCCCCATCCTTGTGAAAATCATGCCCCTTCTCAATTTAGTTTCCGTGAACATAGCTGGTTGGGTCATTTAATTAAAGATGCATATTTACATGATGACAAAACTCAATATGTATGTTGCATCCCCCGATACACCATCGGTGACAATTTCAATCTGAAACATAGCATAACCAATCAATGGTGGGACCTTGGCCTTTTGCTCTACACCATGATTATTTACAATATATACATAATATATATTTAATGCAATAGGGTCAATACCGGGGTGTTACAGTGTTAAAGACCATAATAATGACGGATGGATAGCTGAGGCTTCTGGTAGTTGACATCTCATTGAAACCCACGTGACTATGGGGACCATCACAACCCATGCCGGGCACGTAAGTACTCCAAGGTGGAAGTTGCAATATCAACCAAGGACACGTAGAACCCCCATTATTGCCCTCATCCTCATTACATGGAGTCCGGATTGGCTGTCACCCATGAAAAATGTCAACTTAATCGAAAGCCTTGATCAGAGTTGAAACTTTCACTTAGCACCGTAGGTTAGCGTTTATACCCTCTGAAGACTTTGGTTAAGCTGAAGACCATTCCAGCCCCTTCCTTAAAGGAAAGTCATCCTGCATGGAAAATTCGATACTTTAGAACCTTGCAGAAAAATCAAGAAAATTATGTTTATGTATAGGTAGCGAATGGGTTGTTTCTAAGCATTCTAAGCAAGGAGTATGGTGTTTTGCCCAGTTTTCGAACCTTCTTGCACCTATCACAGGAAGAGGATGGTGAGCCAGAGCCAAGTAAGCAAGTTTTATCAACCATGAGGTCTTTTCTGCCAACAATAGGACCCATAAGCAAAGCACACCAGAAGAAATTACATCAAACTTAACTCATAAACCTTAGAAGCACGTTATCATAGTTTTCTTGTCAAGTTAAACATGGTGTAACGTCAGAAAGGGGTTAGATAGTAAGACTCGATGGACATTTGACAAATCACCTATGCCATGAATGAATTTTACCTTTTTGGAGATTAAAGAAAACATGAAATGTTAAAATACTTGAAGAAAACAAATTTTTTTGGGGGGTAGTTTAGATATGGTATCAGAGCGTAGGTTCAGCCCTGTATCCTATTGGGTGCACCTCGTTTCTTTTGTTAATTGTAGAAAATATGTATATAGTTAATATCACTCTAACAAAATATCGAAATGTTGTGTTGCATACTTGTGAAATTTTGGTGATTTATAGGAATTATCATGGCCTCTCCAATTGAGAATGAGAACCAACCTGAAAACCCTGAACATGCACCACCAGCCACGCAACCAGTAGTGGAACATTCTGAAGCCAGTCAAGTGCTAGAAACTATGAGGCATTTAATCATTGAAATACAAAGCTATAAAGCGGATAATGAATAGATAAAGAAAGCACTGGAAAAGCAACAGGATATCAATGAGATCTTATTACAAAGTCTGCATGAAATAAATAAGGGAAAAGAACCACGAACCAAGACCAGAAGGGGTCCCGAAAGGGAAGAAATCGTAGAAGGAAAGAGTAGCTCCTCTAATGAAACCCAGAATTCAAAAAATCAGGTCAAGACTAGCGATAAGAGAAAGGTCGATCACCTGAAAGGTGAGTTCAAGAAGATAAAACCCACTAGTTTTGATAGGGAATATAAGACGGGGGAGGAAGCAGAGGCCTGGTTGCTGGACATCAAGAAATATTTCCATATTTACAAGTATTCCAGTAACATGAAAGTCTGAATGGAAATTTATAATCTTAAAGGAAAAGCTAGCATCTGGTGGCAGGATCTCAAAATCTTGCACAGACTCAAAGAGAAGAATCTAGAATGGGCTGAGTTCAAAAAGTTGTTCAAGAAACAATACCTATATGAGAGTTACTAAGAAAGGAAAACCAAAGAATTTTATGAGTTAAGACTTGGCCAAATGACCATGGAGGAGCTCATTAACAAGTTTTTTGACTTGCTGCAGTTTGTAGCTTATATTAAATAAGAAATGGTGAAGGTGCAGAGGTTCCTAAGCTGCTTGCCATAGGATTATAAGGACAGGATTGAATTTGACAACCCAAAAACCTTGTACGAGGTGCTGAGGAAATCCAGGCTGTGTTTTGAGCAGTACAAACAGCGGAAAAAACCATCAAGAACGTGGAAGGATAGGAAACCAGATATTTTCAGTCAGCAAAGGAAGGGATTCAGACGACCCCCATTCCAAAATACCCCGAGGAATTTCCAAGGAAGCCCTTACAATTAAAATGGACAGCCCCCACCAAGGGGTGTTAAGCTGACCATTCTAGGAATAAAAGGGGCTGATGGGGCTCTCAGAGAACCTCTGAGCTACTGGGAATGTGGAGAACCACATCTGAAAAGACATTGTCCATGCCTAAATGGTGTAAACAAGGTATTACATAGAATTCAAGAAGCATCTACGGTTGGTGAAATTGGCAAGAATTTCCACATAATTAATGTGGCCTTGGAGGATCGGCAAGCTGACCATCAATCTGCTATAGTGGAAATCGAAGGTACTATTTCAAATCACACCATTTCTGTATTAATTGATCCAGGAGCTACATTAAGCTACATTTCTCCAAGGATGGTGGAGCTCTTTCAACTCGTTAGGGTAAGGTATACAAAGTTGTCGTTGGTCCAATTGGCCATAGGGGAAAGAAGGAAGGTAACATATTTCATTTCTTATTGTGAGGTTAAATTGTAGGACCAGAAAACCAAGATCGACCTAAATGTTTTGCCCTTAGGATCCTATGACATGATAATTGGCATGGAATGGCTATAAATAAATAAGGTAGTGTTGAACTATTTTTCAAAGACCTTCACCTACATTACTGAAGACCAAGTCCTTCAAATGGTAAGGGGGTTTCCCAAACCCATCTCTGTAAGACAAATTTATGCTATGCAACTAAAAAAATTCCTGAGGAAGGGTTGTAAACTCTATGCAGTTAGGGTTTCTCACTTGCTCCTAAATGAAAACTAGATCCCTCTAAAATAGCACCTGGTTCTAAATGAGTTCCCTGATGTATTTCTCGAGGAAATACCTAGACGACCTCCTCAACGGGAGATTGAATTTTCCATTGAGCTGCTACCCAGATCTGCACCTGTGTCAAAGGTGCCTTATCGGATGAGTATTCCAGAGCTGACTGTACTGAAAATTCAGTTGCAAGAAGTATTACAGAAAGGATATATAAGGCCTAGTGTGTCTCCTTGGGGTGCACCGGTCTTGTTCGTTAAAAAAATGGATGGGACCTTAAGACTCTGTATTGACTACCGACATTTGAACAAAGTAAACATAAAGAATAATTATCCCCTACCCAGAATCAATGACCTATTCGATCAAGTAGGGGAGGCAAGAGTCTTCTCCAAGGTGGATTTACAATTTGGCTATCACCAGATTCAAATAAAGAGTGAAGACATAAACAAGACTTCCTTCAGGACCCGCTATGGGCACTATGAATTCATAGTGATCCCCTTCAATTTAACTAATGCCCATGCCACGTTTATGTGCCTAATGAATGGCATATTTAAGAAATATCTAGATCAGTTTGTATTGATCTTCATCGATGATATCCTGATTTAGTCTAAAACCGAAGAAGAACATCAACTTCATTTAAGGACAGTGTTGCAAACCTTGAGGGAGCACCAGCTATATGCCAAGTTGGAAAAGTGTGAATTCTTCAAGACTGAAATCCAGTACCTGGGTCATGTTATATCTAGGGATGGGATTGTATTAGATCTAAAGAAAGTAAAGGCCATATCTGAAAGGCCGGTACCCAAGGACGTGTCTGACATTTGGTCATTTATGGGACTTACCGGCTATTATCGAAGGTTTATTGAAGGATTCTCCAAAATTGCTTACCCCATTACCTCCTTATGGAATAAGGGGGTAAATTTTGTTTGTTCATCAAGGTGCCAAGAAAGTTTCGATAAACTTAGAGAGTTACTAACCAGGGCCCCTGTCCTAAAGGTGGCCAACCCCCTTAAAAATTACACAGTTTGTACAGATGCTAGCTTAGAAGGAGTAGGAGAGGTTTTGTCCCACGAAGGACACGTGGTTTGTTATGAGTCCCGCAAGTTGAAAGACCATGAATGTAACTACATGGTCCATGAATTAGAACTCGCAGCCATGGTGCACGCTCTAAAAATGTGGTGACACTACTTACTGGGAAAGAAATTCCTATTACTGACTGACAACACCTGGGTGAGAAATTTGTTTATGTAGTTTGGTCTAAATTCCTAACAAGCAAGATGGATGGCCTTCCTCAGTAAGTTTGACTTTGAAGTAAGGCATATAAAAGGTAAGAAAAATAAGGTTGTGGATGCACTAAGTCGGAGGACTCATGGGATTAGTGAGGTAACCTTGAGCTAGCCCAAGAGTGACCTCTTGGACAAGGTCAAGGAAGTAAGCACTCAGGACACCGATTACAATAAACTACTCAGTAGAATACAAAATAACGAGATAAATTTAGATGGGGCCGCTTTTAAGGTTCACCAAAAGGGCTTTATTTGGTTTAAGGATAGGTTTTACATACCTAATAATTTGAAAATAAATCTTTTTATTTTAAACGAGATGCACAAACCTCTATTTCCAGCTCATCCAGGTTACCAAAAGATGATAACTGCCCTGAGGAAGCAGTTATTTTGGCCTGGTTTAAAATCTGATGTAGTTGAGTATTTTTCTAAATGCATAGAATGCCAGCAAGTTAAGACAGAGCATGGACATCCAGATGGCTTATTACAGACTCTACCAATACCCCAATGGAAATGGGAGATCATGTCCTTGGATTTCATTAGAGGTTTACCAAAAACACAGAAACAACATGATTCTATCATGGTGGTAGTTGACAAGTTAAGCAAATTTGCACATTTCATTCCGGTAAAATCAACACATAAGGCAGCTGATATTGCAGAAATATTTCTAAAAGAGATATTCCGACTACATGGTGTACCAAAAATTGTAATATCAGATAGGGATGTAAAATTTACATCAAATTTCTAGAAATATTTATTTGCAAGTTTAGAAACCAAGATCAACTTTAGCACCATTTACCACCCGGAAATGGATGGGAAGATAGAACATACCAATCAAACAATCAAAAACATGCTGAGAATGTATGTTATGAAAAGACCCACTAAGTGGGAAATCTATTTGCACCCGGTGGAGTTCGCTTATAGTAATGGTTATCAGGCCTCAGCTAAAATGAGTTTATTTGAGATCTTATATGGAAAGAAATGAAATACCCCTGTTAGTTGGAATAACCCTGTGGATCATGTACTAATTGGACCTGAGCTGTTACAGGAGATGGAACAAATAGTTCTTGAAGTACAGAAGAATTTAAAATTGGCTCAAGATCGACAAATGTGCTACGTAGACTTTAAAAGAAAGCATAAGGAGTTTTTTGTTGGTGACCATGTGTACCTACGGGTCAAACCTAAGAAGAGTTCCCTCAAGCTAGGGAGCTACAAGAAATTAGCTCCAAGATTCTGTGGACCTTTCCAATTCCTAGAGAGAATCGGGCCTATAGCTTACAAACTGGCCCTGCCTATTCATTTAAAGATTCATAACGTTTTTCACGTTTCATTGTTAAAGAAATATGTATATGACTCTGCTCACATTATCGATTGGAATGTGGTACGGGTGGAACCTGAAGGAGAATTTCAGGTGGAACCTGCACATATTCTATACAGGAAAGAAATAGTACTTTAGAATTGAGTCATCACTCGGGTAAAAGTGTAATGGAAGCACTTTAGCCCGGAGGAGGCAACTTCGGAGCTAGAGGAAGAAATGCGAATAAAACCCTAGCTTGTTTATCGAGCCAATGGGAGAGGATCAACACTAAGGATGGTGTTCAAAATAAGGGGGTGTGGATGTAATGCCCCCAAACTATGTTTTTATTTTTATTTTAAAAATGATGACTATGTATGATTAATAAATTATGGCTGATAAAAAAATCTGTCAAAGAGTTCGGGGAGGACTATGTAATAATTTAACCTTGGAGGTTAATTAATGACAATGAGAAAAAGAAAAAAAAATAGATGCAACAAATAAGGTGGAAGCATCCAGGTTAAAAGGGGAAACCTACAAGAGATAGTATAGGACATAGACCAGCTAACTTCAGGGGACTGGAACAAAGTAAGTGTAAGGAGTGCAAAATCAGCATAGACACATCCCTGAAATGAGGGATACCATTAGCCCTAGGAATTTCGGTGAGGAAGGGGAGAGGGATAATAAGGAAAGACCTAGGCAAAACAAAAAAAGGGATCCAAGAAAAAAATTAAGCACAAAAAGAGCATATGGTGTAGGGAGGACGCTACCGAGTATGCTGGAGAGAGAGGACTCTTATTGTGAGAGTGCCTGCTGTTGGGTATGATGGCCTGCTGACAGACTGAAAGGTTTGAAGCTGAAGTTATCAGTCCTTACTATCATCTTGCGAGGTTTGGATTGGGGGTGACTAGGAGGCAAAGGAGATGATCCTAGTCTACGGTTGGGTGGAACGTGGCTGCTTCCATCGTAGTTCGGTACCTCTGATTTACAGGTTTTAAAATATGAGTTTGTTGATCGTTTATGTATGTTGTAACCAGAATTGTTTCCTTTTTGATTATTTCATTATCTATATGAGAAATTTTCATGGGCATAAGATACAAGTAGAAATTATCTCTTCCATTTAGATGCTCTTTGGTTAAGAAGCGGATTTTATATATGCATGCATGATCATGTAGCTAGCATTCTATTCCTTCTAATTTTTGGCATTATTGTTGTGATGATTTGTTTGATGTAGCATTTTAATTAATGCACAGAGAATGAATGATATTATCTCAAGTTATTGCATAAAAAAGTATCAGATCCGATTTGGTTTCTAAGTATGACTTTGTTGTTCCTACGATCTCACAGTCAATATTTTGTTTTATTGCTGCTATAGATCACCTCTAGATGTATAAAATATATGGCTATTAATGCTTCCAACTTATTTAATGTACAGAACAAAATCCAGATCTCATAAAGATATATCTATCACTGTGTTTATTGTATTTGTTGGTGGTAATTACAGTTCTAGATCTGAAGACATTGTAGATATCAACATTTCCTTTTTTTATTAATATTTTTTACTGCTTGTGTAGGTAGTTTTAAATAAGATTGATCAGGAGGGAACTTTATAAAAATGAGCCACCACTGAGTGAACAGAAGGACTCATGATCCCAAAACATCCAAGTTTGGGCTCTGCATTTATGTTCCCGACCATGTCTGTAACACCCTAACTTTTCTTACAAGCTGGAAGTTTGGGCTTCAAAACAAATCCACGTAGCCATAGAATTCGGTACGTGGTGGGAGTTTATTCCCGAGAGTAAATTATCAAATGAAACTTTTCTTTTGCAAGTCAAACAACATAGTCTCATGTTGTTTCCTATAAGCACTCACCCTCACACACAAGCTCCGAGGTCGGGGTTTAGCTGAGCTGAGAAATGTAGGGTCGGGTTACCCATTTCAACCACTGTCGAAACTAGGGTTATGTAGGAGAAAAAAAAGGGTTTCAAGAAAACCTTATGATAGTACCCTCATCGAATTCATGAGGAGGTATCCCTTCCCGACCTGGTAAAGTAATATGTTACATAGTTTGGCGAGACCCTGAGTTTTATCGGGCCTGGGAAAGGTAAATTGAAAAATCTACACTATTATATACAAACTTTTACGACTACCTCGCTAAACAGACTAAGTATGTGACCAAGAAAAAATATTTAAGAGATTCAGTTCTGACATTAACCTTCCTTTTTATAGAGAAGCCTATAGCTTTAGTAAGAAGCTCTAGGAAACATAGCAGGGCCATTGTTTTGACACCCAGTGTCACATCTTAAAACAAAGGCAAAAAAAAGTCTATTACAGTCCCTCAAGGGAAAAAATGACAGTCCAAAATTATTACAAATAGGAATTCATAAGATACCGTATATTATACGACAGTGAGTTTTCCACGTCGTGGATTTTTAGTTACCAATACATATCTAGAATCCATTAAACCACTGATACTTCTACCCCTGGAACCCTCAATTCCCCTTACTGGCGCCATTTATGAAACCCCTTCCCATCTTTGTGAATCCCCACAACCAACATATTTTTAATTCAAGGATGATAAAACTGCTTACCTGGAGAAGGCCCTTGCACCCGATCGATAGACCATGCACATGGCACCTATGACCAAGCAACAAGGGTTACTTTCCTCCATGGGATGAAAATCTTGAAAACCCCCAAAAGAAAGAAAATTAAATACCTAATGCATAGAACGGTTATATACCTATTGTGAATAATCGATTTGGACATAGTTCACCAGCCTCACTTGGCACAAAAGGACTTGAACCAACTTTGCTACAGGCAGGGAAATGGTATTTTTCCATTGTGGTTTCCTCCTATGGACTGAAATCCAAACCCTTGCTAGTTCTGGCTCGAAAGAGCTCAAGCACTAAATGCCAATCCCTATTTTTTCCACTGAACCGACGGAGTCTTGGAGATGACTCTTTACTGACCCAAAATCCATGGGTACAAAAGCGTTAAAGACCATAATAATGATGGATGGACAGTCAAGGCTTCTTGCAGTTGACATCTCATTGAAACCCACGTGACTATGGGGACCATCAAAACCCGCGTTGGGCACGTAAGTAATCTAAGGTGGCAGTTGCAAGGTCAACCAAGGACACATAGAACCCCTGTTATTGCCCTCATATTCATTACGTGGAGTCCATATTGGTTGTCACCCGTGGCAAATGTCAACTTAAACGAAAGCCTTGATAAAAGTTGAAACTTACTCTTAGCACCACAGGTTAGCATTTATACCCTCTGCAGAATTTGGTTAAGCCCAAGACCATTCGAGCCCCTTCCTTAAAGGAAAGTCAACCTGCATGGAAAATCCGATACTTTAGAACCTTGTAGAAAAATCAAGAAAATTATGTTTATGTCTAGGTAGCGAATGGGTTGTTTCTAAGCATTCTAAGCAAGGAGTATGGTGTTTTACCTAGGCACACCTTTTCAAACCTTCTTGCACCTATCACAGGAAGATTATGGTTATCCGGAGCCAAGTAAGCAAGTTTTATCAACCATGAGGTCTTTTCTACCGACAATAGGACCCATAAGCAAAGCACGCCGGAAGAAACTACGCCAAACTTAACTCATAAACCTTAGAAGCATGTTATCATAGTTTTGCTAGTCAATTTAAACATGGTGTAACTTCAAAAATGGGTTATATAGTAAGACTCGATGGACATTTGACAAATCACCTATGCCATGAATGAATTTTACCTTTTTGGAGATTAAAGAAAACATGAAATGTTAAAATACTTGAAGAAAATAATTTTTTTTTTGGGGGTAGTGTACATCTTTGCTTAAGAGAAGGATAATTTTATAACTCGGTATTTTGACAAGGGATCCTTTAGGGCCAAAGTTTAACTATTGAAATAAGGAACTTTAATCGATTAAGAATTCCATATGCTAGTCACAGGTGATTATATGTTTAAATATGGAATTTGAGTATGTATAAAATAAGTAGTCCTCTATTGACACCAAACAAATTTGTGCATTATCGTATGATGTTTTGATCACATCATTTATATTAATATTAAGGTTAGTATTGTAGTGCCAACTGGAGGAGTATTAAGTTATAACTATGAGGTAAGGCCTTCATTCGGTAACTAAAAACAAAAGGACTGTTAGAAGAGTGTTAATGCATAAAAACTATGCCATGGATAATGGATTTATATAAATGTGTGTGTCAAGAAAAATCATAAGGATATATATATATATATATATATATATATATATATATATTTTTGATATTGCTGGAAATCTAAACTTAGAGGAGCCTTTGCAAGTAGGTATAAGATGCCTTTGACATGTTAATTTTCTTATTGACATATATCGGTATGTGACAACAACTATTAGCTAACAACTTTGATTTTTGGGGAGTATTTGAAGTCTTCATGATAAACTAGTTCCTCTTATTTTGTATTATCTTGCTAGATAATCTAACCGCTACTTATTTTAATACAATTCAAAACCATTTTTGTAAAATAAAATAAAAACCTTAAAATAATAAAATTTATGTAAAGGAAACAAGCCCTTTCATAGATATTTGAAATAATTGATTTTAGCAATTTATGAGAGTTAGCACTGTATTAACAGATGCAATAGTAAATTAAGACATTTCAATCGAACTTGGGAAAAATAGAATAAAATTGGTGGGGTGGGATTTTTAATGGTGGTCCACATCCCTTCATAATTCTAGTTAATACATAGTTTCATGTATCCATATCTAGGAGACGAGTGGTGGGTCAAATTTATGGAGAAATTATTAGCATTAAAGTTCATGTGAGTATTGTGTATGTGATCATTTAACCCAATATGTGGTGTGTGTTGTTATTCCCATGGTGATGGGATGGAGTATTACATGTGGTATTATTTTCTCTATGGTTTGAAGGTTAATTTTTGTTTGTAGTTTAGTGATAGTCATCAATGTAAATATGGAAAGCTCTAAAGTTTTTTTAAATCTTGTGAGGAATGACTCACATTCCCTATTTATTTGTTCATAGAGTACTTTATAGATCTTAATGTTGTGGAATATACCATTACCATTCCAATTTTCAATTGCTTGGAGGTTTTAATGGTCTAGTTAGCATGTTATATAAATACAACCAATAATCATAACCATTCTGAATGGTAGCTACTTTATGAGATCTTTGAGTTGTAAAAAAACTTGAGGATATGTGAGAAACAATTTGTAAAGGTCCCAACCCAATATGAGCTAATTTTTCATTGACTACGATGTGACTTGGATTTGGAATTTTATCAAATACTTTACCTTTACCTTATCAGAAACTAGTTTCATTCATTTGTGAATGGTTTTAGTTTTTATCAAACACTTTGGGAAAATACTTTGATAACATGAAAATACCTCCAAATGAATAGATGGTTGATATTTATAAGTGTTTTATGGCTATTTGTGTATGATTGAATTGTTGAAAATGTTTTCATATATCCTGTGGAAAATATTTTCTATTGCATTTAATAGAAAATTTCAATATTTATCTCAGTTTGAATCTACAACATTGCAACTCAATAGTAATAGCAAATTCCAATAGACAATACAATTTAGATTTTAAATTTATTTCATACATGTATATGACAAAATGTTGATAACCTCTTTAGTTGATAACGACATCTCCTTTAATTCATTCTCAAGCTAGAAATGATCATGATTATGATTTTAGGAATGCCTTTAATTCTTAGAATAATAAATCATTTATGAAAGAAAGGATTTGAATCTTCCCTTTTTGTAGTGTACAACCCTTACTTCAACCCACGATTTGATGGATTTTTGATACCAGATGCAGATGGAGACAAGTAAAATTCCCAGCAATGTAATAGAGTCACTTTGGTAGATAATAAGCATCAACACAGGTTTTGAATTCATTGGTGATTGCACACTCTTCCATTTTATAGATGGTGACTGAACCCCCCTTCTAGGGACTTGTCTTCTTCTCAACTGCAAACTAGGTGTGTCTATTTTCGCACGATACTTCCCACAACAACCAAAACTAGATATAGTAGTGCACCCTCTCTCTAGCATCTACAAAACATAGATATGGGGGTTTTGCTTCCATTCTCATCTATAACATGTACATCTACTCCTTTTTAAAGTAAACAATGAATAAAACAAACAAAAATAATTCTGAACTTGGTTCTCTTCCACAACTAACACAGTCTCTTTATGTGAGTGTGCCCCTCTTCAAAGGATTTATAAAAGTCAACAATTATTCCACATATATACATGTAAATATACACCCTCTTCCAATGAATTGATTTTTTTTCTATGAACAATATCTACAAAATGTCCCTTTCTCATCTTATGGGTGATTGAATGTTGGCACCTTCTTATCTGGAAATGATCTATGTTGTAATTTTTTTATTCCACTAGTGAGATTCTCCTCACCAAAAAGGAATATGGACTCCACCAACAAACTCAACCTCACGAATATGATTGTACAGACCCTCATTAAAAATAGTAAATAAACATTTAAAATGATGCATGAAAATATTACTTTCAAATTAAAATTCGACATTATTTTATTTTTTATTTCAATAGATTTCCATTTTGTTTTATAAATATACACAAGTTCTTCAATTTTTTACAGCATTTGTCGTTGGATATCCATCCAATCCAATGACTTTGCTACACTATCGACACATTATTCGTTGGATATCCGACAAGGAAGGAACCAACGTTGTTGAATTTAATACCTTTATTGGGTGAAGTAGGTCATTAGATATACATCAAATCCGATGACTATGCTACACTTATGACACCTATAGTCATCTCAAATTTGACAAAGAGATAGGGGAACACATTTTTATTCTAAAGGCATTGAAGGAGCATTTGGCATCGAATATCCATCAAATACGACACATCTAGTCATTGCATATCTGAAAAAAAGGAAGGGAAACATGTCGATAGTCCAACCGAGTGGTAGTGGCATGCATGTCATATTTACAATGACATCTGGTCGAAAATATGATGAGTAATTTTAACGTGAAAAATTAATGCGATATTTCATCGACAATTTAAAAGAAATCAACTTGTCAAATTGCCGATATCAATATGTCGAAACTATGACATTTAGGCCATCAAAATTTGTGGTCAAATTCAGTTGTTTTCTCACCAAAATCAATTCCGTTCACTTGAGAATATCATTTGCAACTAGGAGATATTTTTACTTCTCCACCTTACCTTTTGTATTTTTACTTCCTAACCTTACCTTTCATTCCAACCAACAACTCAATTATATCCTACATCTCTTTCTTGTCCAAGGAATCCATTTCTCCAATCATGACCTTAATTTGTAGTTTACTATCCTCTAAATATATTGTATTCCCAATAGTTCTAGGGTCATCATCGATAATAGGTATAACAAAAATTTATGGAGTATGCATTTATGATTTCCTTCTTTCCCAAATTGATCTCCTCAAGGTTGGAGTTTGAGGTTCTTCCTCTTATAATTCATCTTTTTTTTATTCAGATAGTTTTTCCACCCTCCATTTAAAAATTTTATTATCTCTATTTTTTCTTCCCTTGGTTTGAATTCCTGTTTAGGAACAACTTTAAAATCCCTAAATAAAACATCCCATCATTATTTTTTCTCAATACTTTTATTTTATTCTTTGTCGCGTTTTCTAAAAGAGCCTTAATTTCTTTAAACTTACCAAGGTCCCATATTTATTGGGGATAAAATACATCCATATGTTCCTCGATAAATACTCAATGAATAAAATCTAATACACAGATTTACATAGTGAAAAAATAAGAACATTTCCAAATACATCACCACATATTAACTCTAGGAATCATTTTTCCCTTGTAACACCAGATGGGAATCTCACTTGATTTTATTTACCATGTATAGAATATTCATGCAAATTTAGATCTAATAATTAATTATAAATACCTTAAAATATACCTTTACCAATTAAATATTGAAGACCCTTCTCTCAAGTATGTCCTGGTCTTTGATTCCATAACATTATCTTCTCTCCAAGGACAATAAGGGTGATGTCTTTTTTATTTTTATCCTAAGGAAAAATGGGATTACTACATCCATTATTAAAAAAAATTCCCAATATCTTGTATAGTGTTCCTCTATGAACACATAATCAACACCATTGTTCCTTAAATCATCTTGCATGTGCCCTTTTCAAATCGAGTATGCACACCTACATCACCCAATTTGCTCACATATATTAGGTTTTTGGCAAGATCCAAATGTGTAGATTCATGGGAGAGTTCTAATCCTTCCATATTTTAGCAATGAATTACCACTTCCATGTCCTATGATTTGGTTGTTGATTCATATCCCAGAAAACATTCACCTCCATCGTACTTTTAATATTCACAAAAGCACTCCTTAAGAGGATTCATATGTAATTAATCACTCGATTTAGTGGACCATGTAATTAATCACTCCTTCCATGGAGGATTTATTTTTTCCGGAAGGGGAAGTATCAAATATTTACTTTTATCAATATTCTTGGATTTGCATTCTTTCTCATAATTCCTAATTTTACCACATTTTTAGAATTTCCTTCTAGATTCTCCTAGAGAATTAGATCTACGCATTGAATATTTTTTTTTCTAATTTTAGGGATGACCTCACATAGATAAAAAAACATTTCGTCACTGTTATCATAAATTCTCAATCAATGCAAACAAATATTGTTTCCCTAGTCTACATGGAGCAGATCTAGAACAAAAGACTCATAGAAATGTATCATCTTCCTATATATTGAAATCACTTGAATGTAAATATTTCTTACCTCACAATGAAGGTGATCCTTGTATTATGAATTCTTTCACGATTAGTTGTACCTACAAAATATTGTAAAGAAAAAGAGACAAAAGTGAAATAAAAAATATAACTTAACACTCTATGCTAATGATCAAGGAGAAAAGTAATGAACAACTCACATCAAACACAAATTATTCCTAGTAAATGGAAACATATATGTATTAATAGAAATAGAGAAGAAAAATACAACCAAAGTCTTGATGTTGAAGCCGTGTCCTCACAATGGATTTTGACTCACTTTCACAAACTCTATAATCTCTCAAAACTCTCACTGAGAAGACCATACTCTTTTCCTCCTACACCAAGAATAATTCCATCAACATAAAGGTACTTTCTTAATCATATTTTTGTTTATTAGCCGTGAGGATAAGCTTGCATATAAAGGCCAAAGAGGTACCAAATGGGTTGATATTCTTTAGGAGGAAGGTGGGGGATCATCGTAGAGGTTAGGGGTTATTATGTGTTGGGTTGTTATCTTGAGTATGACCCTACTCAAGATGGATACCACCTATTTAGCACTATATATTCCTTCCTTGATACTTCTCTTGAGATTTCACCCTCAATTTCTTATATTGCATAGATTTAAAGTATGTTTTCATTTGACTTTTCTAATGGATTATTGGCATCATCCCTCTCTATTCTTGTATTGGATTACATTAATCTACATAAACTCCCTTATTTGCACCTTATCCTTCAATAGTGTATGGTACCATCATCCTCAAGCTACCCTCGAGTTGATGGATGTCTCTTCCCTTCAATATTGTTTCTCTCTTTTTTTACACTTCCTTAAAACATCATAATGATCCATGAGGAACCCTTGTAGAATTATTTTCACTGATGATCAAGGAACTACACATTACAATGGAAAATAGGATATCATTTCCTAACTAGTGGAGCATTCTCATGTGACACCAAGGAATTGGATCACACTATGAGGACCCCTAGAGTACTACGATGCATTTGTTTCTTCTCTCCTTCATTACATTTAATGATTCTCTCCTTCCTTACAACTCTCTACTATTCCCACATCCTATATATCAACTTCTATAAGGGAGGAATAATGTAGCATATGAGTTTCACAATTGAATACTCACATGCACCAAGTGACCAAGAGTTCACTTAGTAGTTCACTCTTATTTTTCATCCATACATAGTTTTCTAATCATGATATGATACCTCTCAATAACTACACTAATGTAATGGACTACAATCAAAAATACCATCTCCACCTTATCCTAGATCCAGGACCTGTCTAATATGTTTGTCACTTAGGTGGAACATCTCTCAGATGTCTAGTGCTTAGGTGGTACGTCTGTGATATTTCTATTTCTAGGTTGAAACCTCCCTAGGATGTATAATGCTTAGGTATTTTTAGGGTCCAAAAATTATGACACCATTTGACCAACCCCACATCATTGATTCAATAGGAACAATACAATGGTTATATATGAATTAGATCTTCAATGGATAAACTCAACATACAACTATTCCTTTAGGTCATTCCCTTCGCCAACAAAAAAAAAAAATTATTGAGAGTTTCTCTTCTCTTTATCTCGTTATATTATATTCACAATTCAAAACTAAATCTTATAGCATCCCAAAACTTAATCCATTAACCCATATTAGATTACAACCATTAATACTTAATTGAAATTAGTTTAGAATTTGTTGGAAAACCATTTGTTGGGCACCATTTTGACCTCTTTTTGTCACCTAAATATCCTCTATTTTCCTCCATAAAACCTTCATACTAATTTATAAAGCCTTAAATTCACATACAAACCTTGGTTGAAAGGTATAAATGTCATTGCTTTTTAACAAATTGAATTTTGAGATTTTTAAGGCATTTAAACTAAGGTTTTTATTCAGGATTACAGGATGTGCTAACCTCCCGTAATGTCTCCAAGGTTGAATATTTGCAGGCCATCTAGGGATGAACTGAAAGATGGAGAAAATATCCTTAATGTCCAAGGATGGATAAAGTTCCAATGGATAGATGATGTGGCTAACACAGGTGTCCAGTAAATGTCGGTCAAAGATGACCACCTACGTTACCACTCAGCACAAAAGAAGGACAGTTCCGATTTTGTTGATTTTCACAGATCTGATAGAGGATCCCGAGGGATGAATGTCATTAATTAGTTTCCAGATTAATAGCATTTCTAGTTTTCCTTTAAGTTTGTATAAATACTCCATAAGACAGAGGACAAAGGACATCACGATTTGACTAAAAACGCAGGCTGTTTTGGACTGCGTTGTTCTATTGTTATGTATGATCAATTTCATGGTGAATATAATTAGAATTCAAGCTCTGTGATTGTTTTTCTACGTGTGTGAACGAGGCATTGGAGGGCCCCCATTGTCAAGTCTGCACACCCCTTTTATTGCCAGAGAATGCTATTTGGATTGTAATACGATTTGGATTGTGTTAATGGTATGTTTCAGTTCCTGTAGAATCGATTTTCTTATTACAGAATTAGTTAAATTGATTTCAATCAGTTTTATAAAGCTCTATCATTTCATTGGTTATATGCTGGAGAATGGTTCAGACTACGATCTCATTATGCTGTACATCGCTTGCTTATCCAATGATGAAGAACAATTATACATTATGAATGCTTTCCTGTAAGGGAAATTGATGAATGATTGTTTATTCAGTGCTGGGATAATAGACAGAATCTCGTAGTTCATAGTTTAGGGTTAGGATTAATTCATTTTTATTACCTTAGAAGCTTTCATATATAAATTGCTTTCACATAAAATTGCTGCATAAATGAAATATCAGATGAAGCTGTTCCTGTAAGGGAATTTTTGTGTTTTCAGATTACAGTAACTTGATCTTTTAATAAGCTTATTTCATAGATAACTAGATTTCCCGACAAGTCTAGCTTTGAGTCCTTATACTTGGATATGCCTCTAAGTTTACCAACCCGGATTGATATTAACTTAAGGTTTGATTTTCATCAATATATCGAAGCCCAACATTTGGCTTCGTTGTCGGGGAGGCATTGTAGAAGTAGGCTTAGGAACTTTAGTTCTCTGATAAAAACAAAAATTTCAGCAAAACATAGAGTAGATTTAGTTTTATGTCAATACAAAGAGACGAGAAAGGAAGATTGATCAAAAACCCCCCAAAAACAAAAGTAACAGGAACTTCTTTTCCAAAAGGATTCATCTCAACAGTGGGTACTTCTAAAATGGCTGAGGAAGAAATATCAAAAGGGCCAACTACAGAACAGAGAAGGGAGTATGAGAGAATGTTAGAAATAGAAAACAAATGAAGATAAGAGAGAAGAGAAGAAGAGAGGCGACAGGAAAGAGAAGAAGAGAGGAGACATGAAAGGGAAGAAGAAAGGAGACATGAGAGGGATGAAAGAACCGAAGGAGATCAGGAAGCCACCTTTAAATTTTCCATTTTGGACACTAGCATTATCCTAGGGGAAGAGGTAAAAATGAAGAATATCCCACCATCTGTCTTACCAAACTTCTATATCATGACCTTTGAAGATCCTGACTCTTTCCTATTCAAGTTTGATATCTTGTGTCGAACTTATGGATACACTGATGATACCCATAAGCTTCGTCTTTTCCCTACTACCCTTAAAGTAGCTTCCTTGAAATGGTTCATGGGTTTAGGAGAGCATTCTATTACTATCTAGGATGAGACGAGGAAGATCTTTCTTCGAAAATATCAGGCATATTGCAGATCAAAGGATCTAAAAGATGACATTTTTGGAATGACTCAATAGGAAGATGAGAGCTTGGAAGAGTATTTGGAAAGATTCTCATACAACCTACAGAAATCTAAATACAATTCTTTGACACCAGAGATGATTAGAACAATATTTCTAAAAGGAATCAGAGAAGAGTATTTGGATATTTTGAATGTTATGGGAAAAGGTGACATCTCTTACCTTCCCTTTGATGAGATACAAGATTTATGTCAGAAATATTCAAGATGAAAGGATAGAACCGAAAAAAGGGATATCACTACCAAAGTAACTAAATCTGCAAACAGTGGTATCTCTAGGGCTGAGCTTGGAAATATGCTAGAAGATTTCAAGACTAATTTATTGAGTACCTTGGGCACACAAGTCGAAGTAGCAAAAACCAAGAAAAGACAAGAACAACAGGACCAACAAAATCAAGCTTTGTCTATCTTTTGTCCTAAATGTAGAAAGAAACACCCACTAAAAGAATGTCCTTTAAATGCTGTTGAAATTTGTGGATTATGTACTTTTAATCACAAAACTGATGACTGCCCCAGATTGAAAGAATTGCAGGCAACTCGAATGGAGGATAATCAAAGCATGGAGTCTCTCTACTTTATGGGACAACGAATACCTTGGCATCCATGATTTTCAGGTCTGTCTCAAGATGCTATGCAGCAATTTCATACAAATTATCAAACTCCTATTAAGAATTCATGGAGTGCACCCATGCCCTAGAAAACTTGGTCTCCTCCATTAGCCCAATATGCTCCAAATTGGAGAGGATATGCCCATGGTAACCAAACATATCAGCAGGCCTATTTGCATCCCTATCAACAACCTTCTGCCTATCCTCAATACCAGTAGAATCAAGTCCAAGCCCCATCTTTTCCAGTTCCATCTTTTCAACAACCCAACAACATGCCTCCTCAATTGGGTCCACCACCTCAACAAATTCAATTGCCATCCAATCAGCCTCCACCTCGGCCTACACAATTACCAGCTCAGCCAATTCCAAATCCAAATAATAAAACAGACAGACTTATGTATAATGTTGATGATGGAATGGCACTCCCTTACTCAATTCTCCCACTGCAAAATATCAATTTAAGATCTGGGAAAACTTTACAAAAAGAATCTCCTGTTATCTTAAAAGAACAAATAGAAAACGAGAAAACTCAAAAAAAATTAAATACAGAAAAATCTCAGTAAAAAAATCACAGTAAAAAAGGGAAAACATTAGTATCTTATACACCTCCTTTTCCCAAAAGGTTGGTCAAAGAAAAACCTTCAATTTCCTTACCTGATTTTGATGTTTTGAATGAGTTAACAAATGTATATGTCAAAATTCCTCTATTGCAGGCTATAAAGGATATTCCAATTTACACTAAAGTAGTTAAGGAATTATGTCTTAATAAAAGAAGGAAGGATCCATCAAAAATTCATGTGGTAGGCAATCTAGAAGGATTAATGTCTAATACTATTTTCATTGAAAAGTATGTAGATCCTGGAATCCCAATGGTTACAATTACTATTAATAATTTTTCAATTCCAAAAACCTTGATTGATCTAGGTGCTGCCATTAATGTCATGACACTAGAGACAATGGAATACCTTCACTTGACAAATCTCAGACCAAGCACAACAGTCTTGGATTTAGCTAATAGGTCTAAAATTACACCTAAAGGGGTCTTAGAAGATATCACCCATTGATTCTTGGCAGACCTTGGTTGGCAACAACAGATGCTTTCATAGTGTGTAGGTTAGGAAGTATGCTCATTTCACATGGGACAGAGAGGAAACAAATTTCACTTTACCCTTCTGCCCAAATACCTTCTACATTAGATCAGCTGTCATGGATGAATGAGACCAAAGAACAAGAAGAAGAAGTCATTCAGCTTGTCCTGAGTATCAATTAGTTCTTTGATTTTCAGGAAGGAAAGAACGAGGATTTGTTAGATTGTTTCATTGCTGAACCTGATATTTCTGAAGAATTAAGAGATATGCAATATGCTGTAGCAAATCAAGTTTAGGTTATAGTTTTCAAGAAAATTGCACAGTACATTCTCTAGCATTGGCACTTCATGATATTTTTAATGTGCATTCAATCACAGATATTCAAAGTAAAACAATTGAAATCAGTCCAGGAAAACATTTGAATATAAGTGCACATATTACTACATCACAAGAAGAATAGTTGATTACCTTGCTGAATAAACATTCCCATGCATTTTCTTGGGAGTACACTGATATGCTAGGTATTCATCATGAGACATGCACTCACCACATTTACACATATGATAAAATCAGACCTCTTAGACAACCACAACGAAGAATGAACCCTATACTAAAATAAATAGTCAAGGAAGAGCTGCAGAAGTTGTTAAAAGTAGGGTTTATCTACCCCATTTCCGACAGCCAATGGGTTTTCCCCTTGGTTGTTGTTCCTAAAAATAATGGTAAATGGCGCATATGTGTGGATTACAAGGAGTTAAATAAGGCAACATTAAAAGACTACTTTCCATTTCCTTTTATTGATCAAGTGTTGGATACCTTAGCTGGAAAATAATATTTTTGATTTCTAGATGGTTTCAGTGGGTATAATCAAATTAGTACTGCAACAGAAGACCAGGACAAAACCACCTTTACATGTCCTTGGGGCACATATGCCTACAAGGTTTTACCTTTTGGCTTATGTAATGCCCCAGCTACCTTTGAGAGGGCAGTCTTGGCCATCTTTGCAGATCTAATTCATGAGTGTGTTGAAATTTACATGGATGATTTTTCTGTATATGGAAGTACCTTTGAAGATTCCTTGACAAACCTGGAGAAAATTTTACAAAGATGTGTTGATTCAAATCTTTCCCTCAGTAATAAAAAGTGTTTTATGATGATGACTGAAGGGATAGTTTTAGGACATCACATTTCTGCGTCTGGAATAAAAGTAGATCCTGCTAAAATTGAAATCATTGAAAATTTATCTGAACCAACAACTCAAATAGATGTAAGAATCTTTTTAGGGTATGCAGGCTATTATCGTAGATTTATTGCAAATTTTAGTAAGATAGCTCTGCCATTGTTTAAATTGCTTTTAAAGGATGTGAATTTTAATTGGGATACTGACTGCCAATCTGCATTTCAGACACTTAAATAGAAGCTCTCAACTGCTCCCATTTTAAGAGGACCAAATTGGACATTGCCTTTCCATATTTCTACCGATGCTTCTGCTACTGCAATAGGGGCCTCATTGGGCCAGAAAGAGCATATCATGACTTATGCCATCTATTTTATTAGTAAAAATCTGACACCTGCAGAGTTGAACTATACAGTCACTGAAAAGGAGATGTTGGCAGTGGTTCATACTGTAAACAAATTCCCTCATTACATAACTGGCTACGAAATTTTTTTCCATACAGATCATTCAGCCTTACGATATTTAATGAATAAATCTATCACTAATGGTCGGATTACTAGATGGTTGTTATTAATACAGGAATTCAATATTACTGTTCTAGATCGACCTGGATGAGAAAATCAAGTGGCAGATTTCCTGTCTCGTTTACACAATACTGGTGAGATTGTTCCTGTTTCAGATAGTTTTCCTGATGAACACTTATTTGCAATTTCTGTTATCACTCCTTGGTATGCTGACATTGCTAACTATTTATCATCAGGACAATTACCACCATCTATGACATATAAATAAAAGAAAAAGATTATTAAACAAAGTGCTAGGCATATATGGGTTAATGGTGATCTCTTTTACACAGGATATGATCTAATTATAAGAAGATGTGTATGACAGGATGAAATTTTAGATATTTTAAAGGCATGTCATGATGAACCGTGTGGTGGCCATTTTGCAGATAAAAGAACAACATACAAGATACTCAATTTGGGGTATTATTGGCCTTCTATTTTCAAAGATGCTAAGACGTATGTTCGAAGTTGTGATACTTGTCAAAGGATGGGATGGCCAGTCTGGTCTGATGAAATGCCACTCCAGCCACAAATCCTCATTGAACTATTTGAAAAGTGGGCCCTTGACTTCATTGGTCCAATTCATCCACCATCACAAGGGAAGAAATACATTTTGGTCTGTACAGACTATTTTACTGAGTGGGTAGAGGCCAAACCATTACCCAGAGCCACTGAACAGACTGTGGTAAACTTTCTTTTTGAGGAGATATTTGTCAGATTTTGGGTTCCTAGAGAGATTGTAACTGATCAAGGTGCCCAGTTTACCTCCAAACTAGTGCAGGAGATAGCAGAAAAGTACAAGATTAAGCATAGAAAGTCTACCCCTTACCATCCACAATCCAATGGCCAAGTGGAATCTACAAACAAGACTTTAGAAGGCATCATCACCAAAACTGTTCAAATACATAGGATGGATTGGTCAGCTAAGCTTACTGAAGGTTTATGGGCATATCGAATTACTTGGAAAAATAGTACTGGTTTTTCTCCTTATCAACTTGTTTATGGTAAGCAAGTTCTCCTCCCTATAGAGTTTCAAATTCATACCTTCAAGTTAGCAGCAGATTTGGGCATGGATCTTTCTGAGGCTCAACAAGAAAGAATACTTTAGTTGAATCAACTAGATGAGATGAGACAAGATGCCATAGAACACAATATTCTGATACAACAGCAGAGAGCTCAATGGCATGACAAGTTTATTAAAAAGAAGCAATTCCACATCATTGACTGGGCACTATTGTTTGACTCCAAGTTCAAAGACTTCAAAGACAAATTCACAACTCACTGGCTTGGTCCATATGAGATTGCTGAAGTATATGACAATGGCTCAGTAAAACATCAAACAATCGATGATGAAGCATGTACATTTGTGGTCAATGGCCATAGGCTCAAACTGTATACCAAGCCCATCAACAAGGAATATTTTATACAGCAGATTTCACAGCAACGGGAAATGGAAGTGTTGGATAAACACATCAGTGTTTCTCCT
>LPNX010488229.1:12752-92261 GCA_001517045.1 Pseudotsuga menziesii | reverse complement strand
TATATAAAAGAAAAAAGGAAGTTTAGTTGTGAAAACCAGGTTACTGGCACAATATAAACTTGAATTTTCCATGGAAAACCAGGTTCACTTGGCCATTGAAAACTCATAAAAAAGTATTTTTCAAATTTCATGTCTTTATTTTCAATAAATCAAGTTTTCTTTGACTTGAGGACAAGTCCATAACTAGGCCTGTGAGGGGGATAAGCATTTTTATGCTTTCTTGGAACCCTCCAAGTCTTTTTCATATGTAGAAGGGACTTGATTTCCAGCAATACCATGATTTTTAACAATGCAGAGGGACCTAAATTCCAGTAAGGCAGAAGAAATTCACAGAAGGACCTAACTTCCAGCAAAGTAGAAGGAATCTGAGATGGCAGACAGAAGACATCAGAGGACATAAATGAATCAGAAATAAATTGCAAACCAGCTACATCAGGCAGCAAGCTCATCATACAGGGATATTCAGCAAAGTCTGTAAGAATTTAAGTTTTTGTGTTTTAAAAGTTTCATGATTCTTTGTTTCTAAGTGATGACATATTTACCAACCCCCGTAAGCTTGACTGCCTATTTTCATTATCCTCACAGTCTCTGCCATCATTCCATTTACCTTTCATCATCCTAAGCTAGGGGTCAAGATGGTGTTCAAAATCAAACCTAAGAGCAAATTTTAAATGGCCAAAATATATAATGCATTCTATAGGACATATACTGCAGGCAGGGTTTTTTTGGGTAGAAAGACAGACAGGGTCTCCTTCTCAGCAGAAAGTGAAATGTTTTAACAAAAATAAAACATGAAATTTCCAATGTTTTATATGTATATATTGGTGCATTAAGCATTAAGTAAACATACATATAGAATATAAATGACCATGTGTATTTTCAAAATGAAAAGAGTCCACTTCAGATTAAAAGAAAATCCCTTCATTTCAATTTATAATCAAATATTGGGGCATGTAAAGAAGTTAAAGTATATTATATGAATCAAAACCTTACCTTTAATTTCTTTCCTGAGCAAAGGATTGAATAGAAAGTGGCATGTTTATTAAATGATGAGAAAAAAAAAACGTGGATATATGCCCCACGACAACATACAAATATGCCTGAGTTTTGTATTATGAATTGATGAAGTTGAGGAGTGCGATTTGGTCATTCTTCTTTGGACCAAATCCAACTCTTTTCCTCTATAAAAATCGATTGCTATGGGTAAAATTTTTCAGTGAGAAGGAAGCTGTGGATTACAAGAAGGGCACAGAAACCAATTGCTGTGGAAATCGCGCAAGAAGAAGTGAAGACAATTATACCAAAAAGGAGGTAAAACTCAAACCCTTTCTTTGCCAAAGACTTTGCAGGACCAACAACAATTCTACATTTTCAGAGTATCATTTTGAGATAAGAAAAACAAATGCAGAGTTGAAAATTGAAAGGTTGAAGTTTCTTGTTTCCTATTAAAGTTCAAAATGTCATCTAGACTAGAACCAACAAAATTCAATCCCACTGATATTCATGAGAATTGCATGGAGATTTTTGAAAATAAGCACTGGGTAACTTTCTTTGAAAAGTTTGATGGGAATAATGAGCAGGCTAGTCTAGCTTTTGCTGAAACCTTTAATGGAGAAGGGGTTATAGTGGGAAACTTCCACTTCAGACTGTCAGAAGACATTTTATCACAAATTATTGGCCTGCCACAGCAAGGAGAAAGATTTTTCAAGACTAAACAATTCAAATAGAAATCATGGATACCCTTTTTGTGTAGATCAAGAGAAGGGTCAGTAAACTGGAAGAAAGGGATACCAAGGAGCTGGCTGGTTCATCCCTGGGATGAAATAGTTTATGTTATTAAAAAATTTATTACTTGTGAGGGCCGATTCAGTATTGTGTATCTTTACCACATCAAGCTGTTGCAACATTTAAAAGGTGAATGTGAGATCAATATGCCCTATTTCCTGTTATAGAGTTTAACTAAGATGGCTAAGGATATCCAAAGGCGTGCAAAAGACAAAATGACAAGCCTCTTTCACTGTGGACTCATCAAAATCATCATCCAGCATGAGTTACAAAAACAAAATTTGACATGGTCAGGATTTTTAATTCACAATCAGTTTGAAAAGCAGGAATAATTGCTTGAAGAAGGTTTAAAAGAACATGAATTGTTGATGATCACATACCCTGAGGCAACAAGCTCAAAACCGCCAAAGGGGAAAAAAAGAAAGAAAGAGGTGTTGCTGGTTACTGATGATGAAGACAACTCTGAGGCAACTAGTTCAAAATAGCCTCAGAGAAGGATATGAACTAGAAGTGTGATGAGAGAAGAGAAATAGTTTCAAAAACAAGAGTAGATATTCACTACTTACCAAAGAAATCCAAGGAAGTATAAGCAAGCTCAAAGCCAGTCATCATTAGAAGATGAGGAACACATACAAACCTTGGGGAGTCAAGAAGAAGATCCAGCTGATGAAAGAGGGCAGGATATCCAAGATACTGATGAAGTGATCAAGCAGACAAAAAGAATCAATCTCTTCTTGGATCAGCAAGAGAAGGAAAAGGAAAAGAAATCAAAACAGGAAATACTAAAAGACTCAGCTTCTCTTTTCTCATAGCAACAAACTGTGGAAGAGGAAAAGAAAGAAGATTCAGCACAAGAGCATGAAGATTTGGGGATGGATACCAATTCTGTACAGCTTCCAATGAAAATGAAGAAGAAGAAGACTTCCAAAAACAATAAATAGATTAAGAGATTGAAACTTGAAATAAAGGAACTAGAGAAAAGGAATGAGAAGTTAAGAGAATTCAACTGGAAGCTGAAGGTTCAGAGGACACGCATCTCTAAACATGCATATAGATGTTATAAGCAAAAGAAGATTTATAAAGCTAAATATGAGAGACTGAAATTCCTTTACGCATCTCAGGCTTCAATAGATGCATCGTCTCAGACATGAGATTAGAAGCAAGATGATCAGCAGCAAAATTTTGGTTTTAAACAGGGTCAAATATTTTTGGCATGGGGACATGCAACAACTTCCTCTTGGGGGAGATGTTGGGCACCATTTTGACCTCCTTTTGTCACCTAAATATCCTCTATTTTCCTCCATAAAACCTTTATACTGATTTATAAATCCTTAAATTCACATACAAACCTTGGTTGAAAGGTATAAATGTCATTGCTTTTTAACAAATTCAATTTGGAGATTTTTAAAGCATTTAAACTAAGGTTTTATTTAGGATTACAAGATGTGCTAACTTCCCATAATGTCTCCAAGGTTGAATATTTGCAGGACAGCTAGGCGTGAACTGAAAGATGGAGAAAATATCCTCAGTGTCCAAGGATGGATAAACTTCCAATGGATAGATGATGTGGCTAACACAGGTGTCCAGTCAATGTCGGTCAAAGATGACCACCTGCGTTACCACTCAACACAAAAGCAGGGCAGTTCCGATTTTGTTCATTTTCACAGATCTGATAGAGGATCCTGAGGGATGGATGTCATTAATTAGTTTCCATATTAATAACATTTCTAGTTTTCCTTTAAGTTTGTATAAATACTCCATAATACAAAGGACAAAGGACATCACGATTTGACTAAAAACACAGGCTGTTTTGGATTGCGTTGTTCTATTGTTATGTATGATCAATTTCATGGTGAATATAATTAGAATTCAAGCTCTGTGATTGTCTTTCTGCGTGTGTGAACGAGGCATTGGAGGGCCCCCATTGTCGAGTCTGCACACCCCTTTTATTGCTAGAGAATGTGATTTGGATTGTGTTAATGGTATGTTTCAGTTCCTGTAGAATCGATTTTCTTATTACAGAATTAGTTAAATTGCTTTCAATCAGTTTTATAAAGCTCTGTCATTTCATTGGTTATATGCTGGAGAATGGTTCAGACTACGATCTCATTATGTTGTACATCGCTTGCTTATCCAATGATGAAGAACAATTATACATTATGAATTCTTTCATGTAAGGGAAATTAATGAATGATTGTTTATTCAGTGCTGGGATAATAGACAGAATCTCGTAGTTCATAGTTTAGGGTTAGGCTTAATTCATTTTTATTACCTTAGAAGCTTTCATATATAAATTGCTTTCACATAAAATTGATATGTAAATGAAATATCAGATGAAGCTGTTCCTGTAAGGGAATTTTTGTGTTTTCAGATTACAGTAACTTGATATTTTAATAAGCTTATTTCATAGATAACTAGATTTCCCAACAAGTCTAGCTTTGAGTCCTTATACTTGGATATGCCTCTAAGTTTACCAACCTGGATTGATATTAACTTAAGGTTTGATTTGCATTAGTAGATCCAATCCCAATACCATTGGCCAAAAAAATGCAAATTGAACGACAAATCAAATAAAAATTTTCTATGGGTACCTACAAAGAGTACAACACATGTATAACATGATCCCACTTGTTGTATTTTTTAAAACAATGTGGACAAGGAATAACATTCATGTATTCAACTGCTAGGGGAAGCAATGCACATTGATTCTCTACACAATGATAAGTTTTTAGTACTAACCAACTTTGTCAATGAATATACAACATTATTTAAGGTATCAACCATCTCCAATAATACTTTGATCTATTCAACCATTTATCTACAAAATGGTATTATACATCAATATTCTTTGTGTTGGAATGATAAGTACGATTCTTTGCTATAAATAGTGCACTTGATCTATCACAACTTATTCTCGCTACTTTCTAAATGAAACCAATACCTAATTGAAACCATATATATTCTTTATTTCCATGAGTGGAATCCATGTGGCCATTTTCTATGGTTGACAATGAAAATATATCTCTCCTCTTTCTCAACCAATTGATTGCTCCACCAAACATGTTAAATACATAGCCACTTGTGGGTCTTATGTGTTCAATATATCTAACCTAGTCTGCATCAACAAATCCAGGTATATATATATCCACACGATGTTTATATTTTACTTGGAAGTAGATTACATAATATGAAGTTTTTTTCAACTATACAAAACCCTTCCTTACAACAATCCAATTTTTGTTCCATATTTTTGACATACAACTTCTATAAAATTCCACTGCATGGGCAATTCATGGTCTAGTATGTACCATAGAGTACATCAAAATTCCAATATCTCTAGCATAGAGAACATTGTACATGTTTTCTACCTCTTCTTAAGTATCGAGACATTTATGTCAAGATAAATTTTCACCTACATAAATAAGTACCTTTATCGATTTATGTTTTTTCATATTAAACCTCTTCAACATTGTCTCAATATATTTCTCCTTATTCAACCATAGTTTCCTATTTGTTTGATATCTTTTAATTTCCATGCCCATTCTTTTTTTTGTGTGGCACCAATATATTTCATATTGAAATTAGAAGATAATGGATCTTGGACATATTTAATTATTTCCTTATTGTTTCTAGTCAACAATGCTTCATTGAAATACAAGACCACACAAATAAATTGGTAAGTAGTTTTCTTTAAATACACATGGAGATTGACTTTTCTACTTGGAAAACCAAGTCCCAATAAATATGTATCAAACCTTTGATACCACATCCTTGTTGATTATTGTAATCCATACAAGGAATTCTTCAACATGCAAACTAACTCCTTCTTTCCCTTCACTTTAAAATCTTCTTGTTGTTTCATCTAGATTTATTCTTCAAGATATCCAAGAAAAAATGTTATTTTCGCATCCATCAAATCTACTCCAAAATAAAAAGATACAACAATATATAAAATAAATCTAGTATAATTTAGATTAGAAAAATGAAAAAAATTATCACCACACATGTTAGTTAGAAGTTAGTTATAGATTGACTTTTCTACTTGAGAAACTAAGCCACAATATATATGCATCAAACCTTTGATACCACATCCTTGTTGATTATTATAATTCATAACTTCATCAATATGCAAATGAAAGATCAAGTCTTGAAGGGGCATGTCACACATGCAATTTGAGTGAATACAAAATCAAATCACACTTTTCATCCAATAATTAACATGGTATGTTTTTTTATTAAAAACTTTATGCTGTTCATTCACATTTACAATAATTATTATATCATAAATTTAGCTTTTATCATGTAATTTTTTTGAGGCACCTGTTGATTTCTAGGGAACTCTTAATTCTTAGGGATCATTCAGTGTTATTAGGGTTTTATTCTATCCTAGGAGTATTGGTTCTATGAAATTGTTATAGAGATCAAATGATATGATTTATTAGATTGCTTGTCATGTTTAAACTATCAACTGCCATTTATATGTTATTAGTGGATGCTACTCTTGATGGAGAGACGCCGCATTGTTTTTATATATTCAAATTGAATTTGATCTAGTTGTTCAAAATGTGATTTTATTAGAATATTTCTCTACCATTATTATTGAATGTAAGGCGTTAATGAGAGTTTATATGTTCATATTATATGTTTGTTCTTGTTGATGTTTGGGATATTTGTAATACAAATGAATGAATGTTGATTATAATGGTGGGGTTACAGTGGAATGGTAATTATTTTGGTTGTCTTCTTGTAGAGTTGTCCAAAGTGTACTGGTAGAATCTTTTATTTGTATTGAGAAGTTCGTGATTGGTATATTTTTTTATCTGTATTGCAAAGCTCACTAATTTTATTTTTGACCTAAATTTGTGGGGTTCTATACTTGTTTTACGATATTTTGTTTTTTCTAAGGGTCATTAAGAAGTAAAAAAAATGGATGATTTGTTTTGATGTGTAATTTCTATCATCATCCGGAAATGGATCTAGTTATGTATGATAAATATATGATTTAGTTGAAACATGATACTTCATTTCCATCATGATTGTATAAAATATATGCAGGTCATGAAGTATCATGTTTTTTGTTAATGAGAAACAAGTGCCACTAGTGCTCTATGTCAGAATACAAAGTGCATCAGGGCCCCTAGGATTGAGGAAAAAATCCCTCAAAAGATTTTTTGGACAAGCCTCTTCAGGGTATAAAGAAAAGTGATAGTTTTTTGGTATAACAAAATGGCCCCCAAAGTATGAATCTATAGGTAGATTATAGGTGAAATACTTTGCTAGACATGATTCAAAATCATAAGAAAAAGAGTGGCGAGTGAGGACTTGAAACAGTACCAGATTACAAACTATCTGACGCATATCATGGTTGTTGACAAATACACTACAAATCCATCTATAATGATGAGATCATGGATACCAATAATACATTGTATATCCACTATAAATAAGACTCAAATTGGGACATAGCTAATAAATATACATTATAGATCTATTTCATCCCAATTTAAACTTGAGAATAGCCACCTTACATACATTGTGGATCCATGAAATGACAAAAAATACTCCATGAAAACTCGAGGATAGTCATATATGCAAGTGAATACCTAACCACTCGGGGTCTTCATTCCAATTCCAAATAGTACTATTCTATACATCTAAATACATATCCTGGTGTCGAACATGGTAGAAGCCACTTGATTACAGATCATTGATGTATACCGATAACAAGTGTGAGGTAAATCATCATTAATGTCAATTATTCCCAATGTACCCTATTACATTCCTCCAATCACGAATAGATAAGTTCAAGTTGAACCATTGAGAAAATATTTCTATCAGAGGCCAATGATGAAAGCCAACTGTCTAAAGCGAGGAAACCTACCATTGAGGCATGCAAGATTCAATGTACTATATGGCTTATAAGACTAATTCATGGATGATATGTTGGTGTCAACAAGAATAGAATTGTTGATAGAGGGCCATAATGTTTCCCCCATAATTGACACAAAACTTGCAAAAAAGTGATTTTGAAGGGATCTTGACAATGGAACAACCATGGGACAAACTCAGATATGACTGACTTGAAGGAAGTTAAGGTAATTGTTGGGCTCTATTATTGTCTTTTATAATGATTTTATTTACATTAATTTCCTACCTATTTACTATAATTTGATACAACTATCCTTAAAGAGGGCTATCTTTTATTGTATTTTATCAATTAAAACACTTAAACGTAAATGAAGCTTAATATGTTTTTTTTATGTATTAAATGCAATATTGTGCAAATGATAAAAAATTTGGTACTTCATCTAACTCCTCATTCAGCCCTTCTTTTGGTCCTAAGTTCCACATTGGGTTTTGATAACATGTTTCTTATTGGTTCACTAAGTTTGGCTTACCTTTATCTTCCGATTCTTTCAAGTCCCATTGATCATGCAAGTGCAAATTAAAGACCATGATGATGAGATTTGGAATATTTTTTTAATTTCAAATAAATAAATAACTCAAAAGATATGATATTAGAATTATTAATTAAGGTCATATGGGAAAATTTTCCACTTAAAACAAAATATTATAGTATATTAAATCATTGTAAAAATTTAACCAAATATAGGTGTTATTTCTTATCAACCATAACCAAATATTTGGTAATTTAAATTTAAATTCAAAAGTTGAAAAGATAGATATATATATTTTTTACTTTTCTATATAAAAGATTTGAAAATTTTATATAATATATATTGTATTATTACATAACGTTGGAAAAAGACTTAATTTAACCTTCATTGTCAAGCTTTATGTATTACATTATTTACTCCTTAAAGGATTGTAATACCTAAAGCTTGTGAAAGGTTTGGCTTTAAAACATTAAAACAGGTAACACATATTACTTTATTTATTATATTTAATACATAATATTGTTTTAATATGTTGAATTCTTCCATAATTCCTCACGTGATATGTTTTTTATGCCATGGTTTGTTTTATTAACTATATGACATGATTTTATGATTAATTAACATGACGTATTTGTTTACCCGGGATATAAATAGAATGTGTTCAATCTTAAATGAACCAATGCACGAGACATGGGTTTTGTTTCCCACCTAGCATACATGGTTTATGAGCCTCTACATGCAAATATTTTCTTCACATCCCGTTGAAGAATCTCAGGGTTCTGTTGCGCGAATATAGGAAACCAACACGCACGAATTGAGGGAAATGCCCTGTCCAGTATAACTCATCAATGGAAGGTGTTTTCAGATTTTATGGAACTCTATTATTAGAGAGGTCAGCCACTAAAAGGGTTGACGTTCTCTCCATTGTAATCACTATAAAAGGTCGTCTTTGGTTGTGAAGAAAAAGGAGGAAAAACGTTTTTTAATTTTGCTTCCAGTTTTAATACAAAAGCTTTATTTAGTTGTTGGTTTTATCTTTTGCTTCATGGTTGGTGATGGATTATCTCATGAATGGAAGCTAGTGTCACCTGAGAGGGCCCCTCAATCACAACTGTGTATCTATGTGTAGAATCTAGATTCAACCTGTTATAATTTTCATTTCTTGTCTTTGTCACACTAATACATATGAGCAAATTTGTGACATTTTTTTCATTTCTCTTTCCACGTTTTATTGTCTCAATTGTGATGATAATGGTATTAATGTTTCATGGCACTTATTTAATCAATCTAACGACAAAATTTATCAGTTGTCTATAAAGCGAGGAAATATGGACACCACATGTCTTCTATATGGTGGCCTTGAAATTGATTTTTTTTAATTCATTCTCTATGTTTCGTCCCTCTATCGATAAAAAAATTGTCCCTATAATGACGAAAATATGGCCAAAAACTGCTGGGTAAATTTTTTTTCCACGCCAAACCATGGAACAGTTACGACGAACTATTGTCCCTCTATCAACGGATTTTCGAATTTGAAAAAAAATTTCTTCCATGCAAAACTATGGAAAACCAATCTCTATCGATGAAATATGCAAGTTGAAGGGTAATTGTTCCATGAAAATACGTTGCTATGTTGAATTTTTAATTGTTATATCAGATCTTAAAAAATTTAGCATCATAACAGCATAACCATAAGCCAAAAGATCACTGAAAGATAGACAAGCACAACCACACAAAAATAACACAAATATCTATCCTGGGAAAACCCTAATGGGAAAAACCCAGGCCTCAATATAGATTCCCCAAAAAGATAAAAGGTAAAACCCAAAATATTGATCCTCCTTCTTCTCCAGCCATAAATCTTTCTCTCTCTCTCTCTCTCTCTCTCTCTCTCTCTCTCATGCGCTACACAAGTCAGTGTGTGTGTGTTCAAATGAGAAGCACCTCACCTCTATTTATATTCTTTTGTTCATTTTATAATTAATTCAGTTATGTAGGCTTGAGTAATCCTAATTTAATCATGTAGGATTGAGTAACCACAACCGGGGTACTAATGACCTGACTTACAATGGAGGGGACTTCCTCATGACTCTTATTAGTTATCATGATTAGAAACATCAGGGTATAAATAAATAAAAGTGATTCTCTCGGTATGAACATCGGGGACCACAAAAAATACATATAGAATATTCTTCGAAGTTACAATATTTTGACACTCCCCTTTAACTAGAAGGGTATTCTACAACAACATCAACAACAACAATAGTAGGAGAGAGAGGACATCATTAACATCATCGGGATGACACATATATAGATCATCGAAAGCTTTTCATCATCTTCAACATATAGTCTTCATCTTCAAACTTTAGCAGCAGCAACACGTTGACTGCTCGATCGACAACATCATCATCGACACTTTGACTTTTTGATCATCATCAGCAGCAATTTGAATTTTTGATCATCATCTGCAATTTGATATTTCTATTAGAAACATGATTATCAGTAGCACTTTGATCTTTTGATCAGTAACATCATCATCATCAACACTTTTATCTTTCGATCAGCATCATCATCATCATCATACTCTAAACTTTTGATGAGTAATGCCGTCATCATCACACTCTGATCTTTTGATAAGTAACATCATCATAATCACACTCTGATCTTTCAATCAGTAACATCATCATCATCACACTCTGATAATTCGATCAGGAACATCATCATCATCAGCAACAACCTGCAATCCACAATACGAAGACAAAAGTCTTCGGATCACTTTTGGACTTAAAGTCCAGCGATGATGCAATCCCACCACATTCATGACAAATGAAGTCACCAAAATCAATTACGGGATAGTCACTCCCTATCACATTAGGACTAAGTCCAAGGATGATGCAATCCTACCATGTTCTCGAGTACCGAAGTCACCAGATCCATTCTGAACAAAAGTTTGAGGATGATACAATCCTACTACGCTCTAGAGTATCGAAGGCGCTGGATCCATTTTGAACAAAAGTTCAAGGATGATACAATCCTACTGTTTTCTTGAGTACTGAAGTCACAGGATCCATTCTAAACAAAATTTCAAGGATGATACAATCGTACTACGTTCTCGAGTACCGAAGTCACCAGATCCATTCTGAACAAAAGTTCAAGGATGATACAGTACTACTAAGTTCTCAAGTACTTAAGTCACCGAATCCATTCTAAACTAAAGTTTAGGGATGATAGAATCCCACCACATTCTCGAGGAACAAAGTCACCGAATCCATTTTGAACCAAAGTTTAGGGATGTTACAATCCCACCACATTCTCGAGGACCGAATTCACCAGAACCATTGTGGACATATGTACCGAGATGATACAATCCCTCATCATTATTGAGGACCAAAGTCACTGGATCCATTCTAGACAAATGTCTCGGGATGATACAATCCCTCCACATTCTCGAGGACTGAAGTAACTAGATCCATTTTGGACAGATGTCCCAAGATGATACAATCCCTCCACATTCTCAAGGAGAGAAGTCATCGAATCCCTTCTGGACAAATGTCCCGAGATGATACAATCCCTCTTCGTTCTCCAGGACCAAAGTCACTGAATCACTTTAGGACAAGTGTCCAGGGATGATACAATCCCACTGCAACCTCATTGCTCCCCCTTTCAATGAAGGTCTTTTCAAAAAACACCAATCTTGTCTCGAAGGTGTTTGAACTTTACTCGAGACAGAGAATTCATCAACACATCAATGTTGAATCATCATCTTGTAACATCATCATCTACATCTTCAGTATGTGAATACTGAACTATCATCATTTGTATCTCCAGTATGTGAATACTGAAACATCATCATCTGTATCTTATCTCGAATGTGGGATTTCTATGTGCATCGATGGAGCACTGGATTCTCTCTCATCTTTATACAACTTTGGTTACCATATAAAATCTTAGTAGTATCCATCTCCAAATCAAAGATACCTGACATCAGCTTCTGAATCCATATGGATTCACAACTAGTAGAGAAAGCTGCTATGTATTCTACTTCTGCCATGCTAAAAGCAATATTGGATTGTTTCTTGCTAAACCATGAAATCATAGCAAACCCCATACAAAAGCATCCACCTGAAGTGATTTCATGTCTAAGACACTTCTAGCCTAATCTGCATCTATATAGCGATACAATCTGTAGTATAGACAAAAGTTTATAGTCCCTTTCAAATATCTCATCACATTTTTTGAAGCTATTAGGTGAACATGTCTAGGTTGAACTAGATAAGGTGTTCATAGCAAAATAAATGTATGGTCTGGTATTTGTTAGATACATAGATGACCCAATAATATGTCTGTATTGAGTCACATCCACTAACTCTGACGAGTCATCAGCTTAACAAATTCAAGTTGGAATCCATGGGTGTGGCCATGGCTTTACATTCCAAGATATCAAATATTTTCAAAATTTCCATAGCATAAAAAATAGATCATCCACATACAGTAATAGTATGTCATGTTCATCTTCTATAACCTTGAAGTAAAGGTTAGGGTCAGCTTTACTCTTGGTAAAGCCCAAGCTCATTGGTAAACTATCTATCCTTCCATACCAAGATCTGGGAGCTTGCTTCAGACCATACAGGGCCTTCTTCGACTTGAATATGTGAGTCCATCTATCTTCAACTTCAAATACTTGTGACTATTTGATGTAAAACTCTTTGTAAATAATACCATTAAGGAAGGCTTTTCTTTACATCCATCTGGTGTATATCCCACTTCATCATGGAAGCAATTACCATGATAGTTCTAAAGGAAGTGTACCTTGCTTCCTGGAGAAAGTGTCTCTTCAGAATTAATTCCCTCTTTCTGAGAGAAACCTCTATCCACATGTCTTTCCTTACTTCTATAATTAGCATATTTCATCTTGCAAATCCATTTGGAAGTGTAACATACCTGTTAGTCCTTCAATTAAAGTTGTGTGGAGATTCGGGTAAATTTTTTGCCTTAAAAATTTTCCTTTTATTTTATCATTGTTTCCTTATGACATGTTTCACATATTTAGGATACACCATACTCTAGGATATAAAATCCCCAAGAAATCCCTTTATAAATTATTCATACTCTGTGTAAATTTATCCATACTCTGTGTAAGTCTTTTACCCAGTAAACCTATATATATTGTATAGCTGATTATAACACAACACCATAATTCTAAGCCCATATAAATTGTCCTTACGTCCCTTCCACATAAACATGACAACAAACATAAAAATATACCAATGACTTATGCTTAGTAAAGAAGGATTAATCTACCACAAGAGAATATACTGGAATGTCCTTCCATTATCATCTTGGAACTAAACCCACGCATTAATGTCCCCACATCAATACAATTATATTAAATGATGAAATCCTTTGTATAATATTTCCATAGTAGTAATCCCTAAACTTTTGTTGTTATGTTACTCTTAAAACCCTTAAAAAATATACATGTATTATAAGCATGAATAAGACAAACAGTTTATGAATGGAATTATAGCTTAGTTTTTAGTCAATTTTATGCATTCAATTTGTGTATAATCCCCAATAAAGAATTTTTTTATTTATGAAGATTCCTGGTTCTCAAAACACAGGAGAAAAAATACCCTATTGTTCGATCCAACTACCTACCAAACAGTTAAGAAGCCTATAAAAAACCTAGAGGGATGCAGTACGACACTAAGGACTTTTACAAAGACACATGTCAAGAGCAATAAAAAGATAAAATACCGAAGCATGGGACTCTTCTGCATGCCTAACAACGAGCATTGATGAACATCAAAACATAGAGGGTCGGCTACCTTTTGAATATAGAACCTGCTAGCGACCAGTTTCGCTGGGAGGATTACTTGGAAACTCCTCCCAGAGAGGTTGCATGGCTGGAGAATTAACTGGAGTGTGCCCTGGATTCTCGGGCACATCTTCAATATTTGTTAGCATGTTTTGTGTGATCTGTTCCAGAAGGCGGAACCCAGCCGCACTTTCCTGTTTCCCTCAGAAAATGGAGTCCAAATCCCCTTGGATGCCTTGAGCTGTTTGGATTTTGGCTTGTATGTAACAGGCTAACAAGATGCACGTGGACCAAAATGGGTTGGGGACTAGGGGGCCACCCATAATCACTTCGAACTCCTTGAGGAGATCGATTTCCATGATTTCAATGTAGCCGTCGACTACCATGGGTGTTTCAGACAGGTATTGATCTCCCCAATTAAAAGGAACAACACCCAGAATGCTTCTAGCTTGGGGCAATGGATCTGCCTTTGTATCAGCAGAATCTTCACTGAGGTTGCTCCCTTGATTATGGCTTCTCACTCTGGATCTTACCCTCCATAGTCTAGGAATTATGTCATCTTTCAAATAGGCAGAAATCAGAAATAGGAAGGAGAAAAGGGATTTGGAAGTGAACAGAGCCTCCGTCGAGTGGATATAAATAGGACTTTCCGTAGCCGAGGATCTGCCCCTACAATCCCCTGCCTTTACTCTCCCTGAACCTATCATGATGCTCTGCAGCTCATCATTCTTGGGATGATCTTTCGTCCTTTGCGAGCGATTCACAACCTCAAGTTTTACAACATGCCAATGGATATGGCCCTCCTTCATAGATTTCGGGCCATAATACTCCGTGTCAAGTGTAGTACCTGCTCTTCTAACTTCCCTCCTTCCCACAAGTCCATATTTATGGATATCCTCACAGTGATTGTAAATCTAGTCATTCCATCAATTATGGAGGCTTTTATGTGTGGGTACCACATGCATCATATGTTGACTGCATGTTAAGCGTCAAAAAATGGAAAATATCCACATGTTAGGGAAAAAAGGCCATAAGCTGAGCCAGATCTCACTGATCCCCATCCGGCGAGTGATGACTCCCTTTTCTGGCCACAACTGTCGATTAAACTATGGTGGGCCCTACTGAGATGACGACACACCGTCTTCAGACCTCCCCTTAGATTAGGGCCACCTATCATTTGCACGCATACTGTGGAATGTTTAGCCTCACGTCTTCCTCCGCCACCTTGAGACAACCATTCTAAATTTTCTAAGTTTTTCCTTCATCCTCCTTTGTCTCTGGATGAAAGGAAAACTTGCTCTCCACTCTTGAGTTAGCCATGGCATCTGCAACCCTGTTCCCTTCCTGCTTGATGTGAGTTAGCATTAAGGCTTCCTCTCCTGTGAGGATTTGCTGGAGGACTGATAATTTGATCTCCCATCTCTAGTTTTTGGAAACTTGGGACATGAGGGATCCTGCTTGGAGTTTACGAGTAGTGTTGATAATGATTTCGAAATCCCCTCCCACCACCAGAGGAAGATTTCCTATTTTCTTAGCCTAGATCAGGCCATTGATTAGCCCTTTTATCTAGGCCATATTATTCGTGTTTGTCTCTAATGCACCCCAAAACAGGCTAAGGATGCAACCCCTCGAGTTTTGGATTATGCCTCCATATCCAGTTGGTCCTAGATTACCTTTGGAAACACCATCAAAATTGATTTTTAAGGTTCTAGAGGGAGGGGGGATCCAGAGCAGCAAGATGGAGATGCGGACTAGCCTTGAGGGAGAAATTGAATTGTATGGGGGTAATTATTCTAACCTAAAAGCCTGCAAAATAATCCGCTCATTACTTTCTGCACTGAATTCTTCCTGCAACCAAGAATGCAATGTTATAGTTTCTTTCATATGGGTTTCAATGGAGTTCCACATCTCCTCGGGTTTCCTAGCTTTGTTCTTGAAAATTTGTTTGTTTCTTGTCTTCCATATTTCCCATATTGTGAAGCCAGGGAAAAGTTCCCATAAACGATTCACAATTTTGTTTTTGAAGCTTCTAGTGGGCCACTCTGCAATAGTTAGGTCTGGTTTTCCTCTATGTCTGTGATCTCTTCTAAAGATGGTCACCCCCCTCTCCCATAAGGAGTTAGTAAGCCTCAATTGTCCAGCAGTGATTGATAGTCTCACCCTTCTCTTTGCACATACAACACTGGGATGGCCCATGAAAACCTATGACCTCTAAGTTATCCCAAGTTAGGATGCAATGTTTAATAACAAGCCAATAGAAAATCAAAACTTTGGGCCACCACCCTCCCTTCCAGATTTTAATCCATTTAGCTTCTGGGACGACATTAAGGGTTTCCTTTAATAGCCCTATGGCTTCTTTTGGATTGAAATTTCTTGAGGTTGAGTACCCCCACCTTAGCTTGTTTGGTTCCACACTTAGGGAAAAATTTTTCTAGGATAGCTCATCTAGGAAGTTATCTAAGTCTTCCCCTGGTGCTTTCTCTTGCCACCATCGCTTTCCCTTCCATCTTCTGACCCTCTGATCTGTAATGTTATGATCCTAGAATTCCACCACTTTAGCCCTTGCATTGTTCTAGAGGAAGGAACGTAAGAGAGGTGTATCTTCCCAAAATGAAATAGCTAGTTCCTGGTTCATAGCTTCACTTGAGAATATTGCATTTTGGTTGTTCTTGACTTCCCAGAAACTGTGTTTTTGCACAAACCCCCGATTTTCTTGAGCTGTTTACCAAATGATGGATCCAGGGGAATCTTCACCAAACCTAACCAAGGAGTGTTGTGGCCATTGGGGCGCATATTTCAAACGCCACATTTTGGCCCATGGTTCTTCATTGTAGTTCACCCATCTCCACTAGATCTTTACACTCATGACTGTGAGACCCAAGCCTCCTAAGCTCTTCAAAGTGCAGATGGCTTGCTAGTCCACCAAAGGCCATTTTCTGATATCGTTAGTTCCCCCCCATAGGAATTGTCTCTGAATGTTCCTAATTTGTTTGATGATGGATTTCAGGGATGCCAAAACTGAAAAGAGGTACATTGGCATCGCCTGTAGGGCCGATTTCACCAAGATAGGTCTTCTTGGAAAATTAAGGGCTCTGAAGGTCCAAAGGCTGAGCTTTTTTTTAATTTTGTCCAGCAACTCTTTCCATGATACTTGATTGATTGTAGATTCTGCCATCTGGGCTCCTAGATACTTAGAAGGGAGGCTTTCTTCCCGAAATTCTAGGATTATTAGGATGTTTCACTTAGTAATCCTGCGGGTGTTGAAAAATAGGTCTGGGACTTCTCCTTGTTGATTTCAAGGCCACTGGCTTCAATAAATGTATTCAAACAATATTTAGTTCCCCTGGCTTCATGCACCAAGGATGGGCCCATCAACATATTGTCATCCACAAACTGTTGGTGGTTTTGTGGGTCCATTCCTTTCGTTAAGGACAAGCGATGGATTTTATTCTCTACTCACCTGTTCTTGAGCAGTCTTTCGAGTCCTTCAGCCGCAATAATGAAGAGGAAGGGAGATAATGGGTCTCCCTGTCTTATTTTTCTAGATGCATTGAAAGGGCATGAGGGAGAGCCATTAACCAGAATGGAGAAAAAAGAAGAGGAGACCAGATTCATGATCCAATTAGTCCATTCATCTGCAAAACCAAACGCTTTTAAAATTCCCTCCAAAAAATGCCAATTCAATTTATCGTAGGCTTTGGAAAGATCAAGTTTTAGAAGCATACCTAGAGTCTTGGTTGCTTTGAGGGAGTGGATATTTTCATGGACTAAAATGATGCCATCCAAGATTTGTCTGCCTTCCACAAAGCCAACTTGCTATGGAAAAATGATAAGAGGAAGGATGGGCTTCAACCGATTAGCTATTACCTTTGAGATAATTTTATAGATGACATTGCATAGGGCGATCGGCCTAAGTTTGCTAGGGTCTTCTGTGCCACTTTCTTTTGGGATGAGAGCCAGAAAAGTTGAGTTAAGAGTTTTGAGGATATTACCCGGTATCCGAGAGTCCTTCACCAGGGCCACTATTTCTTCTTTCAGCCATTCCCATCCTGCATGGAAAAAATTTGAAGTGAAGCCATCAGGACCTAGCACTTTATCTTTTACCATTTGATTCATCGCCATTTCTACTTCTGACATATCGATGGCTTTGTGAAGTACTTTGTTGTGGTCCTCTATGATTAATTTGGGAATGTGTCTGAGAACCTCTCTTTGAGCTTCCTCCCTATCTCTATCCAGTTCCTGCAAGAGGTTAGCAAAGTAATGGCTAAGAGTGTTCTCCAGATCCTCTTGGGTTTCGAAAATGCTCCCATCCTCCTTCTTTAGTCTGTCCATTCTGTTGCCCTGCCTGTGTTGAATGGTTGCTTTATGGAAGAAGCTGGTGTAACATTCCCCTTCTTGGAGCCACTTGATATGGGATTTTTGCCTCCAATAGACTTCCTCTTATCTCTCTCTTTGATTGAATTCATGCAAGAGGGTCATTTCCTGAAGCCTCAGATCCTCGGTGTAACCATTGAGCATAACATGGGACTAGAGGTGTTGGATATTTGTCTCTAAAACCTGTTTTTCTTGAAAAATATTGTCGAAAGAATCCTTGTTCCATTTTTTGATGCACTCTTTTAGGTATTTCATCTTTTGTTGGAACTGAAACATGTGGGTGCCCCTAATAGGGGGTGAGTTTTCCCACCAATATTTGAGTTTCTCTTGGAAGTCTAGATGGAGGAGCCAAAAATTTTCAAATTGAAAAGGTTTTTGAGGGTGGACTCCTGCATTTACGCATTCCATATTTATAGGCTGGTGGTCCGATCCATCCACTAGGAGGACATCTGCTCTCAGGTTTCCTCCAGCCATCATGATCGGTTCAGACAACATAAATCTGTCAAGTGTACAAGTGATACCTCTGTCCCATGATTTTTTGTTGTTCCAAGTGAAAATACCATTGGACATTCTGACATCAATTAGATCCAGGTTAGAGATGGTGTTATTGAAAAGAGTGCTTGCCGAGTTTAAGTTGTGGATACCACCTTTTTTTTCATCAAGATTTCTTATGAGATTGAAGTCACCTCCAATAACCGATGCTCTGTTCTGAGCAAGATTTTTTATATATGTGAGAGACTTGATAAAATCCTACTTATGGTCTTCCTTTGAAGGGCCATAGACATTGGAGATGAATCCTTGAGTTCTGGTGCCAAGGATGTGGAACTCAGCTGAGATAGAATAGGTGGTGGTGAGAAACCCTGATAAGGTCACCATTCATGGATTCCAGAGAATACCCAACCCCCCTAGCCACTCCTCCTTCATCAATGTCGATCAATTCGCATCCCTTCCAGACCTTTTGGGCTGTATTTGCTAAATATTCTCCCGAGCATTTAGTTTCTTGAAGGAATATCATCCCTAAATTATCCCTATCGATTCTTCTTTTCAATATGCGCTTCTTTAGCGGACTGTTACAACCTCAGATGTTCTAGGTTGTAATCTGCATTAAGAAGGAATTAATTGGGGGGAGAAAGAGCTGCATCTATGGTTGGATACTGCCCTGAAGCCACCAGTTGTTCTCCTATTGCTTTGATTCTTTGGATATTACTTGGTCTTCCTCTTTTGTCTTTTTTTGTTTTTTTTCCTTTCCCATCTGTGAATTTGAGAGATTCTGTCACTACTCCTAGGGTATTTTCATTCTTGGCTTGGATGATCGATTTCTCTAGAAGAGATACTTGCTACAGGGGGATCTTTGTTGGATCTTGATTAGAGCATGATTCCTCCATTCTGTCAAGGTCTAGATCTCCTACCTCCATGTGTTCTAAAATGCCTTCCCTAGATCCTGGTTTTATTTGGGATTCCTCAGGCCAGATCAGAGTGCAACCATCCGGGGAAGCAGTCTTGATACATTGGGGGTCCAATGGGGCTAAAATATTGACATATCCTGGTGTTTATTTGTCCTCCTCTCCTTGATGATTGCTTGGATTTTTGTCCTGCGATGCTGCTGTTTGAGCCTTGGCCCTTTTTATTGACTAATCTTCTTGAAGGGTTGTGAACCGATTCCAGGTTTTCTCCCTTTTGTGAACATCTGGTCCCAAAGTATTTCTGGCTTACCTCTTTTTATTTTGGATTTTGGTGAAACCTGCCACATTTGGTTGATCTTGCTCTTGCTTCCTGCCTAATCTCTTATTTTGGGGGAAGTCTCTGAACAAATGCCCATGCTCATGGCAGCACCCACATCTAAATTGGATCTGCTCATAATCAATGGCTTGAAACCATTCCTCATCTTCCCATGTTAACTCTATTCCATCAGGTATATCTCTTGAGATGTCCAGGTTAATGCAGATCCTAGCAAACGACATGTATTTCCTCTGTTTCGTTTGTTCAGAGACTTTGACGAAGGTCCCCAGAGTTTTCCCTATGTCTGTTAGAAATTCTTCCTTCTAGTATTTTGAAGGTAGGGAGTAAATTCTAATCCAAACTGGAGCGATAGTCATATTTTCTTTGTTTGGGTCGAATCACTCTTTCCAGGGTCTCAAAAAAAGACCTGTTGAGTTGAAAAAGTAGGGGGCATTCTCGAAGATCTTAGTTTGATCCTCTTCATTAAAGAATATGATGGTAAAGAAGCCTTTAGCTCCCAGCTAGAGGTCATAGTGAACTTGGGGTTTCCATGTTGATTTTATCCATCCGACCAACATCTTTTCTGTGGGCAAGATCCCCATGAATTTTCCTATGAGGGCCCTTTCCTTCATATATTGAATTTCCTCCCTAACTCTATTTGACTTGTTCTATAGTCGTGGGATTGTATTGGATTCTGGGACACACTGTCCTGCCCTTCTTGTAACCTAATTAATAACTTCCTCTTTTCTTGTTCCACTGCATCCTTCCCCATCTTTGACATTTGTCTGGGCATTGAATACTACTTTTCCTTTGTCCTTATCTGATCCCACTGTGGCTGTCTCTACCTCCACATCTTCTGAGCTCCCATGGTCCCTCGCCCCCGAGGAGGAGCAGGAACCATCTCAAATTTTGCTGATGGGGCTCCACCGACCTACAAAGACTCTAAAAAACCTTCAACCATCCACTGAACATTTGCAGAGCTCTCTCAATGAAGAGTTCTTTCCCCTAATAAATAAAACTAAACATACAACATATATAAGTTTCTTAGATGCAAAGCATGATATTCTTCCCTCATATTAAACTATAACAAAATACAAATAAACATTAGAGAGGAGAGAGACACAATGTACATGGTTCACCCTGTTCTTGGAGTTACATCCATCAAACCGTTCATCATGTATTATTCATTAAAGAAGAGAAAAATTCACATTTTTAGAAACACCCTTGTTTCCATACTTCCTTGCATCCATATAGTGGTTTCCCTAAATATAAACACTCTCAGTACTTAGTGAATTAACCCTACACAACACTAGGGAAACCACCTTACCAAAATTCAAAGTTACTTCTATACATCATGAAGCAATCTCCTCGACATAACTGATCATCTAACAATAAGTTTCTGCTCAACAAAGAAAATACTCTTCTTATTTATATAATCGTTGTGAGGGTCCCCCCCCCCTTTTTTTAAGGATATAACAATACTTATAAAATTCTGGTGCATAGTCATAGTTTACTCGAGGCTTATTCATTTTGGAGCTCGTTTTCTTTTCTTACTAACTACATGCATTTGTTACTATATTCTTAAGAACACCCTACATGGAAATGCTTTTAGAACACCAACAAAGGTGAACTGATTCGGACATACCTGTTCCATCAACCTTTGGCGAAACACTTTGAAGGCATCCATAGCATGCTCATTCTATGCATATCCCATCTTGATAGCATTCCAAGATACTAGATCTCATTCAAGAATTCTATCAAATAGTTGTTACGCATACAGCATAAACCCACCCTTTGCATCTAAGTTCAATAGGTTGGTTCTCTACGAACATGCTAGACTTAAAACCCATTTTTATTATGTGTGCATGAACTGAATTGCCATCTTCCATAGATTAGGTATTAGCATATCGCTTCAATAGGGTGACAATAGTCCACCATGTGATCATTTTTCTAGTTTTCGAAATGCAAAATGTTCGAAGACTACTCCAGTTGTCTATCGATGCCTAATGTATTCAAATAATTATGTGTTGGGTGATCATCCTTCAGACATTCAACAACTGAAGTGTAGTTTCATCGACAATTACCAACCAACAGAGGAATGGAGTTTACAAATCAATATTGGTATGGGTATAATAGCTTTAACTTACCTATGAACTCAATCATCCTGCTAGACATATCGCAGACATATCAAAGTTCTATTTCGCTGAGAAAAAATGATTCTTTTTTGTATTAGAGTTTGGAAAAAATGAATGCATAAATTCAACCCCAAATATTTGAGTGTTGCCCACCTTTCAGATCGAAGAAAATAGACCAGTGAGAGATCCTATAGATAAATCGGGGAATGCTAGCAGCAAAAAATAGATATATGGAAAACAACACAATTGGATTCCAATGCAACTTCTAGATTTATCATAGCCAACACTAGAAACAAAAATCATAGAATTAAGTAATATTATATGGATCTATCAGATAAAATAACTTCCAGATCTATGAGACGTAAAAATAAACAGCTCAAAAACCAATCATAGATCTATTAGAGAAATCGTAAGTAGCATAGCTTGCAGATCTACAAAATAGAGGTAGACATAGAGGAGTATGTGAGATGTATTACTCTTTTTCTGGCAAGCCCAACATTTTGGGGTTCACATCCCAAGAAATCCTCACACGACCCACCTCCCACAGTTGTTGAAATGAAGAAACCCTTTCTCTCTTTGTTCAACTCGAAAGTTTACCCCACACAATCGTTACTTCTGGAGGAATAATCCTTGACCAAATGTGGAAGCCCCTATTAGTTATAATCATGTATGGGTATGAACTCCAAGAATTATAATTGGGTTCCTTCCCAAACTCTCCATCTGAGATGAGAAGGCCCCCCTTTTATTTCCCCAACGCCCTTCTCTTCTGCAGCTTGAAACCCCAATTCCCCTTGTTGAGTGCCTATATCTTTTGTTTTTCAAAAGGTTTTAAATAAAATGCTTAACGCCTTCCTAAATCGGTGCTCATGCTTGAACTACAACACTCCATAAATTAAGGAGGAAATTATGCCATTAATTTTGTAGAGGCAGGTATCCCCTTGATTTCGCAGTCCATGGAGGCATGCGTCCAGCCAAAATTAGTTTATGCCTAATCACCTATTTCCCTTTTTTTTTAAATGTACTCGTTAATGAATATTTATTTTGTGCACCCCCATACTTATTTTTAGAGAGCAAGTTCACCATCACGTCCCCACTTGTCATCGAAAGGATAAAATGTAAATATACTTTATTTACACGTTATACAAATGTTTCCTCTCTCTCTCTTTTTTAAGAAAAAATAATCACCCTTTATTTAGTTTATAACTAGGGTTATCCTATGTGTTTAGGATTATTTTTGGTTGTAATGATTATAAGGGAATANTAACTAACTCCATCTATTTATCAAATATATGTTAAATATTGGTTTTTATATATGTATGTTAGTCTAGATAGAGGGTATATCACCCCTTAGTTATTAAACGAGGTATGTTGAAGATGATACTCTTCATTTCTATTTTAACTCCTTAACTTTTATGTCAACGCTAAAAATATCGCAACATAAATGGGTTAGGTAACTAGGCCATGGTATCTTAGTCGAGATAAATTTCAGCAGAATAGAAAAACCCCTATAGGATGAATCCCTAATTTCTAGTATCACCATAATCAATAGGATATGTAAGACTATGACGTCAAAATATGGCTCTCTAACCATTCGCCTTTAGCCCTAGTGATTTTAATCATGCATCGTTAATTAACTTGTATAAGCTGGAAGGTTTTGCTTCTGGTGGGGCCTTGGCCTTAAGCTCCTCACCAGAAGCAAGTACAATACACAATCAAAATCATAACAATTAAGGATACGTAATAGGGATATTACATCCTTCCCCCCTTAAGATAACACCGTCCTCGATGTTCCAACATTTTCTTTGACCATATTACCTTCTTCTCATTCGTCGTCTTTCTTCTTTTCATCTCTTTAATCTGAATCCCTCGTGAGATCTTTTGGTAGGTCTGAAGCCACTATCATTCAAGACCGGTGGTTCCCTATGACAAGTTCAGGTCTAGCCCAATTTTCTTCAGTATATCATGTCAAAAATTTATAATTCAACTTAAACATAAGCCATAGATAATTTGCAATTTATGGGACACCTTCAATTTTATTGGTGTCATAATATCCGATTATTTTCATAATTCCATTTATTCATGAGTAAAACATAATTAATTCCCTTTGGTTGTTGGTTTTATTTCCAACCTTTGGATAGTTATGTTGTCCTCGACCTAAGGAAATCCTTTCTTCATGTTACACATTAAACGTGTAACAACCTAATTGCTTGGAAATTCATTAACACGTTTTACGTTTGTTTTGTTTTCCAAAATCCCTTGAGTTCCTTTTTCATTCTCATGTGGACTTACAACAAATTTTGAGTTTACTTTCCATTTTAACCACTAGTTAAAAGTTTTCTCCTCAGTGACATTAAACAGCGTCCTGTATTCCAGATGTCCAGCTTTTCCTAGGTCTTTTGCCACACCATATGCCTAACACCAATGTGCTCACGCGGTAATCGCTTTCCTAACACCATTGTGCTCCCACAACATATATTCTTAACACCAATGTGCTCATGTGACAATCACTTGCCTAACACCTTGGTGCTCCCGCAGCATTCAAATTTTTCCCTTGTTCGTATTTAGTATAAATTTTAACTTAACTATTTGTAATGCACACTCCTTGGTGCTTAGCATGACCTTACTGTCAATGTCCCGATTTGTGAATCAGCTACACAGTTAGTCAAGAATCTATCAATAACCCAAAGTTTCATTAATTAATCATCATAATTTCATAAGTTGCAGTGATTTTAACCCTGTAAATCCTCTAGAGAGTTACGCCTTACTCATTTCTAAGCAATTGAGCACAACTTATATATGTAGGCGGATTTATATACCATAGTGCATGTTGATTGCAACAGTGGTCATACTCTTGGTGAAACCTGCACTATCAGTATATAAAAAACATCATCCATGGTTAATTATTAGTTATAAAACCTCAAGATTCGACAATTATAATAAGTAAAACATCAGCCATACTTAACCTCATTATTTATGGCAGCAAATATTTTTCTATCAGTCAACTACAACTGATAGTGTTCCTAGCATATCCTGCAATGTTAGTATATAACATTATATAACATTCATCAACTCACTTATTTTCAATATCAATATCTTTAGACATCTATTATTTGGATAATTACCTCCGACTTTATACCACAGTCATTAGTGGCAATGCTAGGGAATTTCCAATAACATCAGTAATCCAAAGTAAACAAAGTAAATTGTTATCATAATTTCATACCTCGACTACTTATGTCATGTCTTACCACTATTCCAGTTCATCAAAAAAAAGGGATCCTTCATATAGGTGTACTCCTTTTGCACGACCAGAAATATTAGGCACAACACATCATGCTATTTACCTTAGCTGTATTGGGGTCCAAGTTCATAAGTAGTCTACCTTTTTTCTTTTTTTTCCTTTCTTAAAAAAAATACTGTAAGGAATGTTGTCGTATTTCATAAAAATGTACTCAGGAGATCAAGCATGCCAATGAATAATGTGTAGATAGCTCAATAGTCTTTATGTGCACAACCCAACTTCTTGCACACTAACGATTAAATGTAAAGGGTACATTATAACAATGCTATACTATACTAACTTGAATTCTCTTCCTAAAAATTCTGAAATTCAAGTACTATCTTTACTTATCATATATTTTTGTATGCTAATGGCATTCAACATTCACACGTTAATTTAGCAACTTCTGATAAGGAAGTTAACATTTACTTTCTGAGAATTTTTGTTACACATAGGTTTAGAAAAAAAAATAGCATTCACTTCCTTCATCATTCACTTATTAGGTGTAATGATTAACCATTTTTATTAGTTCATGAACACAATTCTTCTTTATATGCATTTAGGACCCAAAGTCATATGATAGTTACGTGCATACATATAGTTTAAAAGTGTTTTGTAAAAAACTAATGGACCCAAATCTTTGAGAAACATTATTCCCTACTTTCGATCTAAATGGTTAGTCAATAAATTTACTTTGGCTATAATTAGTCATGCACCTTAACCATTTATTTATTACCAACATCTATATTCAATCATCTCCGTTCGACTAAAATGTATCCATACGATTTAATGAAATCGTTTTGTTCCTGGTTTTACATGAAATTCCAAATGTAAAGAGGTGATTTCCTATTTTACATAGTGTTAGTATTAATAACATTTATTTAATACAATTTGTATTTTGTATAATCTTGACAGTGCAACATGTGTTTTAGCATGGCTACTACTTTAGCATTACTTACCTTTTGCTTAAGCCATTTTACGATACATGATAGTTTTGCAGCAAATCTTTTAGAGAGTTTTCAAGGGAAATACAGTCACTCCTAAATGATCAACTATCAAGTTCACTTTAATGGATATCTTTTAGGTAAGTTATATATGCATACAGATATATAATCAGATGCCTCTAAGACTTTGGAGTATACTCTCATGAGCCACTTAAATTTATTTATTATAATAGTGAACCTCAAGTTAGGTCTAGAGGACCTTAAATCAAATTCAATTCTCATTAGATCCTTAGTAGTCCTATATTTTATTGTTAGTGATGTAATGCTTTCCTACTAGTCATTAACAACAATTGTTTGACGGTTTTCAAAGCTACCTATTACAATTTGTCAACCTTGTAGTTCTAAGAATCCTTTATATACCAAAGTTATTAGTAGTGGGTTCAACTATGCATGTAAGTTTCAAAGGTCACTTTTCAGCAATTCAAAATTACTATTCAAGACAGAGATTGCTATAGTACCTTCATCTACCATGATTTTGTCTAAGGAGACTTCTATACTTCATTAAAATTTATTGGCGCGACACAAATGGAGACGAGGAAATCGTTTTAGCCATTCGTAAACCTATTCAAAAGTAATCAAGGAATTTAACCAGGTACCTGTGTACTTACATCATCGGGCATAACCTTGAACTGGAAAAAGTAATGGGCCAATCTTGTTGTGATTTTGAGAAAAATGTTCCATCTTCTCCTGCACAACTACAAGGTGAAAATATCTGTGTTTGGTTTATCTTATGGTACTTGCATTGCAGAATAGTGTAAACTTGTTGATTCCTGTTATCAAAAGGCAAAACTTAATCATTAGTTCCGAACAAAACATGTGGGATCGTTTTGAGCCCAAATAGGCCCAAGTGTTTCAACTCTCACTTTGATACCATCTATAACATACCTGTTAGTCTTTCAAGTAAAGTTGTGAGGAGATTGGGGTAAAATTTTTGCCTTAAAAATTTTCCTTTTATTTTATCACTATTTCCTTATGACATGTTTCACATCTTTAGGATACACCATACTCTAGGATATAAAATCCCCAAGAAATCCCTTTATAAATTATTCACACTCTATGTAAATTTACTCATACTCTCTGTAAGGCTTTTACCTATTAAACCTATATATTGTATAGCTGATTATAACACAACGCCATAATTCTAAGACCATATCAATTGTCCTTATGTCCCTTCCACATAAACATGACAACAAACATAAAAATATACCAATGAATTATGCTTAGTAAAGATGTATTAATCTAGCACAAGAGAATATACTGGAATGTCCTTCCGTTATCATCTTGGAACTAAACCCATGCATTAATGTCCCCACATCAATACAATTATATTAAATGCCAAAATCCTTTGTCTAATATTTCCATAGCAGTAATCCCTGAACTTTTCTTGTTATGTTACTCTTAAAACCCTTCAAAAATATACCAGTATTATAAGCATGAATAAGACAACTAGTTTATGAACAAAATTACAGCTTAGTTCTTAGTCAATTTTATGCATTCAATCTGTGTATAATCCCTAATAAAGAAAACTGAACATACAACATATATAAATTTCTTAGATGCAAAGCATTAGATTTTTCCAGCATCTTAAACTATAACAAAATACAAATAAACATTAGACAGGAGAGAGACACAATATACGTGGTTCACCCCGTTCTTGGGGTTATGTCCACCAAAATGTTTATCATGTTTTATTCATTAAATAAGAGAAAAATTTACATTTTCCACAACACCCTTGTTGCCAAACTTCCTTGCATCCATATAGTGTTTTACCTAAATATAAACACTCTCAGTACTTAGTGAATTAACCCTACACAATACTAGGGAAACCACCTTACCAAAATTTAAGGTTGCTTCTATACATCATGAAGCAATCTCCTCGACATAATTGAGCATCTAACAATAAGTTTCTGCTCAACAAAGAAAATCCTCTTCTTATTTATCTAATCGTTGTGAGGGTTCCCCCCCCGCTCCCCCCGGCATTTTTTAAGGATATAACAATACTTATAAAATTATGGTGCACAATCATAGTTTACTCGAGGCTTATTCATTTTGGAGCTCGTTTTCTTTTCTTACTAACTACATGCGTTTGTTACTATATTATTAAGAATACCCTACATGGAAACGCTTTTAGAACACCAACAAAGGTGAACTGATTCAGACATACCTATTCCATCAACCTTTGCCAGAACACTTTGAAGGCATCCATAGCATGCTCATTCTGTGCATATCCCATATTGATAGCATTCCAAGATAGTAGATCTCGTTCAAGAATTCTATGAAATAGTCATTGCGTATACATCATAAACCCACCCTTTGCATCTAAGTTCAATAGTTTGGTTTTCTACGAACACGCCAGACTTAAACCCTGTATTTATTCTGTGCACATGAACTGAATTTCCATCTTCCATACATTAGGTATTAGCATATCGCTTCAATAGGGTGACAATAGTCCACCATGCGATCATTTTTCTGGTTTCCGAAGTGCAAAATGTTTGAAGACTACTCCAGTTGTCTATCGATGCCTAATGTACTCAAATAATTATGTGTTGGGTGATCATCCTTCAGACATTAAATAGCTGAAGTGTAGTTCCATCGACAATTACCAACCAATAGAGGCACGGAGCTTACAAGTCAATCCTGGTATGGGTATAATAACTTTAACTTCCCTATGAATTCAATCATCCTGCTAGACATATTGCAGACATATCAGATTTCTATTTCACTGGGAAAAATCGATTTTTTTTTGTATTAGAGTTTGGAAAAAATGAATGCATAAATTCAACCCCAAAGATTTGAGTGCCGCACACCTTTCGGATCTATGAAAATAGACCGGTGAGACATCCTATAGATAAATCGAGGAATGCTAGCAGCATAAAACTAGATATATGGAAAACAACATAGTTGGAGTCCAATGCAACTTCTAGATTTATCGTAGCCAACGATAGCAGCAAAAATCATAGAATTAAGTAATCATATATGGATCTATCAGATAAAATAACTTCCAGATCTATGAGAAGTAAAAATAAACAGCTCAAAAACCAATCATAGATCTATTAGAGAAATTGTAGGCAGCATAGCTTCCAGATCTACAAAATAGAGGTAGACGTAGAGGAGTATGTGAGATGTATTACTCTTTTTCTGCCAAGCCCAACATTTTATGGTTCACATACCAAGAAATCCTCACACGACCCACCTCCCATAGTTGTTGGAATGCATAAACCCTTTCTCTCTTCGTTCAGCTCGAAAGTTTACACCACACAATCATTAGTTCCAGAGGAATAACCCTCAACCAAATGTGGAAGCCCCTATTAGTTCTAATCGTGTGTGGGTATGAACTCCAAGAACGATAACCGGGTTCCTTCCCAAACTCTCCTTCTGAGATGAGAAGCCCCCCCTTTTATTTCCCCAACACTCTTCTCTTATACAGCTTGAAAGCCCAATTCCCCCCGTTGAGTGCCCATATCTTTAATTTTTAAAAAGGTTTTAAAGAAAATGCTTAACACCTTCCTAAATTGGCGCTCATGCCTGACCTACAATGCCCCACAAATCAAGGAGGAAATTATGCCATTAATTTTGTAGAGGTAGGTTTCCCCCTGATTTTCCAGTCCATGGAGGCATGCGTCCAACCAAAATTAGTTTATGCTTAATAACCTATTTCCATTTTTTTTTTAAATGTACTCGTTAAGGAATATGTATTTTGTGCACCCCCATACTTAATTTTGGAGAGCAAGTTCACCATCACGTCCCCACTTGTCATTGAAAGGATAAAATGTAAATATACTTTATTTACACGTTATGCAAATGTTTCCTCTCTCTCTTTTTTTTAAGAAAAAGTAATCACCCTTTATTTAGTTTATAACTAGGGCTATCCTATGTGTTTAGGATTATTTCTGATTGTAGGATTATTTCTAGTTGTAATGATTATAAGGGAATTTAATTAACCATACTTTCCATCATGCCCACCAACAGGGGATTTCTCTACCATCATTTAATGTATATATATATGTCTAACTAACTCCATCTATTTATCAAATATATGTTAAATATTGGTTTTTATATATGTATGTTAGTCTAGATAGAGGGTATATCACCCCTTAGTTATTCAACTAGCTATGTTGAAGATGATACTCTTCATTTCTATTTTAACTCCTTAACTTTTATGTCGACGCTAAAAAGATCGCAACATAACCGGGTTAGGTAACTAGGCCATGGTATCTTAGTTGGGATAAATTTCAGTGGAGTAGCAAAAATCCCTGTAGGATGATTCCCTAATTTCTAGTATCACCATAATCATTAGGATATGTAAGACTATGATGTCATAATATGGCTCTCTAACTATTCATCTTTAGCCCTAGTGAGTTTAATCATGCGTCGTTATGTTTCGTTGAAGTCTTAAGTCTCCTAAGCTTATCACTAAGGTAATTAACTTGTATAAGCGGCACGGTTTTGCTTCTGGTGGGGCCTTGGCCTTGAGCTCCTCACCAGAAGCAAGTACAATACACAATTGAAATCGTAGCAATTAAGGCTACGTAATAGGGATATTACAGGAAGATACCACATTCTTGCTTTCTATTTTAAGTACGATATCCCAAACATCATTCTAGTATTCTTTCATCATAGCATCTTCCATGAGTTTGTCTTGTCAGGTCATCAACATATCCTAGTCTTCTGCATTCAACCTTGAACGTTGGAATTGAATTTACTCTTGGTAAAGTCTCGATCCATCATGAATTTTTTCATCATTTCATACCTTGTCGAACTCAGAGATATTATGTAGTCGCTCCCCCTGACGTGAAGCATAATCTTCCCTCTTCATTCTGTAGAGGTGGTTCTTTACTTGATATATACTTCTAGTGGATCTCATCAATAGAGTATGTTATTTCATAGTCTATTCTTTCTAAGTAAAACCATGAACCTTGATTTGTACACTTGTTCTTATAGATTCATATGGAAGATACTACAGACTTCCCTTAAGGTCTTGGAACCATATCATAGACATAATTCCCCTTGATCGACTGTTACTCTTTGATCATAACTTATTTCATAGCTGAAAAGGTTAGCATCAATAATGTCACCCAATTGTGTTACACAACTAGAGTGTGTACGAGGTCTCTTACTTTGGTTTGGAAGTCTCGCCTTTATTTTCTTCATATTTAGTTATCTCTTGTACCCATGGTGGTCTTCATTTTTTTAGGTGGATCTACAGCTCTCTGAAGCTCTTTCTTTCGTCATGGTGTTTGTGACCCCAGGAGCTTCAGATTCATGTTTATTGGACTGAATCTTGAAATTTCATCACTTGTTCTTCGGAACAAGTGTCATCCTTATTTTCTTGTAGGTGGCTGTACAAGACCTTTCATATAAGTCAAATGCACTCGTTGCATGGTTAGAACCATTTCATAGAACATATGAATAATGATGCATCATTCAACTGTTTAGCCAATAAAACATTCATCCATATCTCACATAAACTTTATAGATGACATTATTGAGATTGTGCACTAATCCAATATGTCAGCAAGGAGGTTTCATTCTAGATAAGTAGCAATGGATAGGTGTATAGCACCATGAGCTACTTACCCATCACATGCATACTATCATTAATGCAAACATTCTATCATGCATAACATATCAATTGAATATAAAAAATGTCATGAAATGACAATTGAATACTTATTTTTTAGTTGTTTCGTGGGTAGACTCCTTCTTGATCCTTCTCCTTCATCGTCTTATTCATTCATGACATCATCATTCCTTATCCAAATGATAAGATGGATAATAGGTTCTTCAAGAAATAAGTTCTTCATATTCCTCATCGCTTGAGGGGTCTTCTTTGAATCGTGAGCGCTTGATCTTTAGTTGCTCCCATCTTCTCTTCTCTTATTATGAGTCGATTTTCTTCTTGTGTAAGGATTTAGCGTCATTTCCCTTCAGAACTGGAACCTCTCCAATTATGTAGGTGTCCAATTCATTTTTCTTCAAGAACAAATAAAATCCTATGCTTCCATGCTCAGAATTTTTCAACTTCACCAAGCTTGTCACCAAGATAAGGTGCTAGGTCATTTTGAAATTAGAACCTCAAATGTAAATGGAAAAAGATCACATCTTACCGGTTTGACATGTTCATCCTAGTTCTAAATCTGGCTGATCTGGGGTTTGTTAGAGAAAACCTAATTTTCAAAAATTGAAATCTTTTAGATATGATTGGAAAGAAATATGCACCTCCTAAAGGCAAGCTAAGCAACATATTAATTTTCGCAAAACTGTGATCAGAATTTAAAAATATCTGATGCCCTAGTTTTCTTCAGTTTCTTTTGTAGAATTATTGACATTGTTTCTATGTTATCTCCAAAATTACTATTCCTCTATTTCCAAAATTGCTTATTGTGGTAGCCTCACATGTCCTCTTTCCAACACTGCAGGTTAGAGTAGAATTGGTCTTACCAATTATGACTTATGCGCATTCTCCCAAGGTGACGTATTTCAGGACTGTTCAAAAGAGAGAACTTGTACGGACTTCCACGTGTCAATGTTTCATCTTCAGAGTCTAAAAATTGTACCACATAAATCACAGTCCGTACCATTTCTGGAACATCTTGTGAAATTTCATTTGCACCTTCATATCCTGAGATATAGAAATTCTCCCCAGGTGTCATGTTTAGGGATGAATCCTGGGAGAGGCTAGAACCTTAACTTGGAGGAACCATATCTCCTAGAATATAGTGAATCTGAGTCTGAAACATGGATACCATGTACATAGTAAATTTATCTTTGACCTGTGAAATTTTTGGCACTTGATCCTTCTCCAATTTCGAGATATAACAAATATACCAAAACTATATTTTTCCGTATTTTAGGGTTTTTCAGGCTCGGGGTCAAACTAGGGTTTGACTTTCCCGTAGTTTCACCCAAAACGAAAATCTCTACGTAGGTCTGTAAAATTTGATTTTTATGAGGAGATTAATCCTATATTGGGCTCACTCAAAAATTCCTCTTCTGTAAAAAGCCCTAATTTCCTGCAGCAAAAACTGAAAATGCCCAAAATCAAATTTTGCTTCGACAGATAGATGTGCCCTTCAATGGAGAGTCGTCCTAGCCTTCTTTTGCTGATAGATTGTGGAGAGAGACCCAAAAATTAAGAATCCATAGCTTCTACAATTGCATAGTGCCCTTTTTCAGGGTGGCTCTAATACCATGTTGAACTTTTAATGGTTATATCATATTTTAAAACATTTAGCATGATAACAACATAACCATAAGCCAAAAGATCACTGAAAGATAGAAAATCACAAACACACAAAAACAACACAGATTTATCATGGGAAAACCCAGCAAAAGCTTCCTCAATAGAGATGCCCAAAAAGGTAAAAGGTAAAACCCAAAAGACTGGTCCTCCTTCTTCTCTAGCCACCTCTATTTATATTCTTTCATTCACTTAATAATTAATTTGGTTATGTACACTTGAGTAATCCTAATTTAATCATGTAGGCTCGAGTTACCACAAATGGGCTAATAATGACCCGACTTACAATGGATGGGACTTCCTTGTGACTCTTATTATTTCTCCCAATTAGAAACATCGGGGTATAAAGAAATACAAGTGATTCTCCTCGCATAAACATCGGGGACCACAAAAAATAAATATAGAATATTCTTCAAAGCTGCAATATTTCATCACACTATAGGGATGGTATTCATGGAAATCCACCCGGGGTTACGACGGTTTTGAAATACCTGAAACGAAATTTCATCAATATTGAGACAAAACCTGAAGGTTTAAAAAAAAAAAAAAACCATGGAAAGGCACCTTCCTTTCCACGGGTTTGGATCTTCAATAATTGCTTTTCATTGATTTGAAGTCTCGTGGAGTTTTTGTGTCTATGGACAAGCGAATCCAAAGATACACTTCAAGTATCAATAATCAATAAATCAATACCTTGGATTAATTATCCCATTCAATTATTCTTAGTCTCATGATTATACGCCTAGAGTAAAATTTGTAAGAACTTATTCAAAACATAGCATCTCTTGTATATTGGTATGATGTAGACATTTCCATGTTGGTTTCTAATTACTTGCAATATTTCCATACTTATTCATCATAGCCAAATAGGGTCCTTACAGAATGGTCTTATTCACACCCTCTATGCATATGAAAATTCTATGGTTTCATCTGGGTCCAATGTGCATCCTATGAACTTCCAAATTTTTTATCAGGCAGACAGAAAGGTGATAGAAAAGAACAATGACAAAAAGTGTTCTTTATTTCGTTGTTCTTTTCTATCACCTTTCTATCTTCCTGATAAAAAAATTTCAATTTCATGGGATGCACATTGGACCCAGATGAAACCATACAATTTTCATATGCACAGAGGGTGTGAATAAGACCATTATGTAAGGACCCTATTTTCCTATGATGAATAAGTATGGAAATATTGCAAGTAATTAGAAACCCACATGGAAATGTGTACATCATACCAATACATAATAGATATTATGTTTTGAATAAGTGCTTACAAAATTTACTGTAGACATATAATCATGCCACTAAGAATAATTGAATGGGATAAGTTATCCAAGGTATTGATTTATCGACTGCTGATTCTTGAAGTGTATCTATGGATTCACTTGTTAAACCAAGCATAAAATAATAGAAACTGAAAATTACAATAATTCACTCTACCACCATTAAAGTGGCCTATATCATAGATGTTGTAGGTATTATAATGTTATCTTCAATGGAAAGTGTTAACACCATATCTATCCTATAAAGGCAGTAGGTTGTAGGCTCTAGATTCTATTGAGATGCATTATTTGCAATTACAAGATTCAATTATAGAAGAAAATGTTAAATGGATTGATACGATCAATGGAATAGTTGATGCTACAAGGGATTTTAGTAGTGAAGAATCGGGGTTTGAGAATTTATTAGTGTATATGTGAAAATATCCTCAAATTTGAGATTTGAATTAATAAATTAAATGCTACTACAAACTTGCAAATGATATGTCTTTTCCAACCAGCAACCAAGATTTGTGACAACATAATGTTTTAACCTTTAGTTAGATTTGAAATATGGTACACATGAGGCTAAAACTAGGGAAGATCTAGGAATTTCACTAATTAATATGAAGTTTTCAACCCTGGAAATAAACATTTTAACTATGTTTTAGACTAGATTCAATTAGCGCTACAGATTAGATTTATAGAAGGTAATTCCCAACCACAAACTGGGGTAAACCTACCATGTGATTTGATGTTTTAGGGATGAGTTTAATACATGTAAATGGCAGAAATTTTCAGATCTTATAAAACAAAAAATGAAAGATGAATTAAGATTTAAAATGGCATAAAAGATGTGATTAGTGCCTAACAAATCCAAGTTATGCAGATGGGGTCAATTGAGGATCTCATGGAGGCTTTAGTGATTAAAGAGTAGATAGGTTTGAATGGTTCATTAAACCCAATCTACTCCATAATATCTAGATCCACTTCAGAAATATTCAATAGGAAAATCCTAAACTAGACATTAGATATTTGTCAAACAAGAGCCACGAGGTGGAAATGTCACCACTATTCCTAAAAATTATTACTACAAGACAAATGCTATAGAATGGAAATATACCTTTGTTTCAACCCCAGCAAATATTCCCATGCCAAACCAAGAAATCTATCATAATACACTTGTAATATAACCAAGGTTTGCCCAGCAAGTCACAAGGCACTTAACCAAAAAAAAAATCAGCTAATGATGTCTGGAAAGTGTGTTCTTGGGGTAATTCCACCAAGAGATGTGGTTCTGGAGTCACATTCCACATGTCCCATGAAGTAAATCAACAATCAATCTATCAAGCACACATTTTCCATGAAAATATCAACTCGCATTTAAATGCTATACTACAATATTGTTGCCTCACTAATGTCGAAACTTGTGTTTGTATTCGACAATATTTCCTTATCCATTGTATTAAGATGAAAACAACACAAATTTTTTAAAGTTTAAGACATAAATATATTAAATACACATATAAATAGGTTTTTACTGGAAATGTGTGGACACTGTTAATACCACCATCCTGTCAAACAATATAAAACAAAAAACAATGGAAAGAGTCATGTTGTCTTACTATATGAATAAAATGTCACTAAATACTCCGGATAAATATTTGTTATCCATGAATGTCAACTTTCCAACAAATAATATTTAGATATGGAAATATTTATTCTAAGATAATGCACTTTGAGGAGCTCATGGAATGCTTTTGTAGTGCACATATAAATACATTTTTCTTGACTTATAAAAAAAACTAAAGAAATAGTTTAGGGGAGGAATTTCACGGATGAACTTGCAGAGCTATGAGCATGGGCTTGTTGTGAGAATCATTGCATATGATGTTTCCATCTTTATTCATTCTCCCATTGCATCTTCCACTAGACTTGGGGACCCCAATGTATTTTTCTTGGCCCCTTTTCTATTTTTTATATTTCATATTTTCTCCTAACATTCCTTACAAACTCGGTGACAGACATCTTTTCCATCGCATCCTCCAACTGTACAGTTAAATTCAAACCATTAACAAGCAAAACCTTGAATATGAATTTGTTCTCCTCAGGTTCAGGATTGGGTTTCTTCTTAGGAAGCACTCCAAGGTAGACCTCATTACTGCTTTTTTTCCTCCAAATAGAAGATTCTTCCATCTTGGAAACAAGGAATGGCAAACTCCAGAGGGAATATTGTGTTCCTCTATTGAAATGATTTCCTACACTTAGAATTTACAAGAATTGATGCATGCAATGGGCACTCGTTAGTTTATACAGAGACTGTTGTGTTTGGGGTCGATCTCTCACTAATTACTCAAATCAATTGTGCATGTACAACTCAAGACAAGCTCTAGCGTTCCACAATTACTACAAAGCTACGCTTAGTAGACTCAAAACAAATCTGAGCAAACAAAAATAGTTTGCTATAGAACATTTGGGCTTCAAAATCCAATAATTCAAGTCTAAGAGGTTCTATCAAGTTTGTATGTGGCTGAACACCAGGATATGTAGTGCATCCACAAAGGCAATTGCAATTTATGTTGAGCAAATTCTCGTTAGAGAGGGTATTCTTAGAGACTGATACTATCAGGTTATGTGCACTTCTGCTAAAATATCCAAGGATGCTATTTATTCATCAATTTCTCTGCAAAAATAGGACAAACCATGCACCACTATCATTAGAACTGTTTAGTGCAAAAGAACCTCATGATAGCGAGTAACCAAGGGAAAGCTACAAACAATCAACTTTAGTAGTTAAACGTAGGGAAAACCTGTCCAAAATGTGAGCACGGTGCACTACAGAATAGGTGAACATAACACTAGTACTACTTACTACACTGCTCCTAAGAATGCAATGCAAAAACGAGGCAGGAACTCTAAAACCCAGGGAAAAGCAGGGAATGGTACAGCAAGATGACCAAAAAAGATAGATAAGTCTGATATTTTTATGTTTCTATACAAACATTGGATATGAAGGATGATGAAGAGGATAGAAATGAAAATAGAAACATTTTATTATACGATAGGTACAATCAATTCATATAAAATATTAATGCCTAGGGAGAATGTAGGCAATGCAAGAACCCTTACCTTCTCAATTTCCTTTTGCCATGTCCATTGGCCCATGCTGCTTGCAAAGAGTTGTCCTAATAAACTGAAAACCACTGTGTTGGTTGGAAATTAAATTTATAAATTAAATAAATAATCCATTCCTAGACCTATACAAAAGTGGTCATTTTTCCAGGCATGGAAAATATCAAAATACTCTATGAAATAAAAAAATGGGCATACAATTAAATCAGCTAATGCTGTCTAGAAATTGTGTTCGTGGGGTAATTCCACCAAGAGATGTGGTTATGGAGTCACATTCCACATGTCTTGCAAGGGAAATCAACAATCAATCTATCCAACACACATTTTCCACCAGAATATCAACTCGCATTTAAATGCTATATTACAATACAGTTGCCTCACTGATGTGGAAACTTGTGTTTGTATTCAACAAATTTCTTTAACAATTGTATTAAAATGAAAAAAACACACAAATTTTAAAGTTTAAGAAATAAATATATTAAATAGACATATAAATAGGTTTTTACTTGAAATGTGTGGACATTGTTAATACCAGCACCGTTTAAAACAATATAAAACAAAAAACAGAGGAAAGAGTCATGTTGTATTACTATATGAATAAAATGTCACTAAATACTATGGATAAATCTTTTTTATCTATGAAATGTTAACTTTCCAGTAAATCATAGCCCGCACGGGTGTGGCTCGTTGGTGGTTTAGTTGTTATGAAGTCACTTGTTGTAAATTGGAGGTCACGAGAAATCCCACCTAGGTTTACGTGTGTCCTATGTCTTGCGAAGGGTGTGGGGCACCTAGGGTTATAGTGGTAGTGGGAATGGATCCATGGACCACGTGTCACGTCAGTACTAGCCCAACTCCAGTTGCTAATTCCCCTAGTTACTAAAAAAAGAAAAAAATTTCCAGTAAATAATATTTAGATATGGAAATATTTGTTCTAACATAATGCACTTTGAGGAGCCCATGGAATGCTTTTGTAGCGCACATATTAATACATTTTTTTTTACTTATAAGAGAATACTTCAATTTCTTGTTGACTCTAAGACTCACCCCATCAACATGAATTATACAACCATGTGTGTATATGTCATATAAAGAGAAAGGGAGAGTGAGACCTTTACAAAATAATGCAAGGCCTTGAGATAGGTAAGGGGGTGAAAGATGGTGCATCTTCGAAACAAGAGATATTTTCCTCATCACAAAACCACAAGATTGACGAATTAGTTGAAGCATTCTGTAGTGCTTTGCTTGTCAGGCAGAGCACTAAGTCCAAATATGTAACAGCAAATGACATTTATTCTTATTCTGATTTTCAGGATTCATTTATTTGTGCATTAACGAGAGAATTACAACGAAAAATACCTAAACTTTCAGCAAGCTGAAGATAGTCCCATAATCCTTACTCCTGTAGCCTTGCCTCTCCCTCTCCCGAGCCTCGTCTGAGCATTGATTCCAATCTGAATGATCCACCCTGCCGACCAGCGTTGAACCTACTGGCCCTAGGAAACCGACGGGTTTCCTAGCCCCCAAGCCCACGTGCCGATAAATCTGATAGAAACTTCCTTGTTCTCCCGTGTAATTCTTCCTCTGGAGTTAACCCCCTCCTCCAGTTCTCTTCCCCCTCTGTTCCAACACCTTCTTCCTCCCTTCTTTTGTAAAAATTCTCTCTCCCACCAAAATAATCTGCAAAAATCCCCCTCTTCAACCATTTGATCCCCCTCCTTATACCTCCTTCCCCTCTTTTCTTCCACCGCCTCCTTCATATTTAAAATAATTTATTTAGTTCTATCTTGGGCAGTCCAACCAGTTCAGATTATTTAAGACATTTATTGTACGTTAATAAATTTTCTTGAATTGTACACTTCTTCACCCCTCACGAGATGGTGGGAAATTACTAAATGCTTATCCCATTGAATTGAACGTGTTAAATTTTAAAATATAACCAACTATCATAAAATTACACCAATATTATTTGTTTAAGTATTATGCTGAATGGTAAAATAATGGTAATATTAGTATTGTCAATTATTATGTGTTATTAATAACTTAATAGTAAGTACTTAATAATATACAATAATAATAATAAATAATAATAGAAAATAAAATAATAATTAATATTATTAATCAATAAATAATTAAATGTAGTATTATTATTAATTGATTGAAATAATAACATCGACATGTTTATGTTTATTGTTAAGTCCCTCTCACATTGATTCTTAATAAATAAGGTACATTTACAGGTTTCAATAAATCACAATTACTTAGTTAACCCATCCAACTATCCAAGGTTAATGTTTTTCAATTAATATTTCATACTAGCGTGCATGTGTGAGGTGTGCATGGATGGCCAGTACATGCATAGGATGCACATGTACTATAACCAAAACACCTAATTTCTAGCTGATACAAATAATATTTCATGCAACAAGACAAATATACATATATAATATGATTTCTTTGACATTCAGAGTTATTTAACACTTATGTTCTTATTAATCAGTCAATTAAGATTGGTACCTACCATTACTAATCTGGTATCATAAATGTCCAACACTCAACAATAATAAATAATATGTCAAACCATCCTAACCTATGTCCGCATCCTGCCTTTCCTTCCTCTGCTAGTACAAAGTGGATGCCATCTATGCTGACCTTCCCACACAGAACATGAGAGCAGTAGCATCGAATAACTAGCGGACCTAGCCTCTCCTAGAAGGAATTCGACCATCGTCATCACAACAACTTGGGGAGCATGTCTCAACACTTCCCTCCCACGACCTCGGGTATCAAAGTGACATAGGGTGGGAAATACATCCATCCCTCTCAACATACTGGGTATATACTCCATCAAACCATACTGTGTTGCTATCGAGTTTATTGGTACTTGTCATCATACCATCACTTGGAAATTAAGTCTCTCTTCAAGATATGTATTAAGTCATACTTTGCATCACACACTTGGCTATCACATAGTCCCTGTACCCTCCAGGTTAGCACTATGCAAACATGCATTCATAACAATATTAAATCAATAGCTGATCCATATTATCAACATTATTTCCTTTCATCACATAAAATCATAAAATTAATCGCATCATGGATGGGTGCCCACGTACCATATCATACATATCACATCATATCAAGGATTACAATCAAATATATGTTTTTGTTATGAAATAAATGAATCTGATGATGACTAACGCATGGTAATTGCATAAGCACAATAATTTCATATAAATGATAATCATCATAACATCATAATCAAAGCATCTACATAGGCATGTTAATTGTCGTAACATCATAATCAAAGCATAAATATAAGCATGATAACATCATAATATCATAATTAGAGCATAATCCTGATAACATCATAACATAAGTAAATAATCACATATAACATGCCAAAATATAGTTTACGAAGTATGGTTGAATCCACAGATAATAAGTAAATACATTTTAATAAGTCTGAGTGATAAATATGTCTAAGTCAAAATATGGGGCACTACACATTCATTGCCACAGTATTCAGAACCAAATCCACCTCTGTTCTCCAATGATCGGAATGCAAAGAGCCACCCTGCAAGAATTATCAAAATATAAACAGAGTTTTAGTAAAACATAAACTTCAATTATCTGCTAGGAAATACAAAAAAATTAATTTAATCCAAAAAAAGTTAAATACACATGAACTGAAAGGAAATAAATTGTATAAAAACAACTTTGCAAATTTAACAATACAATTTTTTGCTCATAATTTATTATGCATTCTTTAAAATATTTCATTTTAAAGTTTGGTGTACGGTGATTAATTTCAAATTTCTCAGTGGTTTTCCATATTTTGGTTTTCATACTTCGGAGTCCAACCATAGACCTAAGGGGTTTCTAATTGTTATGTAAAGTTTAAATCTTCAAAGTTGCATAGAAATATTAATCACCAAATTTTAGTATTATATAAGTTATGAAAGATAAATCATGTCATTTGAAAATACTATTCAACTTTGTTCAACATCCAGATAACTACTGTAAGTACATGCAATGTTGTTGCAACATTAGGTGGATCTTTCTTGACCCCTTTTGTATTATTTATTTCTCAGCTTTTCTCCTAACACTCCTTACAAACTAGGTGACTGACATCTTTTCAACACCATCCTCCAATTGCAGAGTTAAATTCAAACCATTATGAAGAAAAACCTTGAACATGAATTTGTTCTCCTCAGGTTCATGCTTGGGTTTCTTCTTAGGAATCACTCCAAGGTAACCCTCATTGCTACTTCTTTTACTCCTGGTAGAATATTTTTCCACCTTGGACACAAGAAACAAAAAACCACAGAGTGAATATTGTGCTCTTCTATTGCAACGCTTTCCTACACAAATAATTTGCAAGAATTGATGCATGTAATGATATTTCGTTAGTTTATATAGACAATTCTATGGTTGAGGTCGATTTCTCACTAATTACTCAAAGAAATTATGCATGTACAACTCAAGACAAGCTCTGGTGTTCCACAATTGCTACAAATCTCCTCTCAGTAGCCTCAAAACCACTATGAGCAAACAAAAATAGTTTTCTATAGAACATTCGATCTTCAAACTCCAAAAAGTTGCCATTATCAAAGAAAAACTAACAATCGTATTATTAAAAACATTCACAGTCTAGCTTTGAGCTGTCAATTCATGGGAATTTTGACATGATGCCCAAAAGGAATGGACAAAACTAGAAACAAACCCACATTTTGTAGACATGCCAACTAGATAAATACCCACAAAATCATATGAATCAAATCCATATTTTAGGGTGAGGATATGAGCTTGCTAACCTTGATTATAAACTGTGATGTTTGCACAAATCAGAAGCACCGTCGAGAAAAAAAAATTAGAAGCCTCTTCATCTTTCCCATTCAGAGCATATCCTGCAATAATATAGCTCCACATTCCCTTCCTCCTTTTCCTCGATAACTGTTGGTTTTATTTCTCACATTGAATTTCCCAAGTTCACCTAGACAACTCATGCTTCATTCTTGCAAGGAGATTTGATCCATTTCATCTCCACCACATCTAAAAAAACGAAAACAACCATGAAGAAAATAAAAACACAATAGGTAATCAAGAAAAACATAGAAGGAAACAAACTTGAAGGTCTAAACATTGTTGCCATTCTGGAGGTGGGGCAGGTGGTTCTAGAAGCGTGGGCTCACATGCGAAGGGAGTGCATGATGCACTAATAGGAAAATTCCTTCACCCACCCATCCTGTAAAAAAGCATCATAGTGTGTTCCATATCCTTCAGTGAAAGTTCAAAATCAAAAACCCCCAAATGGGAGCCAGAGTAGATCCTGCACAGGTGTTTTTGAATTCTGCATTTTTTGTTTGATTATTTGCATATTTTATATTTGGATTTCTATTTTGTTTTTTTATTTTTCATATTTATCTTTTGGTTAGTTTATTTTGGGTTTTTTTAACTGCATTTTTTATATTTTGTTTCATTTTAAATTAATTATAGTTAAACAACTCTATGGTTTTAATTTAGTGTAGTTTAATTTAATTTAATTTAATTTAACTAGGATTTATTCATAATTTGTATTGGTTGCATTACTTATAGTGGGATCCTATACATAAGTCCCTTTAAGGACGAACACGATGATGATGACAATGATGATGATGATGATGATGATCATGATGAGGATGAATATGGAAAATATGATGGTGATGATGACAACAATGACGATGATAATCAGCATCCATGTCATCGTCATCACCATCGTCTTCATCATATTCATCAATATCATCATCATCATCTTCATAATCATCATCATCATCGTCGTCATCTTCATCATGATCTTCTTCATCATCGTCATCTTCCTTATCATCATCATCATCATAATCATCATCTTCTTCATCAATGTCTTCATTATCACCATCATCATCTTGATGATCATCATCGTATTCATCATCATTAGCAGCAACATATTCATCTTAATCATCATATTCATCATCAACATCATCGTCATCCAATTCATCAGCATCTCCATTATCATGATCATCATCTCCATCATCATCATCATCATCATCATTTTCATTATCATCATCATCATCTTCATCATCATCATCATATTCGTCATCATCATCATCATCATCATCATCATCATCATCATCGTCATCTTCATCATCACAAATTTAGGGGGAGCTTAGTGAATGGAGAGGTCTACATGATAGGGCGAGTAGCCAGTTGAGTGAAAAATTAAGGATTGCTCCTAACACTCATTCCAAGTACTAATATAACAATTCAATATGATTCGAGGAAGTAGTAAAAAAGAAAATGCAACTTTTTGGGCCTTGTGAAGCCTCCTATTCTAAGATTTGTGCACATGAAGAATCAAGACTTATGGACCTAGTCTAGAGTCTTAAAAGAGGAAGATCCAAACTGAGTAGTTTGATAGTTCCATAAAGTACATTCTTTATAGGAGTGAATAATCACTCATAACCATTCTATTATAATGTTGGAGAAGCTCAGAATAATTTAGTGAATACCAAAGTAAAGATCTTGTCATCACATCTTCATCATCATCGTCGTCGTCGTCGTTTTCCTCTTCCTAATCAACATCTACGGTCTATCCGCGAAAAGTGGTAGGAGCTGTGAAGATATACAATCTAAATAAGATGTTGGGTAGATCAACAGGTGAGAATAATTCCATGATCAGAAGTTTCTCACTTGTTCATATGAAAAAGGGTTAGAAGAATGTTAAAGTTCTCAAGGTTGAGCAGCCCGATGAAGGTAGTTTAGAGATCGATGGTTCATATTGATATCCCCAAACCAAGTTGTGCAGGTTGATAGTGTTGATCTCCCCTATTATTTCTCCCCTCGTCACTCGCCTCACATTTTGACTTGAGTCCTCTTCTTCTTCCTCCTCTTCCTTTCTTGGGCTCTCTGATCTGCACCCTAAGCACCCTCGAAACAAAGAATGATCTCTGAAAGTGTTTGAACACATCAGAGACAATCCATAATCCACCTAAAATTGGGGCTTTTGTTTGATCACTTTGAATTGATCATCTGGGGAGGACATCATTCAATTCTAAAAATATTTTTTGAATTTAGGGTTGATAAAAAAAGTTGTTTCTTGAAAGCATTAGGTTTACATTCTGGGGTTTTTCTTTTAGGTAGGCGCACCGAGGGATACTTTTTTCAACGTGTTTGAATAATAATTATATGCACCAAGTTTAGAAAAGAGAAATGAGAATACCTATCAATCCCTCTCATTTTACATATACATGTTAGTATACTCAAGACTAAAGTTTGAAAGATAAATTTTCAAGTCTTCTAATACTTAGGTTTATTATGGTGAGGACGATGCTTAGGGATTAGGTGGAGTTTGAAATTGAATGGCTAGTTACTCATGAACTGTGTCCATATGGACAAATATATCAATTAGCTTTGTGATGGTATTTGTAACTTATTTTTTGCCATTAATGGAAATGTGGATCCTAAAAAACTTATTTAGCTAGAAAGATAATAATACAATGCTTTTAATAGCATGTAGAAAAGTTCATTTCAAAACAGGTAAGGTAAAATGTCATGGAAAAGTTATTCTTCTAATTTTTTTACTTTTCTGTTGTTTATTGAAACCATTGGTTATGGAAATGATCAAGTGGTCACAACAAGGATCAACAATTTTAAATCTCCTAGGGATGTACAATGTTAGAAGTACACTAGTTTTAGGTGGATATGTTGGCACTGGACAAAGATCATCTTTTTAGTTTGTTATCAATGTTAGGGATTTGATTCCTGATCTCTTTTTTCCTTGTAAAATAGAATTTATAATAGTGGAGTTCTTCTCAAAACAATTATAGACAGAAACAAACTTTAGTACCCCATGAGCCTACTTTCACCCCTAATTTCATATTATGCATTCAGATAAGGTTGCGAGTAGTTATCAAATATTCTAATCACTTTACAGTGATAGGAAACAAAAATTTCCCTTCAAAAAATAAATAGGCCAAAGAACATGCAATACAAAAAACCAGTACTCTTAATGGTTAGGGCTATGTTCACATTAACAAAACAAGTGCATCAATCTCTTTCTAAATGGGATTTTTCCCAATCTTAGCTTCCATCACCATTACATGTTCTTCATTCTCAACCTTTATTTTAGTCTCTCCTCCTCTATACTAACTCTTGATTAATCCCCATAAAAATAATTTGGAAGTGATAAATAATATGCACATGGTTTACCTCACTAATTCCATGTAAATGTTGAATCACTTGGGATTTATTCTTAATGTCATTTTTGTTTCTATACAATGTTTTTAATAAATAATGAATTTTTTTTTAACACTTCAATTTTCAAATGAAAAGAATGATTTATTTTTAAATGTCAATGTTGAAGGGTTCAATTTCTCACATCCCTTCAAAGTAAAATGAGACCTCCCCTTCAAATTTGATCCCTGGTGACTCTGGAGCCGTTCAAACTAGTAAAGGTGGTGTCCTGGTCACGTTTGGTATAGAAAGGGTCCTCATGTATGAGATGACCAATAATCATATCCCTCGACACCATTTGTGACACGCCTTAGGCAAAGATCATGTCCAAAGCATCACCGATTCACCAGCCTTCCTGACTCCAGAGATCCGGCACGTGCCTTGCATAGAAAACAACGGGAGATCATGAAGTTCAGATATTTGAAGTGATGAACTTGGCCTCTACATGAAGAAAAGAGATGTGGCTAGCCAAAAATGTTCTAAAAACCACTGTCAGCATAAATGAAAAGTCAAAGAATGTCACATCCAAACATCGCCATCCATGTGGATAGCAATGCAATATATTCAAAGAAGGATACATGACTGGCTTCTCAACAAAAAATAGAGATCCCTACCCACATGTCCACTCGTGTTTCCATTATGCTGACCAGTCATCTTTGTATCAATATTCATATTCATCACCCTATATAAAAACCAGCTTCCCAGGCCGATTAAGATGTATAGGATAAACTAGTAATTAGAGGCAATGCTCAAACTGTTATTCTACTAAGAGATTTTGAAAATTTTGAAAGAGTTGAAATGGCGATATGCTTTGAGAAGCTTGTTAGTATTGGGGTGTTGATGGTTGTTGATCTTGATTCCACAATCATCTATCGCCCTATTTTTTCACACCAGGAAAGCTCCAACCATCGAGGCTTGGATGTGAGGCACTTTGAATGTTTCTAGATAGTTGTACCTCTGGCTGTGTGGTGCCTACATTTTCCTGTCCCAGGAGTGTCTCCCCAGAAACCATAGAGGAAATCACAGTTTCCAAATTCCCAGTACATGGTGACCTTTTTCAGCAGTAACCAGTAGGATCGAATGCTCATGTTGGAGTGGCAGGTGTCCAAACTCTCCATCGCATCATTTGTGAACTCCAATTCCCATATTTTTCTAATGCAGTGAGGAGGTTGAATACACCCCCCACTGTATGACCTATAGGAGAACCTGCTCCATGGGAGGTGGGGAGTACAAAGCTTCCCTTCTCCAAGTCCCCTCATATAAGAGTATTACTAGGACAGATGGGGGTTGTAGAAAAGGAAAATCATGGAAAGGATATAAACTCCTTTGCCAATCTAGAAACCATGTAGAAAAGTGCCTTTGAGCATGAAATTAGACACACCTAGGGAAGGACACGTTGCTAATTCGATAGACAGATGAGTGGCCGAGGCTAGTGATCAGCAGTGAGCCATCTGAAGCATCCTTAATGTTGTTTTCATGACCTACAAGCTCAGAAATAGAAGCGACGTGCTACCATCTAGACTGAGCACACACATTAGCTCCATATATAATGTCTATTTTAATATATGTAAACTGTGGCAGTAGTACCATGCTCTAAGTTGTTAGTAGTTTATTATGACTGTAAACAATTTCATGTCCTATTTTGAGGATTAGCCTCGGGGACTAAGATAGTATAAATTGCTTCCCATAGAGGGAATAAGGGATGGGAATTTTCAATATTAGAGGCTCTCCACTGTAACGTGTTTCAATATTTCCAGATATATATGAATAAAATTGCAAAGGAATGATAATCCTTTCATGGAAGATATTCATGTGTCATCTTTTTATTCAATAAGTAACTTCTTTACGTGAATGTTTATCATTTTTTCCATTCGAGTTTGTATTTTCTTTTCATGTTTGAGCATTGGTGTATATGGTCCATCATTTGTCTTGTATGCTCTCAGTCCATTGTTCAAGCATTTTTGAACATTTTCTTCTAAATTCATGCATAATTCACCCTGGTTAGGTGCTCTGCGTGATGGACTATTTTCTCCTATATGCTAAGAGAATTTGTCCCAGTAGCCTTAAAAGAATGCCCACCACAATTCATAGTTTGATAAGAATTCCTGCACCATGGTACCATCCTATAGCTATTTGGTTTGGCTACCTATTCATGATTTGAGTTTTCTTTAATATTTCTTGAGGATAAAGATACAACATTGCCAAAACAGGGTTTTTCAGTAGTGGATGGAAAAATGGGTAAATAGCCTCAGAAAGATGCCCACCCTAAATTATGGGTTAAAGTAAATGCCAATAGAACATGGGGGTCTTGTATATTAGTATTTGGCCTAGCTGACGATGTCTTCATATTGTCTTGGAACTGGATGAATAAAAAGTTATGGACCTGCCAAAAGGGTGCATGCTAGAACAAATTGAGAAACAGGTCTAAGTATGGAATTGGTATTAAATGTTCCCAAGTGGCCTTAAGCAAATGCTCACCATTCCTCATAGGATGATTTGAAAAATGTCTGATAATGTGAGTTTCTAGAGTGTTGTATGGAGCATACAACCATGTCACTTGCCTCACCAAACTACAGCATATATTTAAGGAAGAATTGGTCCAAGCAGCCTTAGTCAAAATTCATCCATTAGAGGAAATTTCAATTTAAAATGGGCCTTCCAAATATAATACAAATTCCATGTCATCATGTAATAGCCAATCAAAATTCTTTAAAATTCAAAAAGGAGCACCTCTTAAACAATTTTTTAATATAAATTTGAGGATAGGTATCATAAAAAAAAAAAACTAGTTTTTTTGTTTGTATTTTTGACCTATCTCGTTTTTTTCCTCAAATTTTGATTAGGAGAGCTCGTTCAATGAGGAATTGAATTCTGCATCCAATGAGTACCCACTCAGTATACTTTTGATGGTCCCAGCTATGCCAAAAGCAATAAATACTTGAAAAAATGTGATGATAACATCATCATCACATTTTTCAGGTATTTCTCCTTTTTCGGGTAGTGGGGCCCATCAAAAGTAAGCTGAGTGGGTACTCATTGGATACAGAATTTAATTCCACATCCAACAAGCTCTCCTGATCGAAATTTGAAAAACACAGGGGGATATTTCGAAAATACGAACAAAAAAGTATTTTTTTCTTTTCTTCCTCCAAAATTAATAAATATTATTTTAATATTTTGACTATTATTTTATTATTTTTCGTTGGGAGGCCCATTTTGAGTTGAAATTTCCTCTAATTCTTGCAGCCTTGAGAGAATTCCCACCACAATTCATGGTTTGAGAAGAATTCCCACACCATGGTACTGTGCTATGGCTAGTTGGTTTTGATACCTATTCATGATTTGAGTTTTCTTTAATCTTTCTTGAGGAGAAAAATACAAGCCTGCCAAAATAGGGTGTTTCACTGGTGGATGCAAAAATGGCTAATTAGCCTCAGAAAGATGCCCACCCTAAATTATGGGTTAGAGTAAAGGCCCACAGCACATGTGGGTACTGTATATTGGTCTTCGGACTACCTGACCATGTCTTCAAATTGTCCTGGAAGTGGATGAAGAAAAATTTATGGACCTACCAAAAGGGTGTTGTATGCAAATTAGTACAAATTGAGAAATTTCTCTAAGTATGGAATTTGTGTTAAATCTTCCCAAGTAGCCTTAAGGAAATGCCCACGATGCCTCATAGAATGATGTGAAAAATGTATTGAGAATGTGAGTCTCTAGAGTGTTGTATGGAGCATACAACCATGTCACTTGCCTCACTAGAGAGTCTCTAAGGAGGAAGATATCAACTTGCCAACTTTGTGAAACTTTGGAAATTGACTAAGTATGAAAAATTAGTCAAAAATACTCTAAGAGAATGTCGGCCATAATTAATGGTTTAAATATAATTCCCACAGCACCATATTAGGCTATAGCTTGTTGAACTGCCTATCTAGCCATGGTATCGGTTTTCCTTAATCCTTTTTGAGGAGAACATTATAAGTCTGCTAAAATAGGGATTCAGGATAAACATTGGAGAAATTCTTGGACATGGCTAAGTGTTGGAAAACTGGTCCAAGTGTAATTTGATCCATGACATTTGATAAATTTATTTTCACAAGGACAACCCTTGGTGGGAATTTCCAAATGACCTCTCAAAATCCTGTTCTCAACACTTAGGCAATTTCCTTGTGTTTCTCAATATGCAAAATAGTATTTTTCCTACTCTTGGCAGATTGATATTTTGCATATGTGACCATTGTAAGTCATCCTGAAAGTATATATGGATATCCATTTCAACAAAGAACAAATCCATGCCAATTGATGAACCTATTGACATACACCCAACATTTGGCAGGAATTTGAAAGTGGTCTTCCAAACTACTTATTGACACTTAGACAAATATATTCAAACCCTAAGTCACCAAGGTGATTTTATTTTTTTCATCGAACTTAAAGAGTGAGACATCCAAAACGTGAGGAATATCATACTGACTCAACCATGCCAATCTTCTCTCCTGCAACCTCATCATCTAACCTTGGCGGGCCTTTTACTCGGATAGTGCAAATGAAGGTGAGAGGCACTTTTGGTAGATTGATATCTTCCTCCTCAAAGTCTCTTTGGGCAATCTGAAACCATGGTTGGATGCACCAACCAACATAGTAGAGCCTATCACTTTTAGATAATTTTTCTCATCATCCTATGAGGCTATCACATTGGTAATATAAATTCACCTAACAATCTACAAAATTCAAAAGAATAAGTCAATGTAAACAATATTAATCATCAATATCACATCCATACTTTACAAATTAGATAACAAAATAAATATAGGAAAAAATTCAACCCTTTATGTACATGTGAACATGCAAACATAAATAATTAACAAATTACACACTTTAGTATCTATGTGAGACATGTGTTTGATAAACCATTCAAAACCTTCAAGTTCACTAACAACATTATAGCAGATAGAAGATTTGTTTTTTAGCCTTCAGAAAGAGGTTGATGTGACTTCTCAAGTAGAGGATCAACATCATGACTATCATCCTGGTTGTCCCCATCCATTGGAGAAAATGTGTCTTGGATCAATCTATGTATCCCATCTTCATAATTTGTATCAATAATGTTATCTCCATCCATCTCATCATTAAGAACTTGATCAGATTCAATATTTTGATCTAGATGTTCATCACCCTGTAAATGAGTATTTCTGCTAGCACTTGGCAAATAACTCTCTGGAAGGTAACATTTTTGGGGCATTGTCTATATATTTACAAACAACGTAGTAACATTAGTGTGTAAAGAACATATAACAAAATGATAAGACATTTTACTAAAATTCATGTCATGATGACTATTACATAGAACACATTAAAAATTGAATAACATCTTGCCAAGGGATGATATTCATAACCCCCTTCGGCGTGCCCCTTCTCCCTAAAATGTCTTTTAGTTTTCGTTATTAAAATTCTTCTTCTTTTCAATCCCCTGCAATCAAAGCAAGGGAAATAAAATTTTCAATATCCCCTCACTTCTAAGGCTGCTCTAAACTGAGCAAGCTTCCTTTCATTTTCATTCATAGTGAAAAATACTTGTAGTGACAAGTAATTGTCTTACCTACACCATACCAAATAGTAACTTGTCAAATACATTAGATATAAGTATATTTCTAAATGCAGTATATTATATACCAATTTATATAAATAAAAACATGAATACTGTGATGAATAGGATTGTCATTGATGACAACATTAATGACAATCATTTTGGAAAAATATGGTAATTTGGTGAAAAACGGGAAAATGACCAAGTATGGGGAAATTAGTAAAATTTTCCTTAGGGAAATGCACGCTATAATTTATAGGAGAATATAAATTACGACACCACATGGGGGTCCTGTAGATTGTTGGTTTTCATACATAACCATGTCTTCAGTTTGTCCTAAAAGTTCCCAGGGAGAATTTAAGGACCTACCAAAACAGGGGTTTGTGCCAAAGTAAGCGAAAATGGCTAAGTAGCCTCAAAAAGATGCATGCCCTAAATGATGGGTTAGAGTAAATTCCCGCAGCACATGGGGGTCTTGGAGTGTGTTGGTTTTTCTACCTAACCATGGTATTATTTCTCATTAAGCATGTCTGAAGTCAAAGTTATGAATCTTCCAAAATGAGGTTTCAGAATAAATTTTGGAGAAAGTCCTAAAAATGACCAAGCGTTGGAAAACTGGCTCAGGTAGCCTTAAGAAAATTCCTGCCACAAATTCTGTGTCAAAGAAAATGCTCGCACCATATGTGGGTCTTGTATATTGATATTTTTCCTACCTGACCATATCTTCATATTGTCTTGTAAGTAGCTGAGGAAGAAGTTATGAACCTACCAAAATAGTGTTTTAGGCAGATAGGACTAGACTAAGAAAATTGTCCAAGTGTTGGAAAAATTGGCTCATGTGGCCTTGGGAAAATGCCCACCATACCTTATAGGTATATGATAAAAATTATCTGAAGCTATCATCCTATAGCTTGTTGAAGAGGATATGTCACCATGGTCTTAGTTCTCAAAGAAGATGTTTGATGAAAAAGATAATGGTCTGCCAAAACAGAGTTTCGGGCTATTTTGCACTATTCCAGTACTAGCAAAACTGCCTCAGTGGCCTCAGGGAAATGCCCGCCCTATCTCATAGGATGATGAGAAAAATATTATGAAAGTATTAGGCTATATCTTGTTGATGGATGCATCTAACCATGGTGTCATTTATCATGTCGCATATTTTATGTCAAAGATATAAATCTTCCAAAAGTAAGAAAAATAGTATTTTGCATTTGAAGAACACAAGAAAATTGGTTAAGTGTTAGATTCAAGAAATTGAAAAGGAATTTTGAAATGCCCACAAGGAGGGGTTATTCAGACGATAAAACTCATCACTTAGCATAGGCATGTTCCTGGGTGAACTGACTATCCATCCATACCTCCAGGTTGTCTTATGATTGTCTCATATGCAAAATTTCACTCTGCCAAAAAGAGGAAAAACAATATTTTGTATAGTCAGAACAAAAGAAAATTGGCTAAGTGTTAAAAGCATGAGTTTGAGAGGTTAGTTGGAAATCCGCTAAGGGCTATCTTTGTGCAAGTAAATTTATCGAATGTCATGGATTCATTCTTTGGTAAGTTTTCCATCTTAACATGACTTCAGGTCTCTGTAGAGTGTTCACACATGTGAAATAGGAGTCTGCCAAAATGGGAAGAAATATGTTTTGATGTGCATAAGAGGCTGAGAAACTAGTTTTAAATGCTTGCCATAGGTTGTGTGTGTGTCAACAAATTTATCTTGTGATATGGTATTGTTCATTGTTGAAATGGATATCTATCCATGCTTGTAGGTTTTATTATGGTGATCACATGAGGGAGAAATCAATATTCCAAAGTAGAAGAAAATTTGTTTTTACAAGTTAAATTTTTTTTGTGTGAGTGTTGAATTAAATTGTTTGGAATCCTATTTTTAAATCATCTCTATATAATGTGTGTGTATCAAAAAGTTCAAAAGGTGACATGCATCTGATCCTTGTTGAGGTGGCTATCCAACCATAATTTCAGTTTGCATTATGATGGTCATATATGCAAAATATGGACCTACAAAGTTAGTGAAAAATAATAAAAATAGTTTATTAAATAAGAATCTAGAGGAATGTATTTAGAAAAATAAACAGAAATTTAATAAAAATAATTAAGACGTAGTTTTGAAGAGACACATCTTACCGGTTTTACATGTTCATCCTAGTTTCAAATCTACATGATCTAGGGTTTGTTAGAGAAACCCTAATTTTAAAAAGTTGGAATCTTTCAGATATGATTGGAAATAAAGATGCACCTCCTAAAGGCGAGCTGAGCAGCATATTCATTTTCGCAAAACTGTGATCAGAATTTAAAAATATCTGATGATCTAGTTTTCTTCAGTTTCTTCTGTAGAATTATTGACATTGTTTCTATGTTATCTCCAAAATTACTATTCCTATATGTCCAAAATTTGGTACTGTGGTATCCTCACATGTCCTCTTTCCAACACCGCAAGTTAGAGTAGAATTGGTTTTACCAATTATGACTTATGCACGTTATACCAAGGTGACGTATTTCAAGATTATTCAAAGGAGAGAACTTGTATGGACATCAACATGTCAATGTTTCATCTTCAGAGTCTGAAAATTTTACCACATAAATCACAATCCATACCATTTCTAGAACATCTTTTGAAATTTCATTTGCACCTTCATATCCTGATATATAGAAATTCTCCCCAGGTGTCATGTTTAGGGATGAATCCTGGGAGAGGCTAGAACCCTAACTTGGAGGAACCATATATCCTAGAATATAGTGAATCTAACTCTGAAACGTGGGAACCATGTACATACAAAATTTATCTTCGACCTGTGAAAGTTTTGGCAGTTGATCCTTCTCCAATCTCGAGATATAGCAAATATACCAAAACTATCTTTTTTAGTATTTTAGGGTTTTTCAGGCTGAGGGTCAAACTAGGGTTTGAATTTCCAGTAGATTCACCCAACCAAAAATATCAACGTAGGTCTCTAAAATTTGATTTTTATGAGGAGAGTAATCCTATGTCAGGCTCACTCAAAAATTCCTCTTCTATAAAAAGCCATAATTTCCCGTAGCAAAAACTGAAAATGCTGAGAATCAAATTTTGCTTTGACAGAAAGATGTGCCCTACAATGGAGATTCATCCTAGCCTTTTTTTGCTGATATATTGTGGAGAGAGACCCAAAAAGTAAGAATCCCTAGCTTCTACAGTTGCATAGTGTCTTCTTTCAGGGTGGCTCTGATACCATGTTGAACTTTTAATGGTTATATCATATTTTAAAACATTTAGCATCATAACAACATAACCATAATCCAAAATATCACTGAAAGATAGAAAATCACAAACACACAAAAACAACATAGATTTATCATGGGAAAACCCTAATGGGAAAAACCCAGCAAAAGCTTCCTCAATATAGATGCCCCAAAAAGGTAAAAGGTAAAACCCAAAAGACTGATTCTCCTTCTTCTCCAGCCACCTCTATTTATATTCTTTCATTCACTTAATAATTAATTTAGTTATGTAGGCTCGAGTAATCCTAATTTAATCATGTAGGCTGGAGTTACCACAAATGGGCTAATAATGACTCAACTTACAATGGAGGGGACTTCCTTATGAATCTTATTAGTTCTCCTGATTAGAAACATTGGGGTATAAAGAAATACAAGTGATTCTCCTGGTATAAACATCAGGGACCAAAACAAATACATATAGAATATTCTTCAAAGTTGTAATATTTCAACACGCTATAGGGATGGTATTCATGCAAATCCACCTGGGGTTATGATATTTTTGCAATAACTGCGACGAAATTTCATCGATATTGAGACGAAACCTGAAGTTTTAAAATAAAAATAAAAACCATGGAAAGGCACCTTTCTTTCCACGGTTTTGGATATTCAATAAGTGCTTGTCATTGATTTGCAGTCTCATGGAGTTTTTGTGTCTATGGACAAGCGAATCCAAAGATACACTTCGATAATCGGTAATCAATAAATCAATACCTTGGATAAATTATCCCATTCAATTATTCTTAGTCTCATGATTATACACCTAGAGTAAATTTTGTAAGAACTTGTTCAAAACATAGCATCTATTGTATATTGGTATGATGTACTCATTTCCATGTTGGTTTCTAATTACTTGCAATATTTCCATAATTATTCATCACGACCAAATAGGGTCCTTACAGAATGGTCTTATTCACACCCTCTGTGCATATGAAAATTGTATGGTTTCATCTGGGTCCAATGTGCATCCCATGAAATTCCAAAGTTTTTATCAAGAAGATAGAAAGGTGATAGAAAAGAACAACGACAGAAAGTGTTCTTTATTTCATTGTTCTTTTCTATCACCTTTCTATCTGCCTGATAAAAATTTTGCAATTTCATGTGATGCACATTGGACCCAGATGACACCATACAAACCATACAATTTTCATATGCACAGAGGGTGTGAATAAGACCATTATGTAAGGACCCTATTTGGCTGTGATGAATAAGTATGGAAATATTGCAAGTAATTAGAAACCCACATGGAAATGTGTACATCATACCAATACACAATAGATATTATGTTTTGAATAAGTGCTTACAAAATTTACTCTAGTCATATAATCATGCCACTACGAATAATTGAATGGGATAAGTTATCCAAGGTATTGATTTATTGACTGCTAATTCTTGAAGTGTATCTATGGATTCACTTGTTAAACCAAGCATAAAATAATAGAAACTGAAATTTACAATAATTCGCTCTACCGCCATTCAAGTGGGCTATATCATAGATGTTGCAGGTATTACAATGTTATCTTCAATGGAAAGTGTTAACACCATATCTGTCCTATAAAGGCAGTAGGTTGGATTCTATTGAGATGCATTATTTGCAATTACAAGATTTAGTTATAGAAGAAAATGTTAAATGGATTGATACGATCAGTGGACTAGTTGATGCTACAAGGGATTTTAGTAGTGAAGAATCAGGGTTTGAGAATTTATTAGTGTATATGTGAAAATATCCTCAAATTTGAGATCTGAATTAATAAATTAAATGCTGCTACAAACTTGCAAATGATATGTCTTTTCCAACCAGAAACCAAGATTTGTGACAACATAATGTTTTAACCTTTAGTTATATTTGAAATAAGGTACACATGAGGCTAAAACTAGGGAAGATATAGGAATTTCACTAATTAATATGAAGTTTTCAACCCTGCAAATCAACCTTTTAACTATGTTTTAGACCAGATTCAATCAGAGCTACATAGTAGATTTATAGAAGATAATTCCCAACCACAAACTGGGGCAAACCTACCATGTGATTTGATGTTTTAGGGATGCATTTAATACATGTAAATGGAAGAAATTTTCAGATCTTATAAAACAAAAAATGAAAGATGAATTAAGATTTAAAATGGCATAAAAGATGTGATTAGTGCTTAACAAATCCAATTTATGCAGATGGGGTCAATTGAGGATATCATGGAGGCTTTAGTTATTAAAGAGTATATAGGGTTGAATGGTTCATTAAACCCAATCTGCTCTGTAATATCTAGATGCACTTTAGAAATATTCAATAGGAAAATCCTAAACTAGACATTAGATATTTGTCAAACAAGAGCCACGAGGTGGAAATGTCACCGCTATTCCTAAAAATTATTACTACAAGACAAATGCTATAGAATGGAAATATACCTTTGTTTCAACCCCAACAAATATTCCCATGCCAAACCAAGAAATCTATCATAATACACTTGTAATATAACCAAGGTTTTCCCAGCAAGTCACAAGGAACTTAACCAAAAAAATTAAATCAGCTAATGATGTCTAGAAAGTGTGTTCTTGGGGTAATTCCACCAAGAGATGTGGTTCTGGAGTCACATTCCACATGTCCCATGAAGGAAATCAACAATCAATCTATCGAGCACACATTTTCCACCAAAATATCAACTCGCATTTAAATGCTATACTACAATATCGCTGCCTCACTAATGTCGAAACTTGTGTTTGTATTCGACAATATTTCTTTAACCATTGTATTAAGACGAAAACAACACACAAATTTTAAAGTTTAAGACATAAATATATTAAATACACATATAAATAGGTTTTTACTAGAAAGGTGTGGACACTGTTAATACCACCATCCTGTCAAACATTATAAAACAAAAAACAACAGAAAGAGTCATGTTGTCTTACTATATGAATAAAATGTCACTAAATACTCTGGATAAATATTTGTTATCTATGAATGTTAAATTTCCAACAAATAATATTTAGATATGGAAATATTTGTTCTAAGAGAATGCACTTTTAGGAGCTCATGGAATGCTTTTATAGCACACCTATAAATACATTTTTGTTGATTTATAAAAAAAACTAAAGAAATAGTTTAGGGGAGGAATTTCAGGGATGAAATTGCAGAGCTACGAGCATGGGCTTGTTGTGAGAATGATTGCATATGATGTTTCCATATTTATTTGTTCTCTCATTTCATCTTCCACTAGACTTGGGGACCCCAATGCATTTTACTTGGCCCCTTTTCTATGATTTATTTTTCATCTTTTCTCCTAACATTCCTTACAAACTCGGTGACAGACATCTTTTCCATGGCATCCTCCAACTGTAGAGTTAAGAAGCAAAACCTTGAACATGAATTTGTTCCCCTCAGGTTCAGGCTTGGGTTTTTTCTTAGGAAGCACTCCAAGGTAGACCTCATTACTGCTTTTTTTCCTCCAAATAGAAGATTCTTCCATCTTGGAAACAAGGAATGACAAAATCCAGAGGGAATATTGTGTTCCTCTATCGCAATGATTTCCTACACTTAGAATTTACAAGAATTGATGCATGCAACGGGAATTCGTTAGTTTATATAGAGACTGTTGTGTTTCGGGTCGATCTCTCACTAATTACTCAAATCAATTGTGCATGTACAACTCAAGACAAGCTCTAGCATTCCACAATTACTACAAAGCTTGGCTTAGTAGCCTCAAAAAAAATCTGAGCAAACAAAAATAGTTTGTTATAAAAGATTCAGCCTTCAAACTCCAATAATTAAAGTCCAAGAGGTTCTATGAAGTTTGTATGTGACCGAACACCAGGATATGTAGTGCACCCACAAAGGCAATTGCAATTTATGTTGAGCAAATTCTCGTTAGAGAGGGTATTCTTAGAGACTAAGACTATCAGGTTATGTGCACTTCTGCTAAAATATCCAAGGATGCTATTTATTCATCAATTTATCTACAAAAATAGGACAAACCATGCACCACTATCATTAGAACTGTTTAGTGCAAAATAACCTCATGATTGCGGGTAACCAAGGGAAAGCTAAAAACAATCATCTTTAGTAGTTAAACGTAGGGAAAACCTGTCCAAAATGTTAGCATGGTGCACTGCAGAATAGGTGAACATAACACTAGTACTACTTACTACACTGCTCCTAAGAATGCAATGGAAAAATGAGGCAGGAACTCTAAAACCTAGGGAAAAGCAGGGAATGGTACAGCAAGATGACCAAAAAAGATAGATAAGTCTGATATTTTTACGTTTCTATACAAACATTGGATATGAAGGATGATGAAGAGGCTAGAAATGAAAATAGAAAATTTCTATTATACGATAGGTACAATCAAGTCATATAAAATATTAATGCCTAGGGAGAATGTAGGCAATGCAAGAAACCTTACCTTATCAATTGCCTTTTGCCAGGTCCATTGGCCCATGCCGATTGCAAAGAGTTGTCCTAATAAACTGAAAAACACGGTGTTGGTTGGAAATTAAATTTATAAATTAAATAAATAATCCACTCCTAGACCTATACACAAGTGGTCATTTTTCCAGGCATGGAAAATATCAAAATACTCTATGAAATAAAAAATGGGTATACAATTCAATCAGCTAATGCTGTCTGGAAAGTGTGTTCGTGGGGTAATTCCACCAAGCAATGTGGTTCTGGAGTCACACTCCACATGTCGTGTGAAGGAAATCAACAATCAATCTATCCAACACACATTTTCCACCCGAATATCAACTCGCATTTAAATGCTATATTACAATACAGTTGCCTCACTGATGTGGAAACTTGTGTTTCTATTCAACAATATTTATTTAACCATTGTATTAAAACTAAGACAACACACAAATTTTAAATTTTAAGAAAGAAATATATTAAATACACATATAAATAGGTTTTTACTTGAAATGTGTAGACACTGTTAATACCACCATCATTTAAAACAATATAAAACAAAAAACAGAGGAAAGAGTCATGTTGTATTACTATATGAATAAAATGTCACTAAATACTCTGGATAAACATTTTTTATCTATGAAATGTTAACTTTCTAGTAAATAATGTTATTTTTTCAGTTTTGATTATTAAAATTCTTCTTCTTTTTAATCCCATGTAATCAGAGCATGGGAAATAAAATTTTCAATCTCCCCTCACCTCTAAGGCTGCTCTAAATTAAGCATGTCTGAAGTCAAAGTTATGAATCTTCCAAAATGAGGTTTCAGAATAAATTTTGGAGAAAGTCCTAAAAATGACCAAGCGTTGGAAAACTGGCTCAGGTAGCCTTAAGAAAATACCCACCACAAATTTTGTGTTGAAGAAAATGCTCGCACCATATGTGGGTCTTGTAGATTGATATTTTTCCTACCTGACCATGTCTTCAGATTGTCTTGGAAGTAGTTGAGAAAGAATTTTTTGAACCTGCCAAAATAGTGTTTTAGGCAGATTAGACTAGACTAAGAAAATTGTCCAAGTGTTGGAAAAACTGGCTCATGTGGCCTTGGGAAAATGCCCACTATACCTTATAGGTGTATGATAAAAATTATCTGAAGCTATCATCCTACAACTTGTTGAAGAGGATATCTCACCATGGTCTCAATTCTCAAAGAAGATGTTTGATGAAAAAGATAATGGTCTACCAAAACAGAGTTTCAGGCTATTTTGCACTATTCCAGTACTAGCACAAATGCCTTAGTGCCGTCAAGGAAATGCCCGCGCTATCTCATAGGATGATGAGAAAAATAATATGAGAGTGTTAGGCTATATCTTGTTGATGGGTGCGTCTAACCATGGTGTCAGTTATCATGTGGCGTTTTTTATGACAAAGATATAAATCTTCCAAAAGGAAGAAAAATATTATTTTGCATTTTAAGAACACAAGAAAATTGGTTAAGTGTTAGATTCAAGAAATTGAAAAGGCATTTTGAAATTCCCACAAGGAGGGGTTATTCAAAAGATAAAACTCATCAGGTAGCATAGGCATGTTCCTTGGTGAACTGACTATCCATCCATACCTCCAGGTTGTCTTATGATGGTCTGATATGCAAAATATCACTCTGCCGAAAAGAGGAAAAACAATATCTTGTATAGTGAGAACAAAAGAAAATTGGCTAACAATATTTTGTATAGTGAGAACAAAATAAAATTGGCTAAGTGTTAAAAGCATGAGTTTGATAGGTTAGTTGGAAATTCTCGCCAAGGGCCGTCTTTGTGCAAGTAAATTTATCAAATGTCATGGATGCATTCTTTGGTAATCTTTCCATCTGCTCATGACTTCTGGTCTCCATAGAGTGTTCACATGTGTGAAATAAGAGTCTGCCAAAATGGGAAGAAATATGTTTTGATGTGCAGAAGAGGTTGAGAAGCTATTTTTAAATGCTTGCCAAAGGTTGTGTGTGTGTGAACAGATTTATCTTGTGATATGGTATTGTTCATTGTTGAAATGGATATCTATCCATGCTTGTAGGTTTTCTTATGGTGATCACATGAGGGAGAAATCAATATTCCAAAGTAGAAGAAAAAATGTTTTTACAAGTTAAAAACAATTTTGTGGGAGTGTTAAATTAAATAGTTTGGAATATTATTTTTAAATCATCTCTAGATAATGCGTGTGTATCAAAAATTTCAAAAGGTGACATGGATATGATCCTTGTTGAGGTGGCTATCCAACCATACTTTCAGTTTGCATTATGATGGTCATATATGCAAAAGATGGACCTACAAAGTTAGTGAAAAATAATAAACATAGTTTATTAAATAAGAAGCTACAGGAATGTATTTAGAAAAATAAATAGAAATTTAATAAAAAGAATTAAGACAAAGTTTTGAAGAGACACATCTTACTATTGGAGAGATGCAATGTTTAGAAGAAGTTTTAATTGATTATTTCATTAAAACAATAAATAACAAACAAAGATTCGAAAAGGGTTTTAAGCATGATGACATGGCAAGGTGTAATTGGAACAAGACATGAAGGACAAAGATGACTAAGGACATGCATAATGACATTAACAAGAAAGAATGACAAGCACAGAACATCTAGAGAGTCAAATGACCCATTATGTGGTCATTTGAAGATGATTTGGGCAAGACAAAGATGTTGGTGCAAAGATGAAAAGGAGATGGTGACATGACAATAGACACGTAAAATTGATAAAATAGTCGGCAAGGAAAATATTGCAAGCATCTCCAGAAGATCATGCGGGAATGCTAAATGAGGAAAATTGTGGGCATGATAGAAACTATTGCGGGCATAAGATATTGCCTATTGCGGGAATATTTTCAGCACCATCTACGGGCATCCCTTATGACCACCTACGGGCATCCAGGTGTGAGCTGTGTGCATCTAGATAGCCCTTGTGGGAATCTAAATACATCACCTATTGGCACCTTGAAGATGGACAGTGTGGGCATACTTATTGGATTATCAAAGACCCCCATACAGGTAGTTGAAGAAGGGTATGCAGGCATAAGAGAAGGCCAAGTCTTGGCATAAAAGATAAAATTAAAATGATGATGATGTGGAAAATTAAATAATTTTTTGTTAATGATAACAAAAATAAATTGGTGTTGAGGTCAGCCTCCTAAGACATGGAAATAAAAAACTATTTACAGCCAAAAAAGGATGCATGCTTACTGACCCGCGCATAAACAACCAAGAGCCATTGAAAGCTGGAAGTGGTTTGGTGGGTGTGATTTCTACTAGTATTTTAAAGGATTAATTGTATTACTTTTCCGTAGGTGCACTCATTACATATGAGATTATGCTAAATATTTTGTGGAATTCTTGTCCAACTGACTCCCTCTCTTAATTTCCTGCTCTGATCTGTGTCCATAAAAAAATAGATCTCTTGTCGTCATATAGCCTTCCTTTCTATACCATAAATCCAATAATTTGAATATTTTCTTCTTTCATTGAAGGATTCCACCAAAGGTAGTATGCTCTAAAAGTCAAAGTGATCCTATCGAATCTATAGAAAGTACCTCAAATGGCAATATGTATGTCAAAATAAGTTCATTTTATTTTCTGCGATGAGGTCCCAACTGTAACCCCTTTCAAATAATTAGATTTAAACAAATAAGAATGTTAAATTAAATATAGCCATATAGCGTTGATATAGAGAAGAAATTTCATCGACAATTAAAAACGTCGATATTGCCACAGTTTTTCCGCCAAGATAAAAAAAAATGAAGTATTAATCCATGAATGTTCAAGATGTGGAAATATTTCATCGAAAAATACACCCAAATGTATTAGTGTAAGCTAAGTATTTGTTTCTGCAATTTATTTGTTAGATATCAGTTTGTTTGATACTTAAATTGTATGTAGTTTATATTAGATTCAATTATGTTGATTAGCTTACTTAATTTATAGTTCAGAGAGCTCTGTGTAGGTATTTCCATTCTTGTATTACTGTCATTTCCTTTTTGCTTTATTTCTGTCTCGTCACTTTAGTGTTTGTCATTTAGTCTCTGTCATTCACGTTTTTGTTAATGTAGGTATCTACAACTCATTGCTTTTCCCTTTTACAAACTACCTCTGCGTTTCTGTCCATTTCAATTTCCATTACGATTTTGACCATCATGCCTTTGCATCCTTGCCTATGCTCATATTTCTTCTCATGTTTATACTTTGTTGCATTTACAACTACGTTCACATTTCTATTAGGAAACAAATTTCAGGTGAAGTGTGTGAACAAACTGTAAGGAATATGGGGAAACGGTTCAGAACGCACTTCCCAAATGGGCTCATTTACCCCTTAAGGTGGAAAATTTATAGAATTACTTAACATGAATTGAGAAAAGTGAGTCCGAACAGACCTCTGTGTTTTGGGCTTAGTTTAATTTTTAGATTTAAATCTTATTGTAGGTATAATTTAGAACTTCATTTACTATTTTGTTGATTGATTGCATTTTTTTTGTCACCATAGACCTACACTTCATCCTCAAAATTTCATTAATAGACAAAGATAGTGTTAGGAAGTACACTTAGAATAGATAGCACAATTCCATTTGACTTCATTAGACATAGATAGAAAATAGATTTACTTCAATTGAATAGTGTATTTGCTTTTCGTTTACAAAGAATAGGGTTCACTTTCTCTTTCTTTCTTGCAATAGAACACATTTCAATCTGATAGATAGAAGTTAAATAGATTTACTTGTAAGTTGTTTATTGCTTTATGGTAAGACTTTAGAATACTATTTCAATTCAATTCAGTTAATTTACAGTTAGTTGCTGATTAGATCAGATTAATTAAATAGTTTGCTTTCAATCAGTTTACTATTTTGCAATGCATTTATTTATGCTTGGTCTTTAGAATAATATTTTCTTTGCTTTCTACTACTCCATAGTTAAATAATTAGGTTGAATTCCATAGATCACGTAGTTATTTCGTTTTCTTAAGAAATATAATAGTTTTTGTTTTAAAATAATTAGTTTATAAATTCTATAGCTTAAATCAAGTAGTTTCGCTCTTTAATAATCAAGTTGCAATTGCATTCTTATATAGATCTTTAATTTTTCATAAGTAGAATAAATTTCTCATTCATAGCATAGATTAGATAATTTGCTGAAAGTTTGAGTAGTTAGTTTTGTTTTCATTAGTTAGTTCATTTTCAGACCAAGCGTTGCTTTCTGGATTAGACATTTCTTTCCATTGCAATTTTAATTCTAGTTCATAGGGTCGAATGTCATAGCATTAGTATTGAATTGATAATCAAGTTTGATTTACATTTTATATACAAGTATGATTTAATCCCTAGTTAAAATTTAAATGAAGTGTCGTATGCAGTGTCTGAATAAAGTCTTGTATGTAGTATCATTTGATAAATAATAGGAAAGATTCTTTATGAATGTAAGTGACTCATTTTTCCATTCTAGATTAGATTTCAATTTCCACTTTTAAGTAAATTACCAGCTCTAGGATAAGTTAGGATAGGGTAGTTTAGGAATTTAGTCTTGCACATATAGTGTTTGCATCTCACAAGATACCTTCCCGGGTAGACAATTAAGTGTTGAATTAGATAGCATATATTTTCACCAATAGTAATTGTAGATTTATACTATGGTAAGGACTTTCCTTGAACATTGAACGACATGAAAAGTGACTTGGAAGCGTTGACTCAACGAGGAAGAGACCAGACATAAAGACAAAATAGTGTATTCTTTGAATTAACTCAAAGGAGCAAGTTGAATAATGAAAATGAATCAACTCAAGGACAATATAAATACCCAATTATTTAAAATGAAATGAAGATAGGTTCCATGTTCAAGGGTTACTATAATGTACCATTAATAAAATGAAAAATGTCTTCCCATTCCCTTAATTTCCCCATCAAAATGGATGAGTACCTCTTTGATTTTTAACGAGCTTGAAAAAGGTAACAAACAATCGATATATCTCATCAAGTGATTATTTCAACCTCATATGTTTTATGAACTTGAAAAAGGAGGGGTTCATTCGCAAAAAATTGTCCTTCCTTGCTTAATTTAATGAGTATGGAGAAGTTAAAATCATTTGTTGCTTCATGTTTAGAGAGTCTGAAATGACTAAGAAGAATCCAAGATGGATTTTTTCATAAATTTAGTCCTTGACATCCAAAAAAGTATAAACTGATACCCAAGGGAACTCTTCTAGTCGCAATGAAATAGAGTGTACATTTTTCATAAATGAGTCTAAACAGTCTAAAAATGGGGTAAACTATCACTGGATAGATGACCTTTCAAATATGTTTACAACCGTGAAAGAATCAAGTTGGCTTGGTGATCTTTTCCTATTTAGAGAGTCTGAAAAGATATTAAAGATAACTCCAAGGGGGTTTCCTTTTTTATATAAGTTTTTAGGAGTCTGAAAAAGTGATAAAAGTATACTCGATACCTTTTCTCTAAGTTTTTAATGAGCATGAATAGGGTATAAAACGTGCACACAATCTTTTTCAATTTGGCATAGAGCATGAAAAAGTAAAAAAGAGACTTCGTTGTAGCCAAAAAACAATGAATTAAGTCCTAAAATCCTCAAAAAAGACCATTAGACCAATTTCACATATGAAACTATAGAAAACATGATAAACGTAAAGCATATTTAACTATTTTAAATATTATTTCTGTTTTAAAAACAAAAAATGGTATAAAAAGTGAAATGGTAAAAAACATTTTACCATTTTTTTTTACTATAAGAGTTTTAGTGAAAAATAGTGTTTGGAGATGCAATATTGTGATACTGATTCCGAGGGTTATAGACATGCATTCGACAAACCGTACTGTCCAGGTAAGTGTTTTCATCCTTCCCTTCATTTTTATTGAGATTTGTTTTTCATTTCATCATGTGTTTTTAGATTTTTGGGCTAGTTTTGTAAAGGGGAAGAGCGTGCCCTAGGTGATTCTCTTCTCCCTTTTTAGATGTGTGTCGACGCACTCCCCAAAAGGGGAAAGAGAACAGAAACCTTTATCCTCAGAGAGGAAATACGTCGTCGCCTTGTTTGCTAAATGAAAGAATGTGGGAGGCCACAAAACTTCCAAATTGATAGTTTAAAGCATGAATTTGATTTCTTCCTACATGAAATGTCTCTAATGCATGTTTTTTGGATGTCCCACAAGTATTTGAAAAAAATCATGGTCATTTGTAAGGAGCATGAACATGGTTTGGATGATTCCCAAGCGACAAATGATCCAAACATGGTAATGTCTTCGAGGGAGTGTGGAGTCCTCAAATAATTCATATTTCTGGGCATGAGAGCCCATGTTCGCTTACTATACCATCTAACGAGGATGTGGGACCTAGAGAAACAACACTTCGAAGTGGTCACACATATCCTAACCATATATGTTGAGGATATTTAATTCTTGACCAAAATTTCTAGGATAGGGAGTCTGGTGTCACTCTTTGGTCCATAAGGGGGAGAGATGACTATTGATGGCCTTATTGATGAGCACAACGTGATTGGAAGTAGGTCTCAAGGTGAAAAAATTCCTGTCCAATACATCATTGATAGGCCTCTGAGGAATGTTGAATTTACTATTGAGAAGGTGGTAGGTATCAAAGCTTCCCATTAGATGACTCAAGCCCACATGGTATATGCATTGGAGTGTATCGATCAAAAAATATTCAATTGGAGTGAGGCGCTTATAATGAGCCTCAAAGATCAACTCATAAAATGTCTTTGAGGATATTTTTAGAACTTCGGCTATGTTTCCATATTAGTTTCCTTTTTCTTGGATAGGGTCCCTCTATAACGTGTCTATAACGCCCTTAGGTTCCCTTAAATAGGTTACAGCCAAAGGATCCATGGATGTTGAGGTGGGTGGAGGCCATGGCCCACCATGGAGGTGGAAAGGGGGGCCACAGTGACCTATGGTTCGGTCTTCTTTTGATCATTTCGTGAAAAAATTATGATGGGGGAAGATTATTCCTACACAAGGACCAATTTTAGGGGTTACCCTAATATAAATTTACCTGAGGATGATCAGTGAGATGAAATATGCTACTTTCATTGTGTTTTTATTTGACAACATACAATGTCTTAATATTGCAAAAATGACGCCAATTTTGTTATCAAAAATTCTCAATCAATGCGAACAAAGATTGTTTCCCTAGTCTTCATGGGGAAGATCTAGAACAAAAGACTCACATCAATTTATCATATCCCTAGATTGTCAAATCTCTTGAATATAAAGATTTATTACCTCAGAAAGAAGGTGATCCTTGTCATTTGAATTATTTCACGATCACTTGTACCTGCAAAAGAATGTAAAGAATAAGATACAAAAGTGAAAGAAACAAGATAACATAACACTCTATGATAATGATCAGGGAGAAAAGCAATGAACAACTCACATAAAAGACAAATTATTCATGGGAAAGAGAAACATATTTGTATTAATAAATATAGATAAAACTATAATCAAGGCCTTGATGTTGAATCCTTGTCCTCACAATGTGTATTCCCTCACTTTCACAAACTCTACAATATCTCAAAACTCTCACTAACAAGACCATACTCTGTTCCTCCTACACTAGAAATAATTCCAATATCATAAAGGTAGTTTCTGAATCCTCTTCCCCCTTAACATCCATGCGGATAAGCTTGCATATAAAGGAAAAGGAGGGAACAAATGGGTCGAGATTATTTGTGAGGAAGATGAGTGCTCATCCCTAGAGGTTAGGTGTATGAATCCCACCTACTCCAATCGATTGGGATAATCCTACACAAGAGGTTTCATCTAGAAGGTTGTCGAAATCTCTTATTTTTTCCATTTTAAGAGATTTTACACTAGGATTGTACACTAGCAAAAGGCGTCAGGGGGAACCAACACTTTTTGTCAATGGGAAAACCCAATTTTTAGTCACAAACTTGATTTTTAGTCACAAATAATTTACAAAAATTATTAACTGTAAAAACATTCATATCCTAACTAATTATTTGACAATAAAACACATGAATCATAGACACATTTGACATATATTCACCATGTAAAACACTAGATGGGAAAAGAAATAACAAAAAGTTGATTTTATTATCTCTAAAACCCTAGGCTCTCTTCTTGGGATAATCGCCCATTAAGTAGAACATAATGACAAAATTCTTGCTTTCAAACTGCAAGATCATTTCTTCGATCTTGCTAGTTTCTAACCTTCATTTCCCCTGTGCTAGTTTCCTCTAACCCTACCCTTACAACTGCACACTTGGTTGAAAGTCCTTCTCTAACGACTCAATGAGATATCACTCATTGTGTGTGTGTATTGTGCGTCACCTCTTCTCACCTATATTTCCTTTTATAACATTATAATATGAAAATACCTTGGTCCAATTCCATGGGATACCAAATACCATGGGCCCTCTAGATCATTTACATAAAGTAATTACAAAACTACATTCACTTTAATAGTCCAGTTTACTAAATTGGATGTCCTATGTCTAAGAGTCATTGAATGACACCTTTCACATGCCAAACATTTTTCATGTGGAAGTACCTATATGATGCTACAAAAATCAACAAAAAAACCCTAGATATGGTACCCATATACCCTCCTAGTGTCAAAGTTAGGTTCTCAAATCACTGATTTTGAAAAAACTCATTGCACTAGTTTCTTGTATGTTGGTACCTAGAATTTTATCGATCCATTTCATGGTTTTAATCCTATGAAAAGCATAATTGAAAGTTTACTTTAAACCAAAGTGTCGAGCTATTTCCATAATTCCATCAAAAGGATGACTATATAACTGATAGATATCATGTTTCATTAGAGCTGAGAGCAAGCGAGGAGATTTATAAATTGATTAATAGAAGGAAGGTGACAATCCTTCTAGCAGGAGGATTGACATGTGTCATTGGTCCATTCCTCTCCTTGGGACCTTCCACATGTCATCATATTATCCTTCTTTATAAAGACCACCCAATATGGGGTACTAGTTTGGTATGGTTGGTAGAAATAATGAAGTACCATTTTTTTGAATGAAACGTTGTGCGAAAATGGGATGAAATATTGGCTACAATCAGTTGAGATAATATAGTTTGCGTAATGGTTGGAAATATATTGTCTCACCTTTAAACACTTACAAGAGTGATATTATTGGTACATTGTCAACCTCAATTAAGGCACAAACAAGGGAAAACATTTAACAAACAAGATTTGAACTTGAGTTAGGTGGATAAACAACTTCTCATTTTAATTATATAATCTAAGATGCAATTAACATGATTATCAAGGAAGTTATTTTATATTGTCCAAAATTAACATCATACAAATAGATTCTTTATTACCATGGAAAATATTAATATGAAAATTAAAAATATGAGATACTCTCATCATGTTCTCTCAATCATAATGAAAAAACAAAAACAAAAATTATAATACAATGTTTACTCTAATATAAACCATTTTATTAATTAAATATTCATTAATTAAAATACCTAATTTCTTAAGAATGACATAAATATGTTGAGATTTTAGGACTTAACAACATAATCTTGTAAGATATTTAAGTAACTGGAATCTCAAATGGAGATCTTACTCTATGGACTACCTCTATATTACATTAAGCATTTTTAGCATGATTAATCTTAAAATATTTATGTAATTTTACAACTTGCATTGTTAGAGAATGAAACCTTTGACTTCAATACTCAATCTTACAAATCCTATATCAACAAATAATAAAAATGTATGCATTATATTTTTATTTAGAATATTAAATATATTTTTTTCACTTTCAGAGTCTTATAATACATTTGATTATTTTCAAAAGATATTTGTCAATGTTTTCCAAATTAAAATGATAGGTTAACATTGTATAATGTAGTTGTATGACACGTATTTTAAAAGGGTTGATTTTTTTTTTACATTAAAATAATGATTTTATTGATTCCAAATTTTGATTTTTACAAAGAGTATAATAACCAATGATTAAAGTTAAAATTAAAATCATATCTTATTTAACTTTCTTCTTAAAAAAAACAACTTATTAAATACTTAAACTTTATACATGTAAAATTTTTACATCATTATTGATAAGATTCATATATAAAAACAATAATAAGTAGAAGAAAAAAAATTCATACACAATGTACATTTGAGTATGGTGAATGATAATATGTAAACAAATTTAATATTAACATTATTATATCTTTTGACAATGCAAGGGATATAATAATTGCCCTTTTTATTATAAGAAAAGTATAGAATATACTTTTATTGAAAGATGATAAATTATAATTCTTACCAATTTTTAAGATAATTTAAATAACAAAATTTAAAATTTAAAAAGTTCAAAAAGGAAATTACAATATCATATAATTATTAAATGATAAAATTATAATTGAATTTTAATAATACATTGAGAATTTAAAAAGGTGAGCTTGAGTTATTTCACAAGTATAGTATAGTGAAAATCATTGGAATGGCCATTGTTATTTATTTTATTACGATTAATAGTATTATCTCAATTTATAAGTATCATGTTTTTGTGTAAATGGAATTTATTTTGTCAAGGTTAACTTTTATTGACCTCACTCACTTGGCTTGAGTTTGGTAACCCCTTCCATTCTTTGTTCTTCAAAATCTCAACCTTTCTTCCCTAGTTGATTCCACCTCCAACCTAGATTAAACTTTGTTGTGCATAGGAGCTATGCTTAACTCATATTTGAAATATTTCAAATAGTGGGTAGACTCAAGAAATGGGTCCTCTCCCTTTTTTTCTAAAGGGATTTTTGTGGAGCAAGTAGTTTAAACCCTAGTTTAAATCGAGATGAATCACACATATTATTAGTGTAATAGTTTGATTTGTAGATTTAATAGTTTATTAACAAAGCCTGTAGATATCCATGAGTGTTTTTTTGACATTTGGAATCTTATACATAATGTAAATCCTTAAATCCACTCTTCCAATTATGATTTTTTTTTTATGGAATTTGATTCAAGAAAGGATAGTGATTTGGTTTTCAGTTTCAGACCCTCTATCATGGAAAAATGTAATACCGTTATTTTTACCTTTTTCATTTCTAATATAGATAGTGTAAATGATGGAAATATTCTACTAGATATTCGTAGTGAGGAACTCAAGGGCAAGGCTCGACTAGTAAATGGCTAGGCATGTATGATGTAAATATCTATATATGGGCCATGTGTTAGGCTTAGAATGAAGACTTAAATCTATGTAAATACTATGTTGGTAAAAAATATAATGATATTTAAGATGGTTGTGTATAGAGCAGAAGGGGGCCTATGATTTCACTAGAGGGGAAGAGGAACGAGGGCCTATGGGAAAGTGGATTAACTTTTTCCAAGTTCCCACCTTATAAATCATATATTTTCTACCATGTTCATTAACTAATCCAATTATAACCTTTGAATTATTAAAACCAATCGTTGAATGCATGTGATAGGTTGGTGGGAAGTCTTCTCATGTAGTTGAGGAAGCATGGGCTCAATATACTTCTTATGCCAATTGTAGGAGTCCTTCACTCTATGGTAAAAAATAATGTCAGTTGTCATTCACTCTCATGTAAAATTTGTTCTACATATTATGGTGTTCTCTCCATTTAATAATTGGGATAGTTTAAGACATTAATTACAATCCACACTATGAAGAGGAAATTGTAGACATTAAAGTGAAGAATGATGGTTGTGGGTTAACATATAGAATGAGCACATTACTAAACCTCCACCCACTAAACACTTTTTTCTCTTTTGATTCTTTAGAATCTAGGTATTAATTGTATAAGCTACTCTTTAGATGCATATAGTAGGTTGGAATCTTTCTACGCACTGAAAAGCACTGTAAAGGAAAGGTTCTATGAGAAGATGTTGAGCAGAAAGGGTAGGTATTCCTTGTGTTATGTGGGATAGTTGAATGTATTTTCATGTTTGTGATGGTTGAATAGGTACATACTGTCTAAGCATGATATGAAATCCCTTGGGACGAGAGAGAGTGTTGGCAACCAAAATTTTCTCACTAACCTCGTGATAAATTTTATCAACATTATACATCATAATTGGAAAAATTAGAACCATTTTCCATCTCACATCATCCATATGACCCGAGGAAGTGACTATACAAGGATTTACCAAGAAGCTAGTGTAACTTGATTGTATTTATCCTCACTCGGAACCACCTCAAATACATAAAGACTAAACAAACATTGGGTTCTAATTAAATGAACTCCACTCCTCTCGAGTCCTCAAATTCAAATCATTTTTCACATTATTGGTTTGTGCTCATACCTTAGAGTCTATTGGCATCATTGGTGTTGGAAACACAGATACGTTAGGGTTAATTGTCTTTGTATAATCTATAGTATTACTATTCACGTGAGGTGAATATGAAGAAGCATATGGAACAATCCAAGAGACACCTTGGAATATGAAACCAAGGGTCACATACCTTGTATATATATGTACATGCGTTGATGAGAAATATGCATAAACACATATCTATCTATTGTGCATTTGTGTATGTTATTCAATTTGATTGTGTTCCATATTGGGAATCCCAACACTGATACGAGAGCGATTGTAAATCTTATGGCCCATGATTTGCATAATACCCATATTCTTGTGCTATTTTTGAGATTTAAGGTTCTTTCATATCATTTGTAGTACATTTCTACCATTACCTTCCATATCCTCTACATATTTCCTGCTAATTGAATGCACTCTCCTCTGTCCTACATGCACATATGGTTTTCTTTATGGCCTACACTTACACCTACCATATTCTCTGCTTTTTGTATGGCGTTCCCTACCCTTCTTGTACTCGACATACACTCGACACTCTAGTGACATGGGCATAATACAAATATCTAGGCATGGACTACCATTCAAATCACTAATACATGAGGACCAAGTTGCCTCCTCCACTTTCTATCTTTTTGTTCTGTGGAGTGTTTTTCTAGGGATTCACATACTCATATTTCTTACAGTAGTCTCATGTTCGAATTTGTGAACAAATTTTGTCTCTCTTCACGATAATTTGACTTCTTTTGTTTGGAGATGAACATCCATACTCCATCATATTGCATATAATGAGCTATTACATGTTGTTGCATATTGCAATGGTTTGGTTCCTCCACGATTTTCCTTCATGTATTACTCACATCACAATTGTTGAATGCATGAAGACATTGAGTTGAATGGTTAAATGTGTATAGGTGAATGATTTCTTCTTTGCATGATGGTGAACTCTAACGGTGGAGACTTTCATGGAGATTCACCCTTGGAGAAAGCAACATGGAGTTTCCTAATGGACATAGACTTTGCTCGGTAGTGGAGACTAGTACCACACTTGGTATTGGAGGAGTGGTGAAGCTACAAACAAAACTACAACCACATTTAAAACTAGAACGTTGCTACTGGTGCATTTTTCAAGTAATTCTAGAGCACCAACAATTTGAATGAACTTATACTACTATCTTAGATAGAAAAGGAGCTCAAGGATCTTAATTTATAAACAATATATCTTTTGGTTATTAAACTCTTTTGAGAGGTTGATCTAATTTCTTCCAAATCTCATGCATCCTTAAGAACAATAGAGATGTTATGATGAGTTCATGCTCATAGGGATGTGGTGTGGATGTAGTTAAAGACAAAATCATGCACATGGACATTTAGCATGGAATTAATGACAAATTTAAGCTAGGGTGATGACATTCACACATAGATAATTCCAATAATTAGTCCATGATTGCTAATGACAACAAGAAACCACATTTACAAATGTAAGTAATAGAAATGTAGCTAATAATAATAGAAATGATGTATAATGATAATTACACTCATGTCAAAATATTTGGACAAAAATGAACAAAATTACAATGCTAACCATTTATCTTTAGCATAGCTTACTGAAACAATGAAATACATTTTTCCTGGCTATGATTTTTATAAACATAGTAATTGCTTTTATATCTTCTTTTGTTTTGGCCAATGGACACCATTTATATAAAGATATTCTACGATGTTTCTTTTTACACACACAATTTGACAAGGTGTATTTTAACAAAATGTATAATCTAAATTTCAATAAATTAAAACAAAATATATAATATATATTTCAATATTTCAATGAAGATTCCAAAATATTTACATAAACCTCACTTAAAAAAAAAAAAAAAAGTTACAATTTAACACTAAATATTTTGACAAATATATATAATGTATATATTTTTCTAAGTTTGTTTTCATTTTTCTGTATATGGTTTTCTTTTTTAGCTTTATGTTTTTTCCTAAATTGGGTTTTCCTTTAAGCTTTAAGCTTTACATTTTTTTTTAAGCTTTAAAATTTATGTATTTTTTTTAAGCTTTATGTTTTTATAAGGATTGAATTACATAATCTACGGTTAAAGCTTAAATTGAATTGTTTTATGCTTTTTCACTTTAAGCTTTTCTTTCTTTGGGACTCGAGAGAACTTTAAGCGTAACTTCTCTGTCGTATAGTATCTACTACACCAAGAGCGTCAAGCATTCTGCAGCATCATTGTTTTCTCTTCTCACAATGCAAACGAGAGACGATTTTTAATTCAATTCACTTAAGATTTCCTTCAATTTCTACCATTTCCGCAACTTCTCCTCTTTCCATGGCCATTGGCTTATTTCTTTCTAGCCTGGCATTTACGCTTCTGCAATTTCTAGTATTTTCGTAACCTCTCCTCTTTCCATAGAAATTTGGATTGGCCGTCTTTTCATTTCATTTAAATTGATGTTTATTTTTTTCATTAATTTCTTGCTTTCTAGATGGATCGGATCAATGGTTTTATTGTTCTGTTTGATACCCCATATTCCCTATGCATTCATTCAACATCAGCAGCACTGTTTTCTCTGCTCTCGTACAGCCATACGAGAGAAGATTTGATTGCTCTGCTCTGCCATATGTAAATGGTATCAAGTAATGTAGTATTTTTAATTCAATTCACTTAAGATTGCCTTCAATTCCTAGGATAGGAAAATATGAGTTAATAAATACAATGGATAATTTTATGTGGATAATTTTTTGATAGATATTGACGTCTAAATTCTTGAAATGTGCAGGTGGGGCTACATTGATCAGTTACAATCATTGCACTTATTTGTTGGGCAGAAAAGGATCCAGGCTACAGCAATGTCCAAAAATATCTAGCGAAACTTGCAAAATGCACGCCAAGGGTAAGGTTATCTAGTCTCACCATTGGCTTATTTATTTCAATTTCATGTATTCATTCATTTAGAATACTGAGATACTAAGCTGTGACCTAGGCTGGCCCTTTATAAATTCATTTACAGATTTCTGACATTTCCGCTTCTGATATACTCAGCCCTGACCTAGCCTGCCATTTCCGCTTTTGCAATTTCTGGCATTTCTGCAACTTCTCTTTTTTCCATGGCCATGGAAATTTGGATTGGCCATCTTTTCATTTCGTTTATATTGATGTCTAGGGTTTTCTTTCGTTTCGTACTTTCTTTGATGTTGTTTCATTTGATGCCCCATATTCCTATCAGAGATAGAAACATATGCATTAATTCAACAACAGCACTACTTTCTTCTCTGCTCTGCCGTATGAGAGAAGATTTGATTGCTCTGCTCTGCCATATGTAAATGCTATCAAGTAATGCTTATGGTTTTCTGGTTTTCTTTATTTCCGTGCTTTCTAGATGGATCGGATCAATGGTTTTAGTGTTTCAAATGATGCCCCACATTACCATAAGAGATAGAAACCTATGCCTTCATTCAACAGCAACAGCTATGTCTGCCCATCAGAGATAGAAACCTATGCCTTCATTCAACAGCAGCAGCACTGTGTGCTCAGCTCTGCCAAAGGTAAATGCTATCAAGTAATGAAGTTTTCGTAATTCATTTGTTTTAAGATTGCCCTCAATTTCTACAGAAAACCCAAGTTAATAGCTAGAATGGATAATTTTACATGGATTTGTTTTTATATAGATATTGACTTTCTAAATTCTTGAAATGTGCAGGTGGGTTTACATTGATCAATTACAATCATTACACATATTTGTTAGGCGTAGAAGGGTTATACATGCAGGCTGCAGTAAAGTCCAAATCTATATACTAGTTTTGGAGGTCAGCTCAGCTCGACGATCATCAATTTATTAGAACTCTCCAAAAAAACATGCAAAATACACGCCAAGGGTAAAGTATCTAATCTCACAATTGTCTTATTTATTTCATTTTCATGTATGAATTCATTTAGAAGCCTGATATGATATACTAAGCCCTGGCCTGTCTTAACCCGTTCTAAATTCATGTACAATTTTTCCCTAGTGTAGCCTATCAACCTCACCTTTCCTCTTAGCAATACTGCATTTTGCTTTCAGCAATACTGCCTTTCTGTTTCATGTTTCCACAGGTTCACATGCAGCCAGCCAACTCTACTATGCTCGCTATATATATCTACATACATAACTAGCATGTCCACTGCCACAATCACTCTCCATTAGTGCCATTACCATAACCATTTGTTTCTTGTTGTGGGAATGTATTTTTTAACATCCTAGGGTTTTAAATGTTTGAAGGGTAGACTAGCAACAACCACATTAAATTAATAATATGTCTGAATACGTCGATAGGCGTAAATTTAAGCACATACTATAGAGAAAAAAATTAATATAAAAAGTATGTGCCTAAATTTACACCTATCGATGTATTCAGGCACATTATTAATTTAATGCGGTTGTTGCTAGTAACAGGTGCGCGCATAGACATATCCACAAAGTATTAATAGAAATAATATTGTTATTTTAATTATAATATATAATAAATAATATTTAATATATTTATTACCATATTACTTAATTAATATAAAACATAATAAACTTAAAATATTATTAATACAATGTTTTTTAATATAGTATATATGAAAAATATATCATGAAGTTAATTATATCCAATATTTATTATTCACATGTTATAAACTAACCTAATAACATATATCATCACAAATTCATAATGTAACCTAGACATAATGTTCCATACCATGTTATTGATGTACCAAGTCAACATATGTTCATTATTATTAGAATGAAGATGATCAAGGTCACAATGTGACATAACCAATGTTTTTCTCTATAGTATGTATTGTGTCGCAAAACATACAAAGATGTGACATGAAACCCTTGCAAACTGTGACAATGTGACATAACCTTTGTTTAATTTCACAATGTGACAAATACATTGGGGAATGCAAGCATTCAAATACTATGTAGGAGGTTCACAAAGGGTTATGATAAATTACATCTTTCGTCACATTGGAAACAATTATAGTTCCGATTATGTTGGGATGCAATGTTCATGATGGTTTATGTGTCTTTACTACATACCACATTGGTTATGATAATATATGGTTGCGTTGCTCAAAATATGGTTATTGGTCAAAATATTGATGTGAAACTAATGAAATATAGTATGCTATTTATATAATTTAATTAAAGTAAACATAAAATAACGAGGTTATTTAGACACATTAATTAATTTAATGTGGTTGTTGCTAGTATTGAATATGCTAATTAACAAGAAGGTATCTAATTCACATGTTATAAACAAATGTAATAAAGTATATCATCACAAATTCATAGTAACCTAGCCATAACGTTACATAACATATTATTGATGTACCAAGTCAAGATATGTTCATTATTATGTTTTTATCTATATTATGTATTGTGTCGCAAACCATATGAAGATCTTACATCAAATCATGAGCCAAATTGTGACAATGTGACATACCCTTTGTTTAATTTCATAATGTGACAAAGACATTGGGGAATGCAAGCATTCAAATACAGCGTCTGAGGTTGCCAAATGGTTATGATAATCTTCCTTTAAAATTTCACATCGCAACGTTAGGATTTTTAATCAAAGAATAATATGTTGGTGAAGGTTTTATTAGATTGCAATAGTACAAAAGTTGTCTAATTGTCATCTTGCATTATCAAATCGTTCCCTAATCGGTTTTGTGAGATTATGTAATTCATTGTAATATTGGATTGTAAGTTTTTTTCATAGTTGGGTCTAGCTATGTATGCAATGGTTTTCATGTTCTATTTCGACATACATAAAGTATTGATAGAAATAATATGGTTTAATTAATTCTAATAAATAATATCATTTATTTATTACCACATTATTTAATTAATATAAAACATTAAATAAAACATAATATAGGTAAAATATTATTAATACAATATTTTTCCCTATAATATAAAAAAAATATATATCACGAAGTTAATTATATCCAATATTATTTATTTTATATGTTAAGCATACTTTATTATTTAATACTTTCACAATTACTTATTTTAATATCGATTTGTAATTAATTACATGATATCATTTAAATAATTTGTCGCAATATTACAATTAGTAAGACATATCACAATGTGACATAACCCTTGATTAATGTCGCTAATGTAACATAACTGTGATAAACGTCACAATGCGACAAAACACTTATTAAACGCCTACTCTCGCATTATTAATGTGTCACATCTTTGGTTTTGTTGACATATACCAACCAAACACTGTAACAAACCATGGTTTAATGCCGTAATGTGATATAACCCTTGATAACGTCACAGTGAAACATAAACCTTGATAAACATCATAATGCGACATAACATTCTGATATGTAACATAAACTGTGTTAAACGTCACAATGTGACATAACGTTTATTAAACGTCCACTATTACATTATTAATTTGTCTTCCCTATGGTTGTGTTGACATATGCCAACCAAACACTGTAATAAACCATCGCTTAAAGTTGC
>LPNX010488227.1:31272-198632 GCA_001517045.1 Pseudotsuga menziesii | reverse complement strand
ATGGCAGCGGCGGTCGAAACCGCGGGTTAGGGCCGAACAGGGGCGGTCTTGGGCGCAGGTTACTGGATGGCAGCTGCGGTCGAAACCGCGGGTTAGGGCCGAACAGGTGCGGTCTTGGGCGCAGGTTACTGGATGGCAGCGGCGGTCAAAACCGCGAGTTCTGGGCGAACAGGCGCGGTCGCGGCCGCGTGTGCGGAAGAAAAAAGGGCGGTTTCCGACGGCCGAAAATGACAGCCGAAAGTACAGTACGGAAAAAAAAATATATAAAATGAAAAGGCCAGCGGAGTCGCCAAAACTGTAGCTAGGGTTTTCACCCTAGCTTGTGCTGATGAGCACCTACTAAGGAATCTGGATTCCTTAGTAGCAGTTCAATAATGTAAATAAAAAGAGACAGAAATGAAAACTAAGCTAAAGCAGAAAAAGTAAATGACAGGAAGTAAAAGACAATAATGAAATGTGTAATGGTTTTTTTATTAGTATTACCTCCAATGTGGAGGTTGGTGGAGTCCGTTGCGCTGATCCGATGTCGGTGGCTCCGAGCTCCGAGCTGTTCCTTCTCCTTCTCCGATGGTGGAAAATAGGCCAAAAGGGGTCTCAAAGGTGAAAATAGCTTGATGGTAAGCTAGGGTTTCACGAGATGTTTTGGCAGAGTAAGGGTGCTTATGACTGTGGATGTGAAATGAGGGGGCTTCACCACTTATTTATAGTTTTTGAGTGGTGGAGTGCTTGCCCATGGTTTTTGGAAACCATGTGGTTTAGGGGAGCTTGTTTAGGGTTTTTGTTGTTTTAGGGTTTTCCTCCTTTTTTCTCATTATTTTTATTCCTTTTCTCCCTTTTTGGGGATTTTTGCTATTTTTAAAGGAATTTTGGTTATTTTTGGAGGAAAAAGGGGTTTTTTGGCCTTTTGGAGGCATTTTAGGCCTTTTGGAGGCATTTTAAGCCTTTTGGAGGCTTTTTAGTGGGATTTTATGGGAAATATGGTAGGCAAATGGACAAATGAGCCATGTAGTGAGGTAGATGAGGTAGTTAACCATTTTTGGGTGTTAACAGGTGTTTAGCGAGAATATGGATCTAGAAGTTGGATACTTACTTCCAAATCAACCCTATTGGAGACAGATGCCATTAAATTGGCTACCTTACATCTGGACGGAGAGGGTCATGACTGGTGGAACCATGGGTTAGTGACGTTGGGTCACAACACCATCAGTCCCTATAGTGACTTCACATAGAGCCTCATGGAGCGGTTTGACAAAAGGGACCCGAAGATACATTTTAGAGAGTTAGCATAACTCAAAAAGACATGTAGTGTCGAGGCCTTCATCTCAAATTTTCAGAGAACAGTTGTTATGGAAACAAATGTGTCTAAGAGGAGGTTGATTATGTTATTTTCAGAGGCTTTGACAAAACCTTTATTTGGGTGGGTGAAATCCTACAAACCATCCACTCTACAGGATGTGATGAGCAGAACCAGACATTTACAAGACTCGGTCCCTAAGAACAAGTTTCCAACTAAAACAAACTTCCTAGTAAAAGACAAAGACAAAAGACATTTTCAAAAGGAATGTCCAAAGAAAACCTGGTTGGACGATGACCCAAGGAAAGATTTGAGAAGGAAAAAATTGTGTTTTACATGTCAGGAACCATGGGTTCCATGCCACAAGTGTGCAGGGAAGGAAAAGGCTCACTATATAGAAGTATACTCTGACAGTGAAGGGGAGGAATCCATACAAGAAACAAATGAGGAATTGATGCCAGTAAATGAGGACATTACAATCACAACAACCTCAAATACTTCTTGGAGCAGAGAGAATTGAATGAGTGTCAATAGAAATGGGTCAGCAAGGTACATGCATATGAATTTGAAATAGAATATGTTAAAGGAAAGAACAATGTTATAGCTGGTGCTTTATCAAGACGACCAACCTCATTATCACTCATGAGTATATCTATTGATTGGAGATCTTTTCTCTTGGTGGAGTATTCCAAAAATAAATTTGCTTGTGAATTGTTAGATGAACAAATACAGGATGATAGGTATAGGGCAATTGACGGCATCATCTATTACAAGAATTGGATATACATCGTTCTAGGGTAAAATTTAAAGAAAATGATTATACAAGAATCACATGATTCGCCACTATCAGGGTATCAAGGGTTCTTGAAAACTTACACACGGATCAGAGAGAGGTTCTCATGGAAAGGCTTCAAGGGGGATATAGTACAACATGTTCGGGAATGCAGTATGTGTAAACAGAATAAAATAGAACACAATCATAACGCATGATTACTTCAACCATTACCTATTTCAGAGTAGAAATGGGAGAACATCTTGATGGACTTCATTACGGGTTTACCCAAGGTACAGGGACGAAATTGCTCATATGTGGTCGTATATGATTTGATAAAATTTGCCTACTTCTTTGCTATTTATTCATATTATTCAACATTACAGGTAGCGGACTTGTTTTTCAGATAAGTTTTTAGACTCCATGGACTACTGAAGACCATTGTTAGTGATCGTGGCAGTAAATTCACAAGTGATTTCTGTCAGAAGCTATTTAGATTGCTGGTGACCAGACTAGTTGTTAGAGCCTGTTTTGGTTTTTCATTTTTAATGCATTTGTTATGTTTTGAAACTTGGTTTTGTTCATTTCTCCTAGAAAGTTTTGTTTCTTAGGATAGTTTGAATCTTTTTTCTTTAATTTTCATGTTTATACGATTTCTTAGTTTTATTTTTCAATTTTGATTTTATTTATCGAAATTCACAGTTAGGGGGCTTATAGAATGTTTATATGAATTAAAAATGTCCTAAAAATATCATAAAGTTTTTATCTAGATCATTTTACCAAAGTTAAATCATTGCTAGTTGTTATATTTTTGAAAATCATTAAAGCAAACTTTCTTGTAGCACAAGCCTGAAAAAATTACACACATGCGCTACAAGAAAATCGTGCAGTTCAAAAATCATCATTTTTGGTTCAAATTTTTTAAAATTCTCACACATGAGAGGTCACTCGTACTTGGTTGATGGATTTGATACGTGTTTCCTCCATAATGATCATTGTGACAGGTGTGAATACTTAAGGCAAATCATCATGAGGGAGATTTGTGGTGTTCTATTGCGGAGTGATGGAATAATGATGATTAAACAGGATGAGACAAATTCGCCTTGAATTTTGTATCCCCTGAAGTGCACGTAGAGCAGATGAGTTCATGGCAAAGTGTTAGTAGAGTGTAATTAAAATATTGAAACATGTCGAAAAATTAGGGCTTTCGAAGGGCGATCGTTTGAAGTTATCGTAGTGGTCAGAGAAGATTGAGAAATGAAATTGGACACCTGAAAGTCAAGAAAGCACGATTCTAGCACCTGGATTCATCACTTTGACAGGTAGGCTGCGAATTGATATCAAAGTCCATGTATTTGGGTTTTTACTAATCAAAGGATTAATGATGAAACTGAATGAAGATTATTAGTATGTAAACCTAATTCATACTTAATATTGAATTCTCTATCAATGGAATTAAGGCATTTAGCAGTTTAAGCGAGAGAGTTCATATTAGGGTTTCAGTTTCCCAATGTAGCATTGTATGTCAGATTGTCAAGATTTGAATAGATTTAGAGTTTGTTTTACTGAAAGAATTAATTTCACAGTCATTCAAAATGAAAAGAAGTGGCAAAACCAATAGAGCTGAACCTTCAGACATGATCTGGGTTCAGACTTTTCCAGACTGTGCAAAACTATTTTTGGAGGCAGGGTGGTTAGTTTTTTTTTAAAGAATTGAGCGATATCACTCAGAAGTCTCTTATAAATTTGCTCAGAGTTTGGATAAGGATATGGTGACTTTTGGTACTTTGAAGTTTAAGCTGGCCGGGGAATTTTTAGCAGAAGCTACAGGGATCTTAAATGAGGGAGAATATTGGTTTAAAAAATTTCCTTTCACCTTTGATGCTAAGAAATACCTACTTCCAGCTGTAGTAGCAGATTGGGGAAAGGGACTACGTATTCAGAAATTTAAACCAGGATGGATAGAGCCTATCAATATCCTACAAAGTTATATCACTTGTGAAGGGAGATTTGCTTTTGTTTTTAAGTGTCATTTTAGGTTCTTGCAACATCTCAGCCATGAAGCCAAAATGAATCTCCCATTCTTCTTCTTGAAAAGCTTATAGAAGATGTCTAGCAGGGTGAAGGAACATCACGATCACACCAAACAATCTGTGTTTCATCATGGGCTTATAAAACTAGTTATAAGTATTGTACTTCAAAAAAGGGAGAAAACATGGGAATATTTCCTATTTTGGTCTAGTTTTCAAACAGAAAAGGAAAAGCAATCTCAGAAGAGACAGTTAAATAAAGGTCATAATTTGGTAAAGAGGCTTTAAAAAGAAAGAGACAGATAGAGAGCCTGTTTACAAAACTAAAACAAACTATTCAAGAGCTGACACGGCAAAATGAGCAGCTGACAAAAAGAGTTGAAGATTTGGAAGCAGATCACCAGAAAGCCAGAAGGAATACCCAGGCTTGAGAAGGAATTGCTCTTTTAGCAGAGGCAGCAAAAGACTTGTAAAAGTACTTTAAGAAAAGCAGTTATTAGTTAGTTTTTAAAAGTTATTTCATTTTTGTATAATTATGGTTTTATTGAACAATTCGATAGATGACCTAAAGGTAGTTTATTCAGTTATATAACTATTTTTGAAAAAACAAGATAAATGTAAGTTTGGGAAAGGACCAAGGGTTCGATTTTTGTTGCAAGGGGAGGCTATCAAGCTGTGGTTTATGAGCTAAGTGTAAAAACTCTTATGTGTTTTTGATGACTGAATTATGAAATATATGCAACTATAAGCCCTATTTAGACTATTGACTGGTAAAACTCCTTTTCAGCCAAGTTCTAGTCAAGTCTTTCCATCATCTAAACCAGTCAACTTAAATATGGCAGCCCAAAATCAGCCATTAGATATGATGGACCGAATGGTGGCAGCTAGGTATGCACCTCTAGTTTTGCCTCAGCCCTTAAATGCTCTCCCTAGGGGAGAATACCAAAAATATTTACCTAGGTTTAATGGACAAGGTGAGACCACAGCTGAGGATCATTGGGATGCATTTCTCAGCTATGCAGATAATCAAAATATTTAGGCAAAGGAGGTGTGAATGAGGATGTTCGTACATAGTCTTGATGGAGAGGTCAGAAAATCATTCAGAAAGTTACCTACAAATTCAATTACTATAATAGAAGAGCTTCGGGATCTTTTCATGAGACAGTGGGGTGATACTAAGGATCACACATATTACATTATTAAGTTTGGAGCCCTTAGAAGAAAGAAGGATGAAACCATAACTGATTTTTCGAAGAGGTTCAATAAAATGTATGGAAGAATCCCTACAGAGATTAAAGCTTCAAAAACTTATGCCAATGCTTTTGATCATGAGTTTTCCCAACTCTTGAGAGAAAGAAGACCTGTTACTTTACTTAACATGTAGGAGTCGGCACTAGAAGTGGAGTCTAATATTTTAGCTTCTAATAAATTGAAGGGAAATTCAGGTCAATAGATATATGACAGGTAGGGTAAGAAAGAGGCAGCTCCTGGGGTTTCAACATCCCACTCTGCGGAAGGTAAAATTGATGAGATGGCCAAGCTAGTGAAAATCCTAACAGCAAAACTAAACAAATTGGAATTAGAGAAAATTTCAAATAAACCTGTTCAAGAGGGAGACATAAACCCTAATAATCCAAACAAATTCAGAAGACAGTTTGTACCTCGTTTCATTCCCAGAGAGAGAAGAAACAATGATATTCAACGAGAAAGGAGAGAAGCTGAGGATCCAAAGGTGCCACCACCACTTCGGAATAATGTAGCTGATGAAGGAGAAATAGAAGAGGAAGAGTTCTTTGAGGATCCAGAGTAGAACATGAATTATTTTGGAGAACAATTGACTGAAGGTTTTGTGACTGAAGAAGATTTTTTAAACTCAGAATATTATGATGTCGATGTGTTTGAAACAAAAAATGATTTAGATCTTGAAGTGACTGTTGTAACTGCTGACATATATCAGACTAACCCAAAGAAAACCTTAAATTTAAGATCAAGGACAAAACAAGTGGTTCAAAATCCTAAGAAAAAGGTAGTTTTGCCTCCTAAATAGCAGTCTGATCCAGTATTAAAGAAAAAACAGAATCAGGATAAACAAAAGAAGATTATTGAAGTTGAAGAGGTAAATAAAAGTATGCAGAATTTCAACCTTGAAAATGAGTTATGCAAAATAAAGATCCCTATGCCTTTCACTGAGTTGATGAAGAATCCTTCTTACAAAAATTCGGTTTTGAAAATGATTGGTTCAGCAAACAGTCAACTTCCCTCTGACTCAGTGATTTTACAAGAGGAAAGTCCTAAAATCTTTATTGGGTCAACTTTGGCAGAAAAAACTAAAAATGAGGCAAGTGCGTCTCCTCCTTTTTACATCACACTAACCATTCATGAGAAGATGATACATAATTCCCTTTTGGATTTAGGAGCATCTCATAACCTAATGCCAAAAGCTATCATGGAGGCTTTAGGTTTGAGCATAACAAAACCTTATCATGACTTGTATGCTTTTGATTCATGAGCTGTAAAATGTTTAGGAGTGATAAAGCCTATATGGTGGTTAGTTTAGCTCAGCTACCAATGAAGAGTGTGATTATGGATGTAGTAGTAGCAGACATTAAACCTAAGTTTGGATTGCTCCTCTCTAGATCTTGGGCCAAGAAGGTTGGTGGAACTCTTCAGATGTACTTAACATATGCAACCATTCCTGTCTTTGGAGGTAAAAACAAAAGGTTGTATAGAGAGTTACAATTTGCTTATATTGTGACTGATGACAAGAATCCTACAAATCATCCCTTGTATGATGTTCAAAAGGATTTGGGAACTTTTATGTTGCATTTTAGAGATGATAATGATGTTGTTGGTTTATTACAGGTTGAAAAAGAAAAAACAGTCAAATGCACTAGGGAATACGAAGATGAACTTTGGCAAATTTATTTTGATGGATCATCATCCAAGGAAGGTGTTGGAGCAGAGATTCTTCTAATATCTCCTAGTGGTGGAGCAGTAAGGTTAATGTATAAATTGGAATTTATTACCACTAATAATACTGCAGAATATGAAGCTTTGTTGTTAGGTTTGAAAGTTGCAAAAGATTTAGGTATTCAACAAATTTTTGTGTATGGAGACTCCGAGTTGGTTGTTTAGCAAGTAAGGAACAACTATCAAGTAAAACAAGATTTGTTGAAAGTGTATCGTAATGAAGTATGGGATATGATAGACAATTACTTTGTGGCTTTTAATATCACTTATACTCCTAGGTATCATAACCAAACTACTGATTCTCTTTCCCTCGCAACCACACATTTCAGGATTCCTAAAACAACACAGCTAAAGTATCCTATTGAGGTTAGGTACAGACCTTATGTGCCTGACAATGTAAAGCAATGGAAATTTTTTGAAGATGATATTGAAATAAAAATGTTTTTAGAGCTGACAGGTGAGTTTTCCAATTCCTTAATTGATCAAGAACAAGATGATGAAATTGAATATTTTGAAGGTGTTGCAGAAAATGAGATTGCAAGTCACAAAATCATAGAGCTGAAAGGTAATTTCATTCCTAAGGGTTTGGTACCTTTGGAGAGGATTTTTTCGAAAGATGATACTCCTTTAAAACCAGTTATGTAGTCTTCATAAGAAAATGTGATGGGTTGTAATATTGGTACTAAGGAACATCCTAGAATGGTGAAGATCTCAAAGGCACTCACAATAGAACAAAGAAACAAGTACATCAACTTATTGAAAGAGTATGTTGATGTTTTTGCTTGGTCATATGAGGATTTGAAAACATATGATACTGGAATTATACAGCATAAAGTGCCTTTAAAACCAAATGTTAAACCTTTTAGACAGAAATTAAGGAGGATAAATCCAGCTTTGTTTCCTATTATTGAAAAGGAGGTGAAAAAGTTATTAGATACTAAGATTATTGTTCCCCTTTGGTATTCTTCATGGGTTGCCAATTTAGTACATGTTAGAAAAAAGAATGGTGAAATCAAATTGTGTGTTGATTTTCAAAATCTGAATAGATCTTCATTAAAGGACAATTATCCTTTACCAAAGATTGAACAAATATTGTAGAAGGTGGTTGGTGCATAAATAATTTCAATGGTAGATGGTTTTTCAGGGTATAATCAAATTGCCATGCACCCTAATGACAAAGAAAAGATAGCTTTTACTACACCTTGAGGTACTTTCATGTACGACAAAATGCCTTTTGGATTAATGAATGTTGGAGCTACTTTTCAAAGGGCTATGGACATAGCATTTGTGGGAGAGAGGGATAAGTTTGTAGTAATCTATTTAGATGATATTACAGTCTTCTCACAATCTGATGATGAACACTTAAATCACTTAAAACAAACTTTTTTGAAATGCAGAAAATATGGTTTGTCTCTTAATCCTAAAAGGTCACATTTTGTTGTACAAGAAGGCAAGTTGTTAGGCCATTTAGTCTCAGCTGATGGCATAAGGATAGATCCAGAAAGGGTAAAAGCTATTCTGAAAATTAGTCTGCCAAGGAGTAAGAAGGATGTACAATCTTTTATTAGAAAGATAAATTTTCTACGTTGGTTCATACCAAATTTTGTTGAAACCATTAAACAAATTACAACTATGTTGAAGAAGGATTAGGAGGTCAAGTGGACTGCAGAAGCAAAAAACTCATTTGAAACGATTAAGATGGCTCTTACAGAAGCACCAGTATTAGTAAGTCCTGATTTTACAAAGGAATTTTTAACTTTTTCTTTTGGATCTGAGGATACATTGGCTAGTGTTTTATTACAGAAGAATAAGGATGGTCTTGAACAACCAATTGCATTTTTCAGCAAAAATCTCAGAGACTCAGAGCTAAAATACAACACTTTAGAGAAGCAGGCTTACTCATTGGTAAAAGCCTTGAAGTTTTTTAGAATTTATGTTTTGCATTCCAAGGTAATTGCTTATGTTGCTAATGCTACCATTAAGGATGTTTTGACTCAACCTGACAGTGAGGGAAAAAGAGGGAAGTGGATTGCAAAAATAATGGAATATGATGTGGACATTAGACCTACAAAGCTAATAAAGGGACAAGGTTTGGCTAAATTGTTGGCTGATTCAAATTGCCAAGCTTTAGGTCTACATCTCATGAAAGAACAACCAACACAGGAAGAATTTCAAGTAGAGCAGGAGAAAGAAAATATTATGGACCACTATGCAAAATCCACATGGTAAGCAGACATTGTACATTTTCTTTTGTATTTACAATTTCTAGAACATCTAAACAAGAAAGTTGCTAGGTCATTAAAGTTGAAAACTACTAAATATTATTTGATAGAACAGTAGCTGTATTGGAAAGATCCAGGAGGTATTTTACTTAGATGTTTGGATAAGTCAAAAATTGAAGAAGTAATATCTGAATCACATGAAGGTGCTTGTGGGGGACATAAGTATTGGAAGGCAACAACTTATAAAATTCTAAGAGATGGATACTATTGGCTTTCGTTATTCTCAGATGTATATCAGCAGGTAAGAGCATGTATCCCTTTTAAGAAGTTTGTTGGTAAGCAAAATTTGTTGTCATTACCATTAAAGTCAATTGTAGTAAATGCCCCATTTCAGCAGTGGGGTTTGGAGTTCATAGGAGAGATAAATCCTTCCTCTTCAGGGTAGCATAAATGGATTTTGACTGCTACAGATTTCTTTACCAAATGGGTAGAAGAAATTCCCACAAGAAATGCAACAGATAAGGTGATCATAGAGTTTATTCAGGAAAATATTCTTAGCAGGTTTGGATGTCCTAGGAAATTATTGATCGATAATGCTCAAGCTTTAATATCTAAAGCTATGGTGGCATTCTGTGAAAAGAATGGGATTATTCTGAAACACTCAACACCTTATTATCCTTGGGGAAATGGGTTAGCTGAGTCATCTAATAAGAATATTATTCAGAGTATCAGGAAGTTATTGAAGCAGAATAAATGATCATGGGATTCAATGTTAAAAAATGCATTGTGGGCAAACAGGATCACAGTTAAAAAGGAAATTGGAACTTCTCCTTTCCAATTAGTATATGGTACTGATGCAGTATTTCCTGTCCAATTGGGTATTCTAGTGATGAAATTTTTTCAAGATTGTTAGGAAGCACCTAGTGATATGCAAAGAAGAATTTGTGCACTAATAGAGTTACAGCAGAAATAGGAAACAGTGGAAGAAAAGGCTCAGCTGTACAGATCAAAGATCAAAGAAAGGTTTGATAGAAAGATCAAAGAGAACACTTTTTCAGTGGGAGATATGGTTTTGAGATGGGATGCTAGAAAGGAGCAGAAAGGAAAGCATGGCAAGTTTGATAATCTATGGTTTGGCCCTTTCATAGTATCAAAATTTCTGGAGAATAATACTTTTGTGTTACAGACTCTAGATGGTGAGGAATTTTCTAATCTAGTTAATGGACGTTTCCTTAAGCATTTTTACAGTTTTTGAGATGGATTCTGGACTTTCATTGTATATACCAGTGTGAATAATAGAATAAAGACTGCATGACCCAATGGAAATTTTGCAGACTAGCAGGCAGTTGCAGTTACAACACAGAAGGCACTGATCTACAAGTTCTTGAAGCCTCACAGGTAGGACTTCATCCCACAGCAGGAGCCAAATGTTAGAGCATGTTTTTGTTTTTCATTTTTAATGCATTTGTTATGTTTTGAAACTTGGTTTGTTCATTTCTCCTAGAAAGTTTTGTCTCTTAGGATAGTTTGAATCTTTTTTCATTAATTTTCATGTTTATGAGATTTCTTAGTTTTATTTTTCAATTTTGATTTTATTTATCGAAATTCACAGTTAGGGGGCTTATAGAATGTTTATATGAATTAAAAAGGTCCTAAAAATATCATAAAGTTTTGATCTAGATCATTTTACCAAAGTTAAATCATTGCTAGTTGTTATATTTTTGAAAATCATTAAAGCAGACTTTCTTGTAGCGCAAGCCTGAAAAAATTACACACATGCGCTACAAGAAAATCGCGTAGTTCGAAAATCATCATTTTTTGTTCAATTTTTTTAAAATTCTCACACATGAGAGGTCATTCATACTTGGTTGATGGATTTGATATGTGTTTCCTCGAGAATGATCATTGTGACAGGTGTGAATACTTCAAGCAAATCATCATGAGGGCGAGTTGCGGTGGTCTGTTGCAGAGTGATGGAATAATGATGATTAAACAGGATGATACAGATTCTCCTTGAATTTCATATCCCTTGAAGTGCACATAGAGCAGATGAGTTCATGCCAAAGTGTTAGTAGAGTGTAATTAAAATATTCAAACAGGTCAAAAAATTAGGGCTTTCGAAGGGCGATCGTTTGTAGTTATCGTAGTGGTCAGAGAAGATTGAGAAATGAAATTGGACACCTGACAGTCAAGAAAGCACGATTCTAGCACCTGGATTCATCACTTTGACAGTGTTATACAACTGAATGGCACCTCTCCGTTCGAGTGCCGACATCCCTCATGTTGGCACACAAAAGGACAGCTATGGATAGAGGTTTTCCCAAAAACACTATACCTTGGTTTATTATGAAATACATTTCTCATCTATCCAGTTGGTTACTTTGCTATTCTACTATGTTAAGTGGTATTCGCGACTCTCTATATATGCAACTCGTGAATCATTCGCGAGTGTCGGTTGTTGCAAGTCGCGAATGGATGTATTCGCGGGTTGCTCTTATAGCAACACGCGAATCATTCGCGGGTTGTCCTTCTCCATACCCGCGAATATGTCCCTAGACATTTAAAAATAAAAACACGCAATGATTTGAGATTAGTTAAGCATTGTTACTTTTATCACCTTAACTATCTCAACCTCCTCAACCTTCGAAACTGCCTTATTTCCAGCATATAAATAGAGGTAGGGAGGTCCATGAGAGGGGACTTGAATTTCTGCATTGTTATGCTGGAGGAATTGGGACTCTCTTTGCCCACACCTTTGCCCTAGAAGCATTCTCCTTGTGTTGCAGAGTTTGGAGGCTGAGTTCCTTGGAGAAGAGAAGCAGCCGAATCGGATCAAGGTTTCGTGAGGTGCCAAACTTGAAGAGAAGGTATACTTGTACTTGTTTTCAAGATTAATAAAGATGTGATGTCCTTCTTCTTCCCAAATCCTTGTTCAATGTGTGATTGAATCTCTGTTCATGATCATATGATGATGTTATTCAAATCATTAGTTCATGTTTATTTGATTATCATTGTTTTGTATGTGGTCATAATGGTTTGAGGAAGGTATAACTTGTTTTGCAGGTCTCTTGGAGCAAGAGGAGCAAGAGGAGAATTGAAGAGAAAGCTTGGACCAGCCTTCAGTTAGTTAGGTGTGGACCACTCTGATCTTTGATCTTGTTTATATATGCTTGTTAAACATTGTGCATCTCTCTTTCAACCCCAGTATGTTGATGGCCTCTTAAACCCTAGCCATATGATACTTTCCTTTACAACAGAACTGGCGACTCTGTTGGGGAGAGCCTTGTCTGTTTGGGGTTTCTCTTGATTTCTTTCAGCCTTTTGCATTGTTTCAGGTCCTTCTTGCCACTTAGGAACACTTTATATTTCTGATAGAACACCTCCCCTACCTTCCTAAGGCAGTGTTTGACCTTTTTTGGAATTTTTCCACCCATTCGCGACTTGCTTGCCTGAACAGTCACGTATCTGGTTTTGTATTTGTGATTGCCTATACTAGCAACCCGCGTATGATTCGTGACTTGCCAGTTATACAACCCACGGATGCTTGTATCCGCAACTTGCTGTATTAGCAACCCACGTATGATACGCGACTTTCCAGTAGTGCAACCCGCGAATGCCCCTAAAACGGTGTTTTTTCTCATTTTTGTGATTTTTCTTGTATTTGTGGGCTGTTGGGTAGGTATTTTGGGGTCCTCTACAGGTGCATGACTCCAGGGAGTTAGTGTCCCCCTTTTTTTGGTTGTTCTTTCTCTATGTGGTAAGCCCTTTTACAGCATTAGGGTTTTCTCTTTGCTCTTTCCCCCACCTCCTTTGCTTGGTATGATTTTTGGCTTATGTTTTTGGCCAGCCTCTATTAGTGATCTTTGGTTGATTTCAGAAGCTTGTTGGTGTTGGTTTCCTTCTTCTTTTGTTGGTTAACTTCACCATGCCAAAATAGTTGACTTGTCTTTTATGCAATCCTTCCTTCCAAGTAGGGTTTATACTGACTCTAGGGCATTCTAGAGTTTGTTTGGTGGTTTTATAGCAAAGTTCCTTTTTCTTTGTTCTTGTCATCTACATGCTTTGCTTTGTAGGTAGTTTTTCTTTTGCATCTATAAAAGAAAATTAAAAAGAACATATACTTGTTTTTGTTGCTTTCCCTCCCACCTCCTTCTTTGGCTTGACCTTGTTGGACAAGGTATTGAGCAGCCTTTGTTTGTAGGTTTAGATTGATACTTGGGACTTCTTGACCTTTGTTTATGTCAGTCTTTTTTCTCAGTCTCTTCATTCCAAAGTTGTTGGCTTGTTTACCTTTGTAAGCCTTCTTTTCAAGAGAGGTTGATATCTAACTTTAGGGAAACCTAGGGTTTGTTTGTGGGGTGTAGAGTAGTTGTCTATTTGCTTTGCTTTTAGTACTTGCTTGCATTAGTTGATAGGCTGGTTTTTCTTTTGCATTTATAAAAGAAAAAGACAAAAACACATGTTTGCTTTATATGCATGTAGATTCAGTTTTTTAGTCTAGATTGCATGGCATATCATTGTTTTTGAAAAAATATAAAAAGAGTTTGTTCTTTTGTGGCTTTCAAGTTTTCTATTTGAAAAATAAAGAGAATAGTTTTTGCTTTTTGCATTTCATATCTCTTTGCTTAGTCATTTTGTTTCAACTTTGAGTCAAAACACCACATAAGTTTCATGTCGTTCACCCTCTAACCAAAAACATCCCTTAAAATAAACGATATAATTTAAAATTTACTAGTAAGTTTTATTTTATAGGGTCATACACCAACTAGCTCAGGCTAGACTTGTGGATTAGGGAGTTTCAACTCTCCACAAGTGTTAAAATTTCAGACGTAGTTGGCCAACCACTAGGTAAATCCTTTTCTACGTTGATTGTATCTGGGAAGCTCCTCTCAAACGGGAGTTAAGCACGAGGCTGCGTGGAGGCTTGGATAGAGGAGATAACCCTCTGAATCCTTGTCAAAACATAAATCAAGAATTTTACGCATCTGGGGATTCTGTCCTAGAGAGAGTTTCGGGCTCAACTACCCTGCCCGTGCGTACAAGTCAGGCTTGCGACTGTCCCCCCAGACTGTCAATATAGTTAAGGTAGCCTTTAGTCTCTTTGACATCTAGGGTTCATACACAGGTACACTGGAAGGTTATTTCTGGTTGACCTTGGACGGACTTGGAAGGTAACCCTGGTAGAAAGTGTGGGAGGGTGGTGGCTAATTCCTTTGCTTGTGCCTAAGAACATCCACAAGGACGCCAAGTAACTGTCTATCAGCTTTCTTCTGGAAAGTATATCTTATACCTGTTTGTCTGTTTGGCTTTAGGAATTTTTAGTGAGTGCTATGTGGTTTGCCTATACTTAGTGTGCCTTTAGGTGTGTGCTTTGTAATTTTGGTTTCCTATCAACCTCAGACTTTGTCTCCTAGTTTGAAACTATGGCTAACACCCCTTCGAACACCAACCAAGAGATCCCCATGCTGGGAACTCCTTGTACTATTCCTCTCACGGGGAATGTTGGTGTTCCCTTAATGGCCACCTTGAATCTACCTGGATTCACCCTAGGGCTACCAGTGTGGTTGTTTCCCACTCCAACTGTCCTAAATGCTCCTGATGCTTCTCAAGTAAGCTCCTTATATCAAGGGCATCAAAACATTGTTTCCCCTTCACCTGTAGTTGCTTCTCCTCCTCCTTCTACCTCATGCGATGAAAGTACTGATACTAGTAACCGATAGTCTAAAAGGAGTAAAATAAGGAGGAATAGGAAGAAGGCACATAAGCAAGGGGGCACCCATTCAACCTCTATAAGTCAAGTTGAACCTCACCCCCCAGCCTCTATTTTTCATGTTGGGGGCACCCATCCAACCTCTATAGGTCATGTTGGGTCTCAGCACTCAACCTTTGCAAGTTAAGTTGATCTTCACCATCCAGCCTCTGTTGATCATGCTAGTGGGATCCTTCCAACCTTTCTAGGTCATGTCAGATCCAGTCACTCAGCCTCTGCAGTGCATGCTGAGGGCACTCGTTCAACCTCTGTTGTTCAAGTTGAACCTCCCCATCCAACCTATGCAAGTCATGTTGGATCCATCCATCCAGCCTCTGTGGTTCATGCTGGTGGGATCCTTCCTTCCTTTCCAGGTCATGTCAGATCCAGTCACTCAGCCTCTATAGTGCATGCTGAGGGCACCCGTTCAACCTCTGTTGTTCAAGTTGAATCTCCACATCCAACCCCTATTTTTCATGTTGGATCCATCCACCCAGCCTCTGTAGTTCATGCTGGGGGCACACACTCAATTGCTTCAAAGCATGTTGATCCTAATCATTCAACCTCTGTTGTTCATGTTGGTGGTGTTCGTCCAACCTCTACAAGCCATGTTGGACCCAGTCTCTCAGCCTCTGCAAGCCATGTTGGGGGCAGTCTCTCAGCCTCTGTGGTTCATGCTGAAGACAATCCATCAACCACTGCAAGTCATGTTGACACTATTGAAAAGACTACCTGTTCAAAACACAAGCCCAAGTTTCCTTGTAAGCTTTGTGAGGGAGACCACCTTACTTATAAATGCCCTTCTATCGCGGAGGTGCGAAGAGTTTAGATTCATGGTCATCCTGTTTTTGAACATTCTGAAGCTTTTCAACAACCAACCTCTCTTAGTGAGGTTGGACCCAGTCACCCAGCCTCTGTATTTCATGCTGGGGGCAAACTCTTAGCCTCTGTAGGTCATGCTGAGAGAAAACAGTCATCCACTGCTAGTCATGTTGACACCGTTGAGAAAACTAGTCGTTTGAAGTGCAAACTTAAGTTCCCTTGTATGCTATGCGAGGGAGATCATCTTACTCACCAGTGCCCTGTTATCCCAGAGGTGCGAAGAGTGTGGTCCAAGACTCAAGAATTTCCTTCTCCTGAACTACCTATAGTTTCTCAACAACCTACTCAACCTTTGGTTGATCAAGTGGTTGAACCAATCTCAGATTTGGTCGATCCCGCTCTTCTTTCAGAGAGTGATCCTGATGTGATTGAACCAATGCCATCTTTGGTCAATCCCACTCTCCCTTCGGAGAGTGACTTTCATGAAGCGGTTGAATCGATTCCAGTATCGATCAATCCCACTCTTCCTTTGGAGAGTGAAGTGTCTACTAGTCACATTTTCTTCACTGCCAGTTCAGAACTTACTGAACAAGGGGGAATTGAACTCACTTCGGATCAACCCCCACCAAGCTCTCGGATTGCTTCCTTTGATTGGGATAGCCTAGTTGAGCTGCGCCTTCCTTCTAATGCACCTTTCCAGATAAAGGTCAAAGTTGAACCTTACATGATTGCTCATTGTATTGTTGATGAAGGAGCCTCAGTTAGTATTTTGTCTGCTCGTTCTTGGTGAGGCATGGGATCTCCCATCCTTGTGTCGACTGCTAGTCAGTTACTGGCGTTTGATAGAAGAACTTGTATAGCCTTGGGAATTCTTGCTCAAACACCTGTTACTTTGGGTGGGAAGACCGTCTTAGTTGACTTCATGGTGATAGAAGACCCCTTAGACTTTAATATGCTCCTTGGACGTGATTATGTCTATGCCATGCAAGCTGTGGTGTCAACATTCTTTCGTGTGATGTACTTTAATCATGGTGAAGAAATTGTCACTATTGATCAGTTGGATTTTCTTGATCCTTCTCCTGACCCAACTAGAGACCAGGTTTTTCCTTTATTGATTCCCAGTGTTTCTATAGACACTATCCCGCCACATGTTAACCATGTGGCCTCTTGTCCTTTGTGTTCAATTGCTACTGAGAAGTAGCCTCTATTTTCAGGCTTACCTTCTCGGGACTTGGTCCCAGCAGTTGAACCGATGAGTCATCCTATACAGACCATGGAGCTTGCTCTCCACTCTGTCAATCCATTTGAAAGTTTAGACATGTATCCTATCTCGGATGATCTCCTTCCTTCGAATGAAGTCTTTCTAGAGTCTTTGATATAATCTGACCTTCTTTTGGATGTTGGTTTAGTTGTGACTAAGTCTAACCCTGATTTTCCTAGTAAACCTGACCTTTCTTCTTATGTTGGTCTTGTTGAGTCTTTTGACTCTTTCTTTGAACAACAAGTCAGTGATCCTGATGAGTTTGATTTTTCTTATGAATTTTTCAACTCCTGTGATATTGAGTTTGTCCCTACAGACTCTATCTCCCTTGTTGATTTTTTCCCATCTTCTGAGGTTGATCTTATTGATTATAAACCCTCGTGCCTTGGTTCTATAGAATATTCTTCGATTGATTCTACCTTGACATTACCTTTTGTAGAAGATAGCAAAGTCACACATGTTTCTACCAAAGTGACCCGCATCAGATCGTTTCTTCTGAATACGATTCTGATGTTGTTGTTTCTTGGAGACAGGATTCTTAGTTGGATTCAAAACTGTTTACTAGCCTCACATTGTGCGTCAAGTTGTAATTGCATTTGCATGTATCCTGCTCGCGCTTTTGAGCTTGATGTCGGCTTCCATGCTTTTAGCTTGTTGTATAAGCCCTCATATTTGTTCTCATCGTCGCTAAGCCTTCTATCACTTTGCCTTTGCAACTTGACACCCTTTACCTTGAGGAGACGTTCCCCAAGTGTCCTTATCTTGCTTGCTTTCCTTGCATTATGCATAGGTTTGTTCCTTGCGCTTAGAACTAGTTTCGCCTGCTTATGACACTCGTCTCCTCGCATTTAGAGCATTCTTTCTGCTCTCCTTCGAGCTCGTTAAAAACAGTAAGGAGGCCGCGAGTTGACTTTTCTAGACTCGTTAAAACTTCATGGGAAAGATTTTGAGTTTCTTTAGGCCCAAGTATAACTCCTCAAAATAGACTTGACTGCTGATTAAACTTGTCCGTTCAGGCTCGTTAAGAATATGTGAACGGGCATCCACATTGGTGGTAGGTTATCTCTTTCTCGGACCATGTGGAATAATACGAGAAAGGAACACTCTCTTTTCTATTGAATTGAGAAGAGTATTCTCAGGCATAGGTTTATCACTTTTCCAGACCTGAGGCACTAAACTTACGGAAAAGGAACCCCCGGTATGAGCTTAGTTTTCTCTTTTTCGTGCTCTGGACCAAAACATGAAAAAGATTCTGAGTGTACTTTATGTCTTTGTCATGCTCATTAAACCCTAAAGAACAAAGCATCGAGTTTATTGTTGTAAGCCCCATTTCTCGTAATCAAATGGATCTTTCTGAGTGATCTTGCCTTCCTTCACACTCGTAAAACTCAGGCTATATGCTGCTTTTGAAGGAGCGTTGGGTAGGTGTTAATTTAGCCTTTTTCAGACCTTCCCGACTAAGTATGAAAAAGGTGCACCTTTTCTTCTTCGGAAGTTAAGAGAGTTCTTCTTTGGTATGTTTTATACTTTCTCGGCCTCAGGAGACTAAATTGTACGAAAAAGCACCCCCCTGGAGTCTTCTTTGGAGTTTTCAGACTCTCTAAACTATGAAAACACCGTCGAACATGTACTAGTTCGGGCTCGTAAAATCCACGAATCAGTGCTTTATCAAGCATTCTCCTTTCTTTTCTTCGAGCTTGCAAAAAATGAAGATGGTCCCGAGTTTGCTTTCTTGGACTCGTTAAACCTTTACAAGAAAGAGGGGAAGGGAAGTTCATTCACATGTTTTTTACATCATGGTAGCAAGTCTTGTTTCCTTGAACAAAGTACCAGTTTTGAGTCTATCAACAGTTGGGTCCTAGTCTTTTGACCTTATCCTCACTCAGAGTTTCTTACTCCTCCAGTTGGTCTCTTTTCCAATTATATGGGGAATCTGTCAATGTCTCCTACATTGCAAATTTGTTTCCTTGGTCCTTTTGTGTCAAAAGCTGCCTAAGTCACTTTTGTGTCATGCTCACTGTTCAAGGATTAAACCTTTATCGGCCATTCTGCAGTTGCCTTGACCTTTTGTGTCGGCCATTCCCTCGTATCAGTTCATTACATCATGTCTTCGGCATTCCTTGTCGTGAAATTCAGTACCAATTCCAGATCCAATTAGTCTTTGACTTACCTCATGTTGGATGATGAAGGATGCCTTAATTCCTTCCTTCCAACGGATCTTTTCCTATCGACTGCAACACATCTTGCTCTGGGAATGAGATTTAGAGTTTTATGACGGTACCTTGGGGATTGTTGTCATCAATGGCAATTTCCTGCGCTATTGGGTAGTGGGAATACCTTCATGTCTCCTACTCGATAGATTCTTCAAGTGTTCGACTTCAAGTCCTTGTAATCACACTTGTTAGAATGTACTAGGTACCTTGGGGACCATTTTCATTAATGGTGCTTTCCCTCGCGTTTGTTAACAGTTTTCATTATTGACCGATAATCAAACGGCTTCCTCCATGTTCGACTTCAACTCCCTTTATTCGCATGGTTAGGATTCGTACCTTTTTTGGGTGGTTGGATTGAAGACCTTGGGCCGACAGTAGCATTATCATATTTTGCTATTGCCCGAGTTGCGCAAGACCTTGTTTCATTTTATATGACATTTTACTGAGACATAGATCCACCTTGTATTTTTGTGGCTATGATCGATTGTTGAGCATGGATCCACCTTGTTCATTTGTGGCCATGGCTCCTTTAGATTTGATACGGCACCTTTTTGCATATTGAGCAACCATGATAGTTTCATCAGTTATACATATGTTGGATCCGCCTGTATCTTTATGGCGATGTTTTGTATATGGACTTGTATGTCCCAGAGATCAGTTTTTCTGACATTTATCTCTCTTACAGGTACCTTCACTTGAGCCTTTTGATCTTGGATTCTCTGCTCTCTGCATACTCAGTTTTTCCTTTATAATGTATTTCGGCCATTGTTTCCCTCTGACCTCATACATGAGAGAGCATCTGTTATACACCTGAATGGCACCTCTCCGTCTGAGTGCCGACATCCCTCATGTTGGCACACAAAAGGACAGCTATGGATAGAGGTTTTCCCAAAAACACTATACCTTGGTTTATTATGAAATACATTTCTCATCTATCCAGTTGGTTACTTTGCTATTTTGCTATGTTAAGCGGTATTCGCGACTCTCTATATATGAAACTTGCGAATCATTCGCGAGTGTTGGTTGTTGCAAGTCATGAATGGATGTATTCCTGGGTTGCTCTTATAGCAACTCGCGAATCATTTGCGGGTTGTCCTTCTCCATACCCGCGAATATGTCCCTAGAAATTTAAAAATAAAAACACGCGATGATTTGAGATTAGTTAAGCATTGTTACTTTTCTCACCTTAACTGTCTCAACCTTTGAAACTGCCTTATTTCCAGCATATAAATAGAGGTAGGGAGGTCCATGAAAGGGGACTTGAATTTTTGCATTGTTATGCTAGAGGAATTGGGACTCTCTTTGCCCACACCTTTGCCCTAGAAGCATTCTCCTTGTGTTGCAGAGTTTGGAGGATGAGTTCCTTGGAGAAGAGAAGCAGTAGAACCGGATAAAGGTTTCGTGAGGTGCCAAACTTGAAGAGAAGGTATACTTGTACTTGTTTTCAAGATTAATAAAGATGTGGTGTCCTTCTTCTTCCCAAATCCTTGTTCAATGTGTGATTGAATCTATGTTCATGATCATATGATGATGTTATTCAGATCATTAGTTCATGTTTATTTGATTATCAGTGTTTTATATGTGGTCATAATGGTTTGAGGAAGGTATAACTTGTTTTGCAGGTCTCTTGGAGCAAGAGGAGCAAGAGGAGGATTGAAGAGAAAGCTTGGACCGGCCTTCAGTTAGTCAGGTGTGGACCATTTTGATCTCTGATCTTGTTTATATATGCTTGCTAAACATTGTGCATCTCTCTTTCAACCCCAGTATGTTGATGGTCTCTTAAACCCTAGCCATAGGATACTTTCCTTTACAACAGACAGGTAGGCTGCAAATTGATATCAAAGTCCATGTATTTGGGTTTTTACTAATAAAAGGATTAATGATGAAATTGAATGAAGATTATTAGTATGTAAACCTAATTCATAGTTAATATTGAATTCTCTATCAATGGAATTAAGGAATTTAGCAGTTTTAGTGAGAGAGTTCAGATTAGGGTTTCAGTTTCCCAATGTAGCATTGTCTATCAGATTGTCAAGATTTGAATAAATTTAGAGTTTGTTTTACTAAAAGAAGTAATTTCACAGTCGTTCAAAATGAAAAGAAGTGGTAAAACCAATAGAGTTGAGCCTTCAGACCTGAGCTGGGTTCAAACTTTTCTAGACTGTGCAAAACTATTTTCAGAGGCAGGGTGGTTAGTTTTTTTTTGAAAGAATTGAGGGATAACACTCAGAACCCTCTTATAAACTTGCTCAAAGTTTGGATAAGGATATGGTGAATTTTGATGCTTTGAAGTTTAAGCTGACCAGGGAATTGTTAGCAGAAGCTACAGGGATCTTAGATGAGGGAGATTACTTGTTTAAAAAAGTTCCTTTCACCTTTGATGCTCAGAAATACCTACTTCCAGATGTAGTATCAGATTGGGGAAAGGGAGTACCTATTCAAAAATTTAAACCAGAATGGATAGAGCCTATCAAAATCCTAAAAATTTATATCACTTATGAAGGGAGATTTGCTTTTGTTTTTAAGTATCATTTTAGGTTCTTGCAACATCTCAGCCATGAAACCAAAATGAATCTCCCATTCTTCTTCTTGAAAAGTTTACAGAAGATGTCTACCAGGGTGAAGGAACATCAGGATCACACCAAACAGTCTGTGTTTCATCATGGGCTTATAAAACTAGTTATAAGTACTGTACTTCAAAAAAGGGAGAAAACATGGGAATGTTTCCTATTTTGGTCTGGTTTTCAAACAGAAAAGGAAGAGCAGTCTCAGAAGAGACAGTTAAATAAAGGTCAGAATTTGGTAAAGAGGCTTTAAAAAAGAAAGACACCAAGAGAGAGCATGTTTACAGAACTAAAACAAACTATTCAAGAGCTGACAAAAAGAGTTGAATATTTGGAAGCAGATCACCAGAAATCCAGAAGGAAGACCCAAGCTTTAGAAGGAATTGCTCTTTTAGCAGAGGCAGCAAAAGACTTGTAAAAGTACTTTAAGAAAAGCAGTTATTAGTTAGTTTTTAAAAGTTATTTCATTTTTGTATAATGATGGTTTTATTGAACAATTCGATAGATGACCTAAAGGTAGTTTATTCAGTTATATAACTGTTTTTGAAAAAACAAGATAAATGTAAGTTTGGGAAAGGACCAAGGGTTTGATTTTTGTTGCAAGGGGAGGCTATCAAGCTGTGGTTTATGAGCTAAGTGTAAAAACTCTTATGTGTTTTTGGTGACTGAATTATGAAATATATGCAACTATAAGCCCTATTTAGACTATTGACTGGTTTCATTTCTTATTTGTGTTAATCACTCAGTTGATATACTCATTTCTTGTTTAAGGTTATTATGCATGAAATTCTTGTTGACTATGGGTGGAATTCAGTGCTGTGATTATTATGTTTGGTTTATAGTTTATATGTTATGCATCTCAGTCCTTCAAATGTTCATGATTTAGTCTTTGCTTTAGTTTCATGAAGTTTATGCCCTCTTGTCTACAAACTTTACAACCAAAACCCTAGAAAGACTTATTTTACTTAATTGTTTTATTGAGATTGTGTTGGCTTGTTCTTTCATAGTCTAAGAACAATTGCTGGCATAAACACTAGCTACCACAAATTATCATCCGTCAAGCGATGGGCAGACAAAGATAGTCAACAAATGGATTGAGGGTTATTTGAGAAATTATATAAAAGGGAAACAAAGGACATGGATTCAATGGCTACACCTAGGGGAGTACTTTTATAATAATACTTGCCATATGTATATTAAGATGATGTCATTCAAAGCTTTATATGGCTATGAGGCACTGAAATTTGTAGATTTAGTCTTCGGGGATAGCAGAGTACCTCAGCAAAAAGATTGGGTACAAGGCAGTCGGGATATTCTGAAGGTTCTAAAAGAAAACCTATAGGTAGCTCAAAACCAACAGAAACTATATGCATATCAACACATGATTGAGCATAGTTTTGAGGTAGGGGACCTTATCTATTTATGACTAGAAACTTACAGACAATCTTCACTCAAGAAGAAAGGAGTGGAAAAGCTAAAACCTCACTTCTATGGTCCTTACAAGGTAGTCAGGAAGGTTGGAGAAGTGGCTTATGAACTCGAACTTCCATAGGAAAGCAAGATTCAGAATGTATTTCATGGGTCGAACCTCAAGAAAACAATAGGACAACACATTGCTCCATCCATTCAACTACCACCCTTAGATGATGAAGGGCTTCTGGAGCTGATTCCATAAAGGATTCTACAGGTTCGAGAGAAGAAGCTCAGAGATAGGGTGATTCGAGAATACTTAGTGAAATGGAAATAATTTCCTATGGAAGACACCACATGGGAGGGAGAATAGGTATTACAGCATCCTAGTTTGCAGTTGCTTGAGGAGAAGCAATTTCAAGCAGGGGGGATTGTAATGTCCTCATCTACTTGAGCACCAAAACACCCGCTAACCTATTTAATTCCCATAGGTTCGTGCAGATATATCCTAAAAGGGGAATTAACTGGGGACATTTGTTACTTAGGGCAGAACGAAGCATTCATTCAGTATTAAGTCATCAATATGGTAAAGAAGGCCTTATTACTTTAGGCTTAAAGTCAACATGAAATTAGAAATACATGCATGTAAAAGTGATGTGTAAACCCTAAAAGTGTCATACAAAACCTAAAAGTACATGCTAAGTTATTTAAGAAGGGTTATTGAACCAAAAGAGCTATCTATTATTATTATTGTTGAGTTTGGTTTTTGGAGCAGCAGCAGCAAGTGCAACAACATTAATTGGGGTTAGAGGCGAAGGTCTTCAACTAACAAGGGGTTTCGACAGTGAAATCTATCTGCCCTAATCACTTCAAGGTAGACCATCCAGGTCTATCATCAACATTCATCATATTTATTTGTATTCAATGATCCCGTAAACAGAGAACATTTATTTGTAGGTTCACATTTTGCGGCTAGGGGAATAGCTGGAAACCCTCATAGGAATTGTTTGGGACCCTAAAGCTCAATTTTTCATCTGCATGTCAGCTTCTTATTTCTCAGCAGGCTCACTCCACTACATCGGGTGATTATTAGTTCCTTGTTTGCTTATCTAGAGCAATTATCAATAGATACACGATAAAGGGGGACGCGAGCACCAGAGAGGTAGATCAATTCATTAGGTGACTTAGAGGAGGAAAATTTTCTGCATGTGGCACCCAGTATCTCTGACAGGTAAAGACCAACATCCCAACGAAGTTTCAACAGCATTGGACCACTCCTCCTTCAAAAAATTCAATACCATCTAAAGGAGGGCACCTTGCAGTTGGACATCAAACAAAGGGGAAGAGCACTATTCTTCTAGCACACACTACATGCATCTTATATCTGGAGGACTATCAACTTCATTATTATAAATGGTATGTTGTTGGCCTAATATACCTTCTTGTCTCTACCCATGGTTCAACAACAACACAATACCAATAAAACACTCAAGACATCAGCCTGACAAAGCAAGATCAGTCAGCAACACCCGCAAGGCAGGCATAGTCTCACCCGAGATATCTTAATATGTAACAGCCATAACCATGTTTCTGTAGTTGTTGAGGTAACATATTCCCTTGGCGCGTAGCCAAGGAGCTCGACAAAGATAGGAGGATGGAGTCGGTTACTGTGTGGTAGGGTTACAACTGTAGGTCAACATGCATGTGTGACACAACCTTGTCCTTAAACCTTTAACAACTGGCACAGCTGTGCGTCGCAGTTGACTCCTCGGGAATAATGAACAGTGCATGACTTATATTATACTTAGTAGATTAACCATGAAATCATACATTAATGCTGACAAAACCTTAAAAACTCATTCACAATAACTATAAAAATATAAACAAATAACCATTCACATAACACCCAACAACTTTCAATCATTCAACAAAGGAACTTAACATGGAAACCCATATGGGAAAAACCACCAAGGTGCTCTTCATCTAGCATGAGAAATTTAGGTAGCACCTTGTAGCCTGCAACTTGCAGACTATTCTTAAGATATGTCTTTCTAACTCAATCTTCTTGCTCTCATACTCTCTGGTTTATTCTCTATCTACTCCTACTGATCTGCACACAGCCTGCATCAACTCTTCTACTTTACTAGCAGTCTGTGCACACAGCTGCAAGATCCGCAGCTCAATAGCCTTCTACTTATATTAGACTCTCCTCTGATTCCACAATAAACTAAAAATAAAAATCAACAATCAACACTTACTGTCTCTTATCCAACCCTTATACAGAACAGGTCCCTTCTATTTATATCATTTACAAGACCACGCAGGTTCAACTGAGTACTACTCAGTTATTATAGACTCAAGTGGTTACAAAATATCTCTGTTACATTAAATTTTGACCCATATCTGGCTGCAAAAGTCCTATAATGCATTAACCACAAGCTTAACTAGCCGTGGAAACATCTTTCAGCCTTCTGTACCAGTCATAACCCGCCGCAAAATTGTCCTTCCGTCTTCTGATGATTCATCCTTTTGTAGTCTTCCTTAACTTTCATTTGTCCAGCTTTAACTCTTTTAACTGCCTCTTCCACCAACTCTGGATGTTCTTTTTCTCATCGCACCAACCCTGTCGCAGCTTACTCTGCTCCAAGCTTCCTTTCTCCCTCGCGTGCATGTTTTATCTTTCTCTGTCGATTCATTTCTTTCCTTCTTGACCTACTTTTCCCCTGTCGTATGCGCACTTTTCCTCCTTTTCTTGCGCGTCAAATTCTTCCTTGCGCACTTTTCCTGGCCCAACAGGCCCCCAACACTCACATGTGGATCGTCCTGAGCCACTAACAAAATAGGGATGTCCGCACAAAATCTTATGCCACAAAACTGTATTTTTCTACCAAAACTTATGTCTCTAGCATAGGCTGCGCAACAGGACCAACCTTGTCTTGCAAATCTTGCAAAATTTATTGAACCTAAGCAACATCCATGCTAACCTCCTCAACTTGTTTCTATAACTACTCCACATGGTCGGAACTTATTTGTTTCGAGGATCCTGCTTATAGTGACTGGGTGATATGTTGAACCTTCTGTTGCACAAGCTAAATAAGGCCTATGATCCCCACTACTTCTGAATGGTTTGCCTCCAATTCTGATTCCCTAGTCTTCTCTTGATCATGGAGAGCTTGAGCTTCCTACTGGAGTTGTTTGATCTCAACCATCTTCATAACCTTCTCCTTCAGCTGGAGCTTTTTCATCTTTGCCTTTGCCGTGATGATTTTCTGATCAGCCTGTCGCGCATCTTCCTTGATGTTTTCTCCAGTATCATCTTCCAGAAGCACTTCCCATATCATGGAAACGAATTCAACCACCTTACTGCTAAGTTTTTCTCCTTCGCTTATCTTCCCAATAGCCTCAGACGCTGCTTTGTTGCATTCCTCAAGCACCTCAGGAGGTGTGCTTGGTACCTACCTCACTTGCAATTCCTCAAGCTACTTCTTTAGTTCCATCGCAATCCGTGATAGTTGGGAAACCTTAGCAGATGAATCTTCATCTTCCTGGCCCGCTTCTGGTGGGAACTCAGTGATCGTGCCTTTAATGGCTTCAACCAATGCAATGCAACTTTGCTCGTGTGCCATAACTTCTTGCTATTTCCCTTTTAGAAGGTCCTTGCGTTACTTGGAATTCCTTTGTTGCTTCGTCACCTAATATCCAATTGCATTCTCTCGAAGTCATATTTCAGTTGCGGCTTCCTGTTGTAGCTCGTAGACTTCACCCAATGTGAGATTTAAGAATACGATCTGCAATTTGTCAAACTCTTTGACAACATCATCAAACACACCCATCTCGGTTCTTATCTCCATTGCGCGCCCATGGATCTCTACTTTGATTGGAGGCACTAGCTCTGGTGTTAGAAGCAGAATGCTAGGGTCCATGCCATAAGTCTCAACCTCAACAATGGATTTGACATTGTTAATGGCCTCTATGATCTTATTGAGGTGTTCTACAACTTGACTAGCCACATTTTCCTGCTGCGTATTTAGAACCTCGAGGCTTTTCTTGGTGACCTCAGCTACAACATCTTCTAGTGCTCGAATATCATCCTTAGTCAATGTGTCCATGTTAGTTGTTTTGCTAGCTTTTCTCTTTTTGTATGGTGTACCATGTTGTTGTTGTTTTTCTTTTTGGCGACTGCAGATGTCTTCGTCAGTAGGTGTCTGTTCTTCATCGCTTCGATTGGAGCCACCATCACTACTGTCATCATCTTTTCCTTCTTACAACTGATTGTCTTGATTGTTGCCTCCATCATTTCCTTGGCCATTATCTTGTCCATTTACTTGGTTAAGTAGTGGGTCTTCATGGTCTTCTCCTTCTCCCATTGGCTCTCCTATTGGGTCGCACCATTCAACAAGCCATTCCTTGACAATTGGATCCACATCATCATCAGTAATCATAAACCTTGCCTGGTGCGCTTGCTTGATTGGCTCTTTCTTGGGCTTCAAAATAACACAGCGTACCTCTGCACCATCGTGGTTCTTACTCTGTGAGACCACCGAATAAAATCGTGCAGCGCCTCGACGTGCAAAAAGAACTCAATGTTATTGTCCGTTTGGCGGATCTTTTCTGTTTTATATTCCCAGAGGTTCTGATACTTTGCACCAAGGCAAAGCACTAGGACATCTGTCAATTGGTAATCTGGTGGATTGCACCACAAAATGAAAGAAATTAGAACAAGCAGCCATGAGTAATGAAATTTGTGCCTAAGTTCCTCCTGCGCCTGCCCTATGTCGTCGATCAGTTCGTTCAGCAAGAACTACAACCAGTTGAAAGTTACTCCTACTACACACATTTATGCAAGCTCTATTGCGCCAGTGGTACACTCAGTTGCCCTCATCTTGTGCAACAGCTTGCAAGATAGGATTCTGGCTGCAAATATGACTTTATTATCTTTGATTGGGCTGATGAGGAACCCCCTACTCACGCGTTGAAGCTTATACTTCTGCTTCATCTTGGATGTATTGTTGTTTTGGTGCAGATAGGGTGACAAGCCTTTCTCTGTATTTGGAAAAACTATGATTGATGAAATGAGCTCGACGTTGACCAGGTAGGCTCGATAAAGCCATAGACAACCCTTGTAAAAATAGACGAGGAGCTTTTTCACATACGTATTAACCTACAGGTTGTGGCCAAAGTGTGGCATGATTAGTAGGTTCAACAATCATGTGGGGTCAACACCACTGTCCCACTCCATTGGTACCAAGAGCTGGGGATCAGTCAGCTCAACTTGAACCGTATTCATATAGTTTCTCCTCTACAAGCCCTCCTTCTTGCGGGTGTCGACATCCTCGAATGTCAGCTTGGAAATCTTCGGCACAATGTCCTTCAGGAAGGGCACGTTATTGGGGAGCCTATGTGTCACCAGGCTGGTGTGCATTTTCTTCAACAGTGACACCCTCCATGTGTCGGCTCTCGTTGTCCCAACATACTAAGGGAAGTTTTCCTCTTCCCCGACGGCATCAGCGTCTTAGTGGTGTGGTGAATCTGGTGCATCGTCATCCATCAGGTCCTCCTCAGGGTCACCCATAGTGGCCTTAGCCTTGTGTTGTTCAGGACATTACACCCTTATAACCTAGGGTCTGGGGTTACCAACTTACTATTAGACTTGCAGACAATCAGCTTTTACAGAATATGGAATGAGAATAGGAAGATATCTTGGCTTACCCGGTTTATGATGGTTGATCCAAGCTTGGTCTTCTCTCACTCCAATCTCCTCCAAAGCTTCTAGGGATGCCTCTCTTCACCTGCAAAGAGCCAATTCTTCAACCAATATCTCATATATATATAATTCAGAGGTTAAATGAAAAGCATATTAATAATATAATTGAACATATTCATTAAACCAATATACATGAGACAAGCACAATACAATATTGGAAGAAGAATTCTCTTTATTAACAAACAATGAATAGGTAAGAATACAACCCAACTTCTGACAAAAGGACTCCTCTGCAACCGAGGACTCTTGATCCAGATGGGTATCGGTGGCCGCCCACCTTTCCATCTGGCTCAAAATAGTTTTTTGGCATTTTTGGTAATTTACTATTTTTAGCAGTTTTTCTGGGTCCCGAACTTCCGGGGCCATTTTGAGGCCCTAAACGATGTTTTTTTGGGTATGTTGCTTTTGTTTCGACCATTGTAGTCCTCGGATAGATCTTTCCAACGAGCTATTGTACGCCCCAAACGGAGATTGTATGAAATAGTTATGACCCCGGGAAGTTGATGGACTAACTTACCCAAATAGGGCCCACATGACTTTTGGCGTTTCAGCTTCTAGGGTTAGGTTTTTGGTTTCTACCTTCCTGCTTTTGATAAATAAGGCCCTTCGGCCTCTTTTTGTAATCAGCTTGGTCACGGATGAGCGTAGCCGCCACATCTCTTCTCAGGGATATGCTACCACCATTCTAGCTATGTAATGTTCAGCAGTTTTACAGTTTCTCTATTTCATTGATTAATAGAAGTGTGTGTTTACTGTATCGCTGTGTCCTCTGCAATATTATTGTGCATACGCTGTTATTTGCTTCTTACATTTCGTTCCTGCATAAATCCGGATCAACTCTGACTTCTGCTGCTCTAAGACTTTGAAGGTATACCACCAGCATAACTTTGCTCTTCCAAAATTGATTTTATTAACCCCATCCCAAGGCCTCTATTTATACTTTGGAAATAGAGAGGTTTCAAAAGTTAGGATGGTTGGGACAGTTATGGATTAGGGCCCAACTAATCTCATTTAATCATGATTTATATTTTTTTAAGTTGAATTAAGGTATACATGAGTATTAATATAGGCAAGTCGCGTATGATACATGTGTTTCTCAAAGGGAAATCATGTATGCAGGTATAAGCGTGTTGCAATGCATATACTCACGTATGATATGCAAGTTGCAATGCACATAGTTGCGTATGCAACCCAAAACTCAGAATAAAAATATATAAGGCTAGTTTGAGGATAATGCATCAAAGGTCATGCACATTTATAGTGTTTTGGCCACTTCAATCCTAATTGTCCTTTTGTGTACCAAAATGATTAATGTCAGCACTCCGAAGGAGAAGTGCCATTTTGGCTGATAACAAATGCCCCCTAATATGTGAGGTCAGAGGAAAGCGATGGCCGAAATACATTATAATCTTTATCTTGGAGAACTCATAAATCCAAGGAAGCAGAGGAAGTACTTGAAACAAATACATATCAATGTCATATATAAAATCATATATGAGGATACCATTTTCAATATACTGGAACACTAGCTCCTTTACAATATTTGGTTACATCATATGATACGGGTACAAGACCATGTATATTACAAAAGTGGATCGAAGCCACAATATACAATGATGAGTCTTCAAAATCTGGAAGCAATGTAGGTGAACACAACACAATATTGCGCAACTTAGGTTATAGATGTGAACCTAAGGTCTTTGTCAAAATCCAAAATAACCAGTACAATCCAAGCCATGTGAATAAATATGTAGAAGTCAAACATGGAAAGGATTCAACAGATTGTCAATCAAATAGGTGAAAATTGACAACTGAAGTAAAGGAATTCACCAATGATGAAAGTGAATCCTAAGGTACCATCATCAAAACTCTAGGTCTTCCTCTTCATGAAGTGTTGATGAGAAACCATGTTGTGATGAGGAAGGCAATAGATCCTCCAACGGATCACAAGAGTGACTAGGAACTGGGACACAAGTGATATCAGCTAGGATAATGATGGAATCAGGATAATAATCATATGTAGGGATAAATCCTTGAACAGTGAGCACAACACATAGATGACCCAAGGAAGCTTTTAACTTTACAGATAGAACAACTAAACTTATATGTCATGTAGGAGACATGATCATATTCCCCAGGTATAAATGACAAGTGGAGGAGTAGGAAACTCGAAGTGATAGCTGAGCTAAAAGTGTACACTGAGACAAGAGTATCAGAAAGTTCAGAGAGTGATATGCTCAAGGAGGGTATGCTTCCACCATTTGTAACCCAAAAAGATTATTTCTTCCTTATCTTTCCTCTTAAATTTTAACGAGTCCAGGAAAGTCAACTCAGGTCTCTCTTCATTTTTGACAATCTTGAAGAGGGGAGAGAATAATGCTTGATAATGTCACTGATTCGTGGATTTTACGAGCCTGAACTAGTACATGCTCGTTGGTGTTTTCATGTTTAGAGAGTCTAAAAACTCCGAAGAAGACTCCAGGGGGTTCCTTTTTCATCCAGTTTAGTCTCCTAAGGCCGAAAAAGTATAAAACATACCAAATAATAACTCTCTTATCTTCCGAATAAGAAAAGGCGCACCTTTTTCATACTTAGTCAAGGAAGTCCAAAAAAAGTTAAATTACCACCTACCCAATGCTCCTTCAAGAGCAGCTTATGGCTTGAGTTTTACAAGTGTGAAGGAAAGCAAGATCACTCGGAAAGATCCATTTGGTTACGAGGAATGGGGCTTACAATGGTAAACACGATGCTTTGTTATTAGTGTTTAACGAGCATGACAAAGACATAGAGTACACTCGGAATCTTTTTCATGTTTAGGTCCAGGGCATGAACAAGAGAAAACTAAGCTCATACCAGGCACTCCTTTTCCGTAAGTTTAGTCCCTCATGTTCGGAAAAGTGATAAACCTATTACTAAGAATACTCTTCTCAATTCCTTAGAAAAGAGAGTGATCCTTTCTCGTATTATTCCACATGGTCCGAGAAAGTGATAACCTACCACCAATGCCCACTCACATATTCTTAACAAGCCTGAATGGACAAGTTTACTCGGCAGTCAAGTCTATTTTGAGGAGTCAGACTTGGTCCTAAAGAAAATCCATAAGGGCGGGGAGCCTTATAAAGGGGATAGCTTGTAGAAAGAGACCAAAATGAGGCTCAATTTGGTGTGAAAAATAGCTAAGAAGGCTCCCCTGAACCTATGACAAATACGGCATGAGTAGCAAAAGGCAATAAATGTGTTCTAAACTAGGGTACTCATGGATGGAAGGCCCTATCCACGGATGAACAATGGTATAGACACGATAAAAATGGTTAAAAACCATAGTCCGTGGTCAAATTAGTGATCCTAGGGTTAAGGCGGATTAGGTATAAATGCAAAAATCCATGTAAATGACCAAAATCCTATCCTATATGAGTGGAAAACAACTTTGAGTAACCGTGGACCTATTGCAATAGGAAAACATGACATAGCATTAGTTTGATTTTTGATAGAAATTAAAACTATAGGCTAAAAAACCCATATTTTGAAATTATTTCTATAAATAGTTCAAAAATAGAAATCAAAATCACCATTTCATACTTTTACCCAATATAGGCAATTTTTACCTCTAACTTCAATCGCTCGGTGTGGACAAACCAGTTGACGATTTTCAAAACCGCAGGTGCCAGGTAAGTCAACGCTTCATACTCTTCCATTTCATCCATTCAAATTTTCAATTTTATGCAAAATTTTAATGTTTTAAGCCAATTTTAAGGAGGTCGCGCTGTATACGCGGGTATGCAACTTACACAGTCGTGTACACACATTTTATACACAACTTGCCCGAAGGCAACCCGCGTATGATATGTGACATGTCCAAATGATAGTCGTGTATGATACACGACATGTACAAAGGAGAGTCACATATATTGTGTGAATAGAAAAAGTATACTTAGGGCCAAAATCAAAGTTTTTTAATGAGTTTTAATGTTTGATGGTGGCTTTATGGACAAGCTAAAACATGGTGTTGGAGTGGAGCGAAAGGGAACATGAAACTATGGACCAAGATGCACTCTGAAGTGCCCCCAAGGTGCAAGCATTGCGGCAAAGTGGGTTGCTAAAGTTCTTTTGTACCTCACCTATGCGATCCAATGTCCGTTTACTAGAGTTTTTAATTAACTACTAGGATCATGATCTAGGTGCATTTGACCTACAAGGTGAGATTTTGGAAACTGCATTGGAGGACAGATATTTCATTGCGGTTTTGTCATGACGGGGAGCACTTGTCAACCTGGAAGGTACCGGCAGGGGCGGTGACCTTTTAAGTGTTCAGGACTATATCAACACTTATTGCACGCCTGGTACTCCAAAAAGGGGTACTTTCATCCCTATTGCACATATTCGTAGCTTACCATTACAAGTGTTGGTAAGCACAGTAGTGAGGCTCGCATGATCATCATCACTCCATCTTGCTACTTGGAACTAGATGAGGATTGTTGTGGAGTGCCTACAAGGAGCTGTATTTGACTGGTGCTCGAGAGTAATCCCGATAATGAAGAAGTGACTCTCTGACTGCAAGAGAGGCCGATGGAAGAACTTTGGATATTCTAGTATATTGGTGGCACTTTTCTTTGAGAGAATGCCTACTCCCTGCCCTGCAGTACCTCTACCAGCTTTCTCTTCTCATCATCCTAGACTGAGTAGGTGGAGAGAAATTTTCCTTCACCAGGGCAGCGGTGGCTCGATTCAAAGTGTCTATGATGATGATTTCTACCTATGGTGGGAATGGCAGCTACCAGCACTTGAGTAATTTGCATATGCTCGGATGGATTTCTAAGGTGATAATGACCTTTTCCTTCCTCCTAGAGGAGCATGGGGAGCATTAGGTATTTTGGTTTTTTCAAGTTTTTAAATTTTTATGACTTTTTCATCATAAAGATATATACATATGTATAAGATTTTTTAATCCTTTTAATGTTTAAAATGCAGATATTGGACCAGTTTTCCCTGATGGGCATCCTCGTATGTATGTACGACCAGTGGCAGGAGAGGATTGGGGTTTGATCAGGGTACTTAAGGGGAAGCTGGCCAGGCTGACCCAAACAGTCCCAACTCTTCGCATTGAGCAAATCCCTACCGTTCTACGGGAACTAGTTGTCAGTATTCCACCCACCTGGATACGCCTTATGAGAAGGGTGGCCAAGGCGGTACTTGTCTACATAGATGCCATTGAGGTTGTCGCAGCTGAGGAAGCTGAAGAGGCTCGAGCACAGGATGACCAGGATGACCAAGGTGACCAGGATGGTCAATATTAGACCTAGGGGTATTTTATGGATTACGATCCAATTTTTGTATATTTATACAGCTATGACTGGATCTGAGGATCAAGAACTCAACATATCTATATGGACAGATATTCACACACACACACACACACACACACACACACACACACACACACACACACACACATATATATATATATTATCAGTTTATTTACATGTGTTTTACAATGTGTATGTTGTATATTTTTATGAAATATGTGTTAAGTGCCAATCCAAAATATAATTCGCATATGCATCAGTTAATGAATTTTGATTTCTTGGAATATGATTAAATGTGATAAAATCAAAATTTCTTTCCAATAACCTAACTTTCATAAACTAACGTAATAAAATAGGTTTTCGCACCTGATAAGCTCGATTGATTTGCGAAACCACCAGTTGAGAGTCAAGTCTAACTTCCAACTGGGTGATACCACGTGACAAGGCATCCCATAAAAGCTCAATGGCAGCCCTGTATTCGGCAACATTATTGGTAGTAGGACCTAGGCAAGCGCCTCCAGAGGTAACTAGCTGTCCTGAGGGTGAGTAAATAACCTGTGCGACTAAAGCCAGGTTACAAGTGTGATGACTAGCGCCATCGGCAAAACCTACGAACCACTCAGAAGACATCTGTAACAACCAACATATGGTATAAGAACACAAAATGGCGAGCTATTGTACATAAAGTTACATGCAATAAAAATACAAGAAAAAGTGTTAAGCCTAAGCATAGTACTTCTTCAAGTAGAGCCCATTTCTAGGCTTAGGCAACTTATTCCCCTCGAAATCAGTTAATTCATATGCTCTTTTCTTCAAAACTTTTGACACGACATAGGGTCCTAACCACATAGACCTGAATTTCCATGCCCCTTGGGGTTCTTTCTCTTGGTCCTAGAGAAAGACCATCTCCCCTTCAGAAAAAATCCTAGGTTTGACTGACTTATCAAATTGATTTTTCACCCTATTTTTTTTAGCCTCGTTTGCAATCAACGCATCTCTACATTGTTCATCTAGGTTTTCTAAGTGTAACAAATGTTCCTCTAGCTGAGTCGTATCAGGTAACACATGAATGGCAATTTTTAAAGACGGGATTTTGCATTCAACCGGGGTTACTGCTTCCACCCCGTGAACGAGTTGGAAAGGATAGAACCCTGTGGCCATTTTTACATTGGTTCGATAAGCCCAAAGTGCAGGATACAACATGATGTGCCAATTTGACTGAGTTGCATTAATAGTACGCTTGAGAATAGTCTTCAAGTGTCTTATTGACTGACTCGACTTGACCATTCACTTGTGGGTAAAAAGAAGATGAATGTTCTTGTTTAAACCCTAGCATATTATCCAATTCGATCATCATGTTGTTTTGGAAGTGACTGCCATAGTCAGTGACAATATCTTTAGGAATACTGAAACATGCGATAATTTGGTTGAAAACAAAAAAAGTTGCAATTTCCCCGTCAGCCTTATAGATGGGCATTGCCTCTTCCCACTTCATGAAGTAATCCACAGCGACAATGATGTATTTGTACCCCCCGGCCGAAACTGGGTTGCACATCACGTAATCTATCCCCCACTTGCTGAAGGGGCCCACCGCAATGATAGAAAATGATGGAGCGGGATGCGAACCTCATCTTTCTGGTATAAAGCTGACAAGGATGACAGCACTTCACGGCTTCCACACAATCTTTAAAGATCATGGGGAAGAAATAACCGGCATGTAAGATCTTATGGGTCGTTGCTAACCCAGATAAATGACCCCCACACGCTCTAATATGGGCATCATTTAAGACAATCGCAGCCTCTTCGTGGGTGAGGAACTGACGCAAAACAGAGTCTACCCCTCTATGATATAAAATATTTCCAATAATGAGGTAGTTTTTCACATGTGTGCGTAATTTCCGTCATTCTTCCTGCGAAAAGGTTGCAGGACACTTCAAAGTCTGGAGATAGATGAGTATATCTCCATACCAAGGGTCAGAGGTGGAAATCAAGAAAATGTGCTCATCTGGGAATGAGTCTTCTTCAATGGCTGCATCTTCTTCAACTAGAAATTCTGCAATAAGCTCTGCAAAATCTAAGGATGTTTTGGATTTGGCAGATTGAAAATCCAAGTCAAACTCCTGGAGAATGACTATCCATTTGTTAAATTTGCCTCCAACTATACATCGGGATAAGACATACTTGAAGGGATTAACATATGCCACTACTATCGTAGTCCTTAGTAAGATGTAGCGACGTAACCTCTAAATAACATACATAGCTGCTAGCACCAACTTTTCGACATGGGAGTACCTAAGTTCAGGGCCAACTAAAGTACGACTAATATAGTAGAGGACATGCTCTTGGAGCTCATCATCTTCCTAGACTAGCACTACCCCTATGGTCGACTCAGATGTGGCCAGATACAATATAAAATCATGAGAGTAATCTAGTGGACGCAATAAAGGTGCCGACAACAAGGCTTTCTTTAATGCCTCGAACGCAAGTTCTGCAGTTTCATCCCATACAAATGGGGTGTCCTGCTTCAATAGGTGCATGAAACCTTTGGTGATATTGGCATAATTCATGATAAAATGTTAAAGAAATTTAGACTTTCCTTGCAGGTTTTGAAGTTTCCTGATGGAACGAGGAGGAGGTAGATTTACAATGGCCTCAACTTTCAAAGGATCCACCTGAATACCTTTGTTAGAAACAATGAACCCAAGCAATCTATCTGACTCGACATAGAAAACACACTTGTGGGGATTTAAGTGTATTTTGTAATGCCTGTATCATTCAAAAATTAAATGCAAGTGATCTGGATGGTCAATCCTCTTATGAGAATGCGCCGGCAGATCATCTATGTAGGGCTCGACAATAGACTTGTTGTCATGAAAGGAAAAATTCATTTCTTGCTGAAAGGCAGCCCCTGCATTTTTTAATCCAAAAGGCATCTTCTTATACGCAAATGTACCCCAAGGAAAAATGAAATTCGTTTTATGTTGGTCTTCCACCTTGATTTGAATCTGATTATACCCAGAGAAACCATCCATAAACAAAAAGACTTCACTCCCCGCACAAGAATCAATGATTTGATCTATGAATGGTGTGGGATAGTTATCCTTAGGATAGGATTTGTTTAAATCGTGAAAGTCGGTACAGGAATGTATCATCCCTTGCTTTTTATCGACAAGAATCAGGTTGGATACCCACTCCGTCAAAGCTATCAGGTAAATAAAACCAGCTTTCAGCAGCTTTTCAACTTCAGCCTTAATGGCTGCCACTTTACGCGGATTTACAAGTCTAAGTTTTTGTCAAATTGGTTTGGCATCAGGATAGGTTTGGATTTCATGTTCGACTATCGATGGATCTATGCCTGGAATCTCCTCATATGACCAGGCAAACACGTCGCAAAAATCCTTAAACAATGCTGTATAGATAGCAATCTCCTCCAGAGAGCAGTTTGCACCAATATATACATTTTCCACAACGTTGGGATTCACAGAGATGTTGATAGGAATAGTAATGGAAATATTTTCCATATTCCCCTCGGCAAATATTCCCTCCCTTGGTAAGGGATTGATTGCTATATCAGCATCACCTGCTAGTCTCACATGGAACTCTTGATTTTCAATCCTGCTTAACTCTGGAAGAAAGTAGGATCTATGATAAAGATCTTCGCAAATCTTATCTTGCCCACTCATAGCTTCCATAATGGCTTCGTCTGAGGGAAAAACCATGTCTAAGTAGTCGTCAGTATACAAAGAGTTCTCTACCCAAGCAAGCAGATAGGCTTCTTCCGGTTCCTCTAAGACTATAGGAGAAACCAAAACAGGATCAACAATGGTGTTAACGATAGCTTGGTAAGCTACTTCCACTGTCGATAAGGGCACACCAGGCTCATGACAGGAAGGAAGGACCCAAGGATCTGTTCTATCGCCAACCGTTGCAATAGACTTCCCTACACTAGTAGAACCTAAATAATTAATCGGGGTTGGGATATTGAATGTGCCCATTAATGATGAATACATTCCATCCCCTAACCTCTCTAAAACAAGTTTGACCTGATCAACCAATGGCACGATGGACTCATTAGTTTCCATGTGGCCCTTCCGAGTGAAACTGAGTTGGTCAATTGTAACCAACTTCACTTTGTGCAGAAACACTACCCCTCGAAGAACGACCGATGCAATTGCAAACATGGCATAATTCCAACTTCTCCCCATAAGCAAGTTGCAATCCAACAATGCATCTATTACCTCTACTTCAACAGACACTACCTTCCCTGCCAACTTTATATGGAAATCTAGTAGGATACCATGTGGACGAAATGACCTTCTGTAGAAAGTAGTAAGTAGGGTATTCGATGGAACTAGCTCCAGAGATCCAAGATCCTTCCAACAAGACAAGGACATGACACATCTGGAAGCACCCTTGTCGACAACTGACCTTCCAATGGTTTTTCCGCCATGGATGAAATCTATCGACAAGGCCACATGATACAGCAGGCGAATTTTGACATCAGACAAATTAAATTTTGCCATAAGGCTCGATGAATCCATACTACCTAAGGCTACTAAGAGTGCATCTCGTTGGGCGGGACAACTCTATAACACCTCCAAAGCGGACATCGCACAAGGGGTTTGGGATAAATCTTCAACTACAGAGTAATTGGCTGCAACCCTAGCATTAGGATTATGCAATGCTTTCTTGAAGGCACTTTTTGGTATCTTAGGAATAGTTTCAACAAGTTTTTCAATTGTGAGATGGTTAGAAGTTTCACCTATAGACTTACCCTTCTCAGGAGCCTCTGTCTCATAGTTCTTGTTTCTAGTTGGGAGTAATGTCTGGGATCGAACCATGTTGATATATTTTTGGTCAAGGGCATTAGCAGTGCCCCCTGCTACATTAGAAGATGAAGCTAGATTTTGTCCTTGGGGAAAAGGATCCTTCAAGATAACTGGTTGTTGATTTTTTAGCATCTTCTGAGCTTGATCCATAAGGGGACATTGATGGGTCAGGTGATCTTCCTTTCACAACTTACAGGGAAATTTCACCTTATTTTTCTCTTTTTTGCCCCCATCAGCATTATTTGTGGGTTTTGGCTTGTTTTGGTTTCCCTCACTTTTCTTCCCCTTTTTCTTTTTCCCATCGAGCTGCTGATTTCCCTTTTGGGAGGATTGAGCAAAAATGTTTGCGTTTTGGGATGAGGGGGCAGCCTTTGTTGCCTCCACTGTAGATTGTTTAATAGAGAACTCATGGAGTTGTTTTGCCAAAGATTCTGCAGTGGGAGATTTAACTAAACCAACCACACCATCAGCATGGGGTCCAGGCTTAGGTTTCTCAACACTATGTGTTGGCCTCAATGCATCATGGATGATTTCATATAGAATCCCAGACTGAGAGTATATCAAATCCATCTACTAGGCCCTGAGGATAGCCTCTTCCTCATTAGTTACTCCCGAAGTGGATACATCCTTAGATATATATGGCAACAAGGACTTAAGGAACCATTCTAATAAAAAATCGAGAGGGATAGTATCCTTAATGAGCCTCTTCTGCCTTTGCCACTCTTGGATGTGATCTGAAATGTGAGTGGCTTTGTCCTATTGAAAGGTGGACAATAAGTCTGTGCCGACATCATACCAGATAGGAAGTTGGAAATGGTTAAGGAACACATTAGCTAAGTCCCAAAAACTACCAAACGTAGTAGAGGGCAGTTCGATATACCACTTTGTTGTGGCACTAGTAAGAGTTCTTTGGAACAATCTCAACTAAACGGTGTCATCATTCAGTGAGTTGGAAGAGCACCATAAGTGAAAGGTGGTGATATGAGCCCCTAGGTCTTCACCAACTTTGCCTTCGAATTTTGGAATATTCGAGGGTAACTTGGTAGGGACAGGTGGCCAGGTGGCATTATGTCTCACCAGGTCATTCATTAACTTGGACAAATATGGAAAATTCAAAGTTATCAGGAAAGGAAGTTTGGGCCTAACCGGAGCCTGAAAAGTACCAGCTTGGGAAGTAGAAGGACTTCCCCCTAGTTCCCAAATGTAAAGGCAGGGTTGCCCCCAGCTACCGGTTGCGAAGTAGTTGGACTACTTTGAAAAGGATTCCACCCATAACCCAATGGATTATTCATATGTGGTGTAATGTGGTTTGAGCTACTCTAGTTGAAACTGGAGTTTGGAAAAAAGGAGCAGGTATCCCTCCACTAAAAAATGAGAAAGGAGAGCTCATGAAAGGAGCTGAAACTAGCGTTTGAAAACCTTGACCATAAGGGTTAGTGTTTCCAAACTGCACCCCTACATACACAAGTGTGGGGGCTACATATGGAGTGGATGGGGGAATGTGCCCCCCATTACAAGGAAAACCCTGGACAAATGAATAGGATCCAACAAGACCACTCTGAGCAGTGTGTGCAAAAGAAGGTGAAGCTGAAGGCACACTGGGAATCCCAATGACGACCCCACCAGAAGTTCCTACTACATTTGTGGAAGCCAATGGTTGGACTGCCTGACTGGCTGGAGTTAAAGGAGTAGCAGGTATATTTGTTCTAGGGGTACCAACCGGGGGAGGTGGCACTCCTTCAGCCGGAATATATGAGATGGGGGTAGAAGGATTCTCTCCTTCACTAGAGATTAGTCTATCCATAGGAACACCAATCATAGGTGAATTGAAAGGATGAACCTGAATGATCATAGGATCATTTAGGCCAATAAGAGGTGAATTAAAGTTTCTTGCAAACTCGTTAGCGTGCAAGTCTTCTATCTCTATTGTGGTTGTACCAACCTGGTTTGTCCTAAGTTTTGGTTCACCTGGAACTTCACTAATTCCTATCTGTTCAAAGGAACCATCTGTGTCTAATATCCACCTTTGAGGGGGCAGTGGAGGCTCCACTGTAGTAAACAGAGGAAGGTTTTGCAACCTTCTTGACCTTCTGAGAGGTTGGTCCTCCATGGTTGAAAATTTGACTCCTCACACACCCCAAGGTCGGCTAAACACAAACAAACCACACAACAATCACTACAAAATTTCCTAAAGTCACAATAGACACAAGGGGTAAAGATATGCTTTCCAGAAGAAAGATTAGAGACAGTTACTTGGCGTCCTTGTAGATGTTCTTAGGCACAAGCGAAGGAATCACCCATCGCCCTCCCACACCTTCTACCAGGGTTACCTTCCAAGCCCATCTAAGGTCAACCAGAAATAGCCTTCCAGTGTACCTGTGTATGAACCCTAGATGTCAAAGAGACTAAAGGCTACCTTAACTATATTGACAATCTAGGGGGTCGATCACAAGCCTGATTCGTATGCATGGGCAAGGTAGCAAAGCGCGAAACCCTGTCAACACCGACACCGCATGGGCCAGGGGGGTGGTATTGACAGAAGTCCCCAGATGCGCAAAAACCTTGGTCTACGATTTGACAAGGAATCAAAGGGTTATCTCCTCAGTCCAAGCCTCCACACGGCCTCGTGCTTAACTCCCATTTGAGAGGAGCTACCCAGATACAATCAACACACAAGAGGGTTTACCTATCGATTGGCCAACTATGTCTGAATTTAAACACTTGTGGAGAGTTTAAACTCTCTATTCCACAAGTCTAGGCTAAGCTAGTTGGTGTATGAGCCTATAAAATAAAACTTACTAATCATTTTTAAATTATATGGTTCATTTTAAGGGTTGTTCTTAGTCAGAAGGTAAATGGCGTGAAAGACTATGATGTTATAGACTCAATAAGAAAAAGCAAAATGATGTATAAAGGAAATTTCAAAGTAAATTGCAACTACTGAAACCAAATTTCTTTTCTTTTTGCAATTATAAGCTAATGAAATTGAAATTAAGTACAAGAAACTAAGACTTCTTTTTATAATTTTTGAAATTTTATTTGAAAAATACTGAAAAGAAAACGACTAAATGCAACTAAATGCAAAAGTATAAAATGTTTTTTCTTCACTTTTTCAAACTCTTCAAAAACTACAATGAACTAAGTGCAAATTTTTGAGCAAGTTTGAATAATCAGAGCATATAATAAGCAAAATGAAGTATAAAGGACCCAAAATAACCAATTTCAACCAATCAAGAAGAAGACATGGTAAAAACCTGAATTGGAGAAACTATTGAACACAAACAGTCCACTAGATTCACAAAAGAACAAGTGGCAAACTGACACTACAACATGCGGTACAGAGTATAAAGTATCCAAAGCCCTGATCATTGACCTAGACACAAATCACTGAAACAGGAGGACCAACTTCAAATCACAAGATGAAAGAAAATTCAAACAAAGAAAGCTCAAAGGCTTGAAGACAAGCAAATGGTGTGACACACAAGACTTTAGACTCACAGAGTCATGCCACTAATAGAAAACTTCCAAGCAAGCAAAAAACCAAAGAAGACAGGGACAAGCAAACCCTACCCAAATTTTATGCTGCTACAGGATATACGCGACTGTATATGCAAGAAACCCACATACCATACGCGACTGTCTTATAGAGCTACCTGCGTATACAAGGTCTTATACGCGACTGTGTATAACAACAACCTGTATATCCAACTAAATTTTTTTCAAAGAAAAAAGAATAGTAAAGGTTTCTAGGCACACTACACTGTAAATCAAAAGCAAGATAAGAAATACCACACTCAGAATCAGAAATAGAACAAAGACTGGTAAAGAACCTACAGGATAAACCCACATCAGGTTGGACTACTCCCCAATGGAGTTGCCAGTTCTGTTGTTCAGGACATTACACCCTTATAACCTATGGTTTGGGGTTACCAACTTACTATTAGACTTGCAGACAATCAACTTTTACAAAATATGGAATGAGAAGAGGAAGATATCTTTGCTTACCCGGTTTATGACGGTTGATCCAAGCTTGGTCTTTTCTCACTCCAATCTCCTCCAAAGCTTCTAGGGATGCTTCTCTTCACCTGCAAAGAGCCAATTCTTCAACCAATATCTCATATATATGTGTGTGTGTGTGAGAGNTATAAGTCATAGGTTAGATTAAAATCATATTAATAATATAATTGAACATATTCATTAAACCAATATACATGAGACAAGCACAATACAAGATTGGAAAAAAAAATCTCTTTATTAACAAACAATGAATAGGTAAGAATACAACCCAGCTTCTGACACAAGGACTCCTCTGCAACCGAGGACTCTGAGTTTTGTTGCTCCAAGACTTTGAAGGTATACCACCAGCATAACTTTGCTCTTCCAAAATTGATTTTACTAACCCCATCCCAAGGCCTCTATTTATACTTTGGAAATAGAGAAGTTTCGAAGGTTAGGATGATTGAGATGGTTGGGATAGTTATGGATTAGGGCCCAACTGGTCTCATCTAATCATGATTTATATTTTTTTAAGTCAAATTAAGGTATACGCGAGTATTAATATAGGCAAGTCGCATATGATACGTGTGTTGCTCAAAGGGAAATCGCGTATTCAAGCTATACGGGGGTTGCAATGCATATACTCACATATGATACGCGAGTTGCAATGCACATAGTCATGTATGCAAGCCAAAACTCAGAATAAAAATATATAAGGTTGGTTTGAGGATAATGCATAAAAGTTCATGCACATCTATAATGTTTTGGCCACTTCAATCCTAATTGTCCTTTTGTGTACCGACATGATGAATGTCAGCACTCAGATGGAGAAGTGCCATTTTGGCTGATAACACCTTGTGTTTCTTCAATATGTTCGACCTGGATAGCTCTCTAGTCGCTCTTTCTCCAGGAGGTCTCGGTGTCGCCATTGGTTGTGAAGCTGCAACTAGTGAATTCTGAATAGGGTTCGGCGCAAGGCCCGAACCAGGGGGTGGAACAGGGCTCAGACCGGTCAGAGGGACCGGTTGCTTATTCGGTCACACCATTGAATCTAGCTTTGGATCTGACTCGGGTTGCTGTATTTATGGTGATTCAATATCCTCCTCAATTGGACACGTTGAGGTGACATTTACATCGAATAAATCATTGGCACTAAAAATCTCTATAACCATGGGTTTTGGCTCTCGTTGTGTTTCAGACTTTGGCTCTGTGAACTCTCAGCTCTGGTTCCCTTGTGCTCTCTCTATGGGCATAAAAGAATGCTTGATGGCGAAGCCTCATATTTATACTCACCTATGTGTCCTACAATTGTCATGCGATGGGAGGTCAAGGTCTAATTGAGCACATGGGATTCTCGGTCGACATGTTCCTTCATTAACTTGGCTACTTGAGTACTGCATTGTACATGTCAACACAATTATGGTAGTTATGACGCGGATGGGTGATGGGACCAAAAAGAACGCCGTCATTCTCCTCGTATCTTGTCGAGTTAATGATGCTTAGCTATCATAATCACCTCAATCTTTGCCGGATATTCGTACTTTTAATGCCGTCCAACCTGTCAGTCCCACCTTTTCCTGCGCTTTGCCTGCTTTTTGTCGTAGCCTTGCGATAGAACATTTTCCTTCTCTCTCTCTCTTTTTAATGCGTATGGTGCAATCTTAGCCAAGCATGTCGTAGCCATCATAGTAAGGTTTCACACAACTACCATTCACCATACCCACGACATATGTTCCATCCAGTTTTTGCATTTTTTCTGCGCCTGTATCAGTGATGTGCGTGATCGTATAAGGCCCTAGCCAATGTGTTTTTAACTTTCATGGGTGTTTGAAATTTCTTTTATCATACAACAACACAAGTCTTCTGACTTTGAATGGCTTAACCCAGATATGGTGATCATGCCACGCTTCCTGCCTCTACTTTTTGATAGTCTGCTGATATCCTGCAACAAAGCGTTCTTCTTCCATCTGAATGAGATGTGACAACATTTGCTCGACAACATCCCTTTTAGTCATCTCCATGAGCGCAACAATCCGTAGGCTCAGCACAATGTACTCCATTGGCACAAAAGCTTCTTGGCCATAGACCAGTCTAAATGGGGTGTACCCTGTCAATCGCTTGCAACTTGTGTGACACACCCATAACACAGCTGAAAATTTCTAATCCCAGTCATCTCGACGCATGTTGCACACTTTGTTTAATGCATTATCCAGAATCTTGTTCAAGGATTCAACTGTTCCATTCGCCCAAGGATGATAGGGTATCGGATTCTTATGTTGGATCTGGAATTCAACAGTCAGTTCAACAATCATTTTGTTAACAAAATAAGTACCTTGGTCACTTAGTAGAATTTTTGGATAGCCAAATCTAGTCACTACATTTTCAAATAAGAACTTTGTCGCAGTCGCAGTGGTGCAGTCTTTAACAGGCGTGGCTTCTTCCCATCTAGTTAAATAGTATGTTGAAGTGATAATGTAGCGTGCACCGATTCTCTTCCCTAGTGGACTGATTAGTCCAACAAAATCAATATCCCGTTTATCGAATGCTTGAAGGGTTATCTGTGGGGCAAGTGGCATCTCCTCGCAGCGCGATGACTTTCCTGTTTGCTGGTAGATATCACAACGTCTGTAGAAGCTCTTAGTATCCATGTGTATGGTTGGCCACCATAGTCTTGCTTGTAGTATTTTACAGATGGTTTCTTTTCTTTCATAGTGTCCTCCTGCGACACCAGCATGTTCTTTTCTCATAACCCAAGGGCGTTCATAATAAAAAACATAGCGGTGCAATATTTCCTCCGCGCCCAACTTATAGAGGTTTCCAACAATCAATGTAAAATCAGCAGCTCTGACGACCAAGTGTTTCTTTTGATTAATGGAGAATCCTAGAGGTGCATAGCCTATACTTAGAAAGTGGATGATAGCGTTAAATTCCTTGTTATGATCTTCCATCATAGTGACCGCAAATAGTTGCACGTTAGGCAAGTTATCTTCCAGGCTGGTTGGTTCTTCACCATTTTCTATCTGTGACAGGTGGTATAGCCTGACATTCAGTCGACCAGGTTTAACTATGACCACAATGTCAAATTCTTGAAATAGGAGAAGCCATCGACAAATATTCCCCCCAACACTAGCTTGTAGACTAAGTATTTCAGCGCTGAATGATCAGTGTACATCTAGAAATGTTCACCCAACAAGTAGTGTCTAAACTTTTGGAGCGCATAAGCCATAGCGAGGCCTTCTCTTTCTGTCGTAGTGTAATTTTTCTCTGTCGTTGATGGTTTTCTACTAGAAAAATAAATAGGATGGTCAAGTGCACCCTCTCCCAGTTGCGTCAAGACAATGCCAAGCACGACCGATGACACGTCGACATGCACATGGAACTTCTTTTTCAAGTCAGGGAACACAAGTATTGGCGCAGTGGCCATCTTGTTCTTTAATTTGTCCAAACTTTCCTGGCAAGCTGGTGTCCACTGAAACTTTGCATCTTTCTTTAGCAGTTTCTCCATAGGTGTGGTGATCTTTGCATGCCCTCTGATGAATTTCCTATAGTAGCCCGTGTGTCCTAACAATGATCTGAGTTGCATGACTGATGTAGGTGGTGGTAAGTCAAAGATAATCACAACTTTTGCTGGGTCGACCAAAATACCATCACGACACACAATGTAACCCAACATAACACCAAATGGTGCACAAAAAATACATTTCTTTGAATTAAGCGCGATATGATACTAGCGACAATGGGCCAACATCATGTGCAAACTCTCAATATGGTCTCTTACTAGGCCAAACACAGTCCAATCATCAAAGTAGACCTCAAGAAATTTATGAATAAAATCTTTAAAATCAGAGACTACTATTCTAGAAAAAATACCATGTGCATTCTTGAGTCCAAAGGGCATTACCGTATATTGGTAGCATCCCCATTATGTGACAAAGGTCATTTTGTGGCGATCCTCCTTCACGATTCTAACTTGATGATAGCCAAAGAAGCCATTGGTGAATGAATACATCTCTTTCCCTTCAATGCTTTCAAGTACTTCATATGTAAATGGTGTTGAGAATGGATCATGCAAGCATGCACCATTCAGCTTTCTCAGGTCGACACAGATCCTGACTTCACCTGTTGTCTTCTTATCATGGATCACTATAGGGCTGATCCATTCTGATTCCTCAATAGGTTCAATTATTCATGCATCGAGCATGTGATCCAATTATGCTTATACCTTGGATTCAACCTATAGGGTCATTGCTTACTGGGTTTAGCATCTGGTCACATGGGTATTTTCATTTCCCCTAGATCCCCTACTATGCCCTTCATCTCTGACAAGTTGATAGGGAATAGGTCTTGATATTCATGCAATAAGCATGTGATGTTCGTGACTGTCTCTTCATCCCAATAATCTCCTATATTGGCAAAATTTGGGTTCTGTTATCACTCCAGGAAACTCCTCTAGGTTGTAGCTCGAGGATTCTTGGTAACTTAAAATATTTTTAGGGTTTTCTGATATGGATCAAGCTGGATAACCTATATAACCTCCCACTCTCAAGACATTCATGAAGCTCACTCAATTACAAGGCTTATAGTTACAACTTGTTCAATAGTTTGACAGAAAGGTGCAGGGATGGAGAACTCACCAGGCTAGTAGACTTACACACATAAGACATGCATATAAATGGCTAAGACCTGATGAGGATGGTATTTATAAATCAAATATCACTAATAAACCAATAGGATGACAGCTATCGACTCCTTAATAAATCTGAAAATAACCTAAATGCACATTCAGGCATAAATACAGTAAAGAAAGAGATGATGGCTGAACAGATCACAAAAAAGAGCTTATATCATGAATAAACCAGATGAGACGCATGATAATAGAATAGGCTTACAAATCCCCAGAGTCAAACCCTTATTAATAAATTAATCATGGGATTTATAGCCTTTTACAAAAATTACAGATCCTGAAAATCCAATCTGTTTACACAAAAAATAATTGAAAGTGATAGTTTTTCCATATTAGGGCTTCAAACTCTTGCTAACTATTTGTTTATCTACTATGAAGATCTAGTTCATTGAGCGATCTTTTAATGACTAAAGTGGTCGCTAATCATACCCACTGCTGGTTCAGTATGAAATTGCCACCAATAGCCAGTGTATCAGCGTTTAACTGAAGTGCTTTTTCTTGTTTAATCCGCCCGAAATTTTTTACTTCGTTGCCACAGTCGCCGATAGGAAGCTTTTTCTTCTATCATATCAGCGCCCCAAGTCTGAATGTTGCCGCAGTCTCAGCGCCCCATGTCCCAATGTTTCCGTAGTTTACTGTCGTGTTCACTGATCGAAAGCTTTTTCTTCTATCACATAGACACACCAAGTCTGAATGTTGTCATAGTTTCGGTGTCTTTAATCCCTAGTGTCATGACGGTTTCCTCATCGACGCTTTCCCTCACTAACTTGTCGACGATTGGAGGCTGAAACGAACAAAATTTATTTCTGTCGAAAGTCTTTTGACGAAGGAATCAGAGCTTTAGTTGTCTGTGCTGCCGATACTGCCGAAGAGTTTATTCTTAAATTCGCCAATCTGTAGTTCTTAGCTCTCCCGATCGCCGATTATTTCCCATTGTCACGTTATCGAAATGATTTTCTATTGGTTGATCAAAAACTGTAGTCTGTATATCTTCTACTGTTTTGGCTCCTTAGTGGGTTAACTCGCCGATGGTTTATGTTTTCAAACTCCAACGCGTAGTCTTTAGTTCCTCTGATCGGCGGTCATTTTCTGTTATGGTGGAAGCCGTAGTCAGTTTGTTTCCCATCGTTGCAGTTCCTTAGGGAACTAGCTCGCCGATAGTTAGTCCTTTCAAGTTTCGACGTCGAAGTTTTCATCTACTCATGGAACCCGTAGTCTATAAGTCTTCCGCTGTTTCAGCTCTTTAGTGGACTAACTTGTCGATACGTTAGTGTTTTCAAGTTCTTAACTAATTTCATCGCTATCAGAGGCTAGTGGAAGTTTGAATCGAAGCTTTCAATCACTATATTCTCCGCAGTTAAGGTGCCGTAGTGAACTAAAACTCCACAACGTTGGCGGTCGGAACTCAAAACTTCTCACCATCGCAACTTTTAATCACTATATTCTCCGCAGTGGCGGCACTTTTAGTTACTCTTTTCTCTGCAGTGGCAAAAATTTTAGTCATTATTTTCTCTACAATGGTGGAACTTTTAGCCACTATCTTCTCCGTAGTGGTAGAACTTTTAGCCACTGTATTCTCTGTAGTTGTGGCGCCGCAATGAACAAAAACTCCGCAACGTCGGCGTAATAGAGGACTACACCTCCGATCCCTGTTTTTTTTAAATGTTCCGATGGTAGTGAAAAGTTTAGCAATACGCCTATCTGCCAAAGGGGTCTTCCCTCTTTCAGTGGCTAATGAGATGTTCTGATCCTCGCCCAAGCCACCGAAAGCTACAAATTATGAAATTTTTCATCCAAATAAAAAATAGAGGCTTTCAAACTGTCAGTGATCTTCATATCCTTCATTGCATGAGTTAAATTCTTCATACTATCAAAATAAATTTATTTTGGGAGATAACATTTGGGTCCTACTTGGGGATGGGAACCTCCCAGTGAGGTCCCAAGAACCCCAGACCAAAATGCCTTTCCCTAAAAGCAACTAAGTAACTTAACACTATTCTTTATTGTTTCATTGGGCATGTAGTCTTATTCTGAAAGCAAAACAACCTACTATCTACTAATTTACAATCATAAGGCCTTAGAGCCTCAAATAAAATAGAGTTTTAGGAACTGCCCATTTACTGGGCCATCGAATACCTCTTCACCTTTGAAGGTGTTATTCTTATATACCTGGTCTATAACAAAAGGGTCAATCCACAAAGAGTCAAAATTTCCATGCTTCCTCTTATCCTGTCTGACTGCATCCCACTTGAGGACCCAATCTCCAACCTGGAAGTTGTCTGACTTTGATCTTTTGTCAAACATGCCCTTTATCCTCTTTTGATGAGCCTCTGATTTTCCTACAACTTGCTCCCTGATCTACTGTAACTCCACCAAATCCATCATCCTTCTCATCATATCATTTGGTTCATCTTCCTCTTCCTGAAAGAACTTTTCCACTGGAAGGATGAGCTGGATAGGAAAAATGGCCTCAGTGCCATAAACTAACATGAATGGAGAAGTCCCTATGGATCTTTTGTCTGTTACCCTATCAGCCCATAAAGCAAACTTAAGTTTTGAATCCCAACTTTTCTGATTTGTCTCTAGCAGTTTCCTTATGATTTTGACTAAGCTTTTGTTAGATGACTCAGCCAGGCCATTGCCTTGTGGGTAATAGGATGTGGAGTGCACTAGTTGAATACCCATTGATTCACACATTTTAACTAATGCCCCAACCTTAAAAGTTGGTGCATTATCAGTCACTAACCTTACTGGGCAACCAAACTTGCTGAAAATGTTCTCATATAAAAATATCATGATGACTTGGTGAGTGGCATTTCTGGTGGGTACTGCTTCTATCCATTTGGTAAAGTAGTCAGTGGCTAATAAGATCCATTTATTCTTTCCACTGGAAGATGGATTTATTTCACCTATGAAATCCAAACCCCATTGCTGGAAAGGCCCATTCACTGTAACAGGCCTAAGGGGCAAGGACTTGAGTTGTTGCTTCCCTATAAATCTTTGACATTGGTCACAGGCCCTTGCAAAAGTGCATACATCAGCAAAGAGGACTGGGCAATAGTATCCTGCTTTTAATATCTTGTGGGCCGTGGTTTTCCAGTAGTGGTGGCCTTCACATGTACTGGAATGAAAGTGATGCATGACCTTCCCTGCTTCCCCTTTATCTAGACACCTTAACAAAATCCCAGACTGATCCCTCCAGTACAGCAGTTTGTCAATTATGCAAAACTTAACAGATTTCAACTTAAGGGCTCGTGCCTAGTTAGGAGTGAGATCAGGAGAAACTTCTAATTTAAGTAGAAATTAAATGATACCTGAGTACCACTCACATGAAGATATGTTCTCAGCTACTGGTGGACTGTTATCTTGATCTTGATTTACTTTTGTTTCAGCTGCTACCATAGTCTGCACCTTTGCTGATCTGACACATGTGAAATTTATTCCCATCAATTCACAATTTTCTTTGGCCATGAGTTTGGCCAGACCTAATCCCTTTACTAGCTTGGTGGGTTTCACCTCTACATCAAATTCAATGAGTTTGGCAATCCACTTAGCTCTCTTCCCATCAATGTTAGGCTAAGTCAAAACATCCTTCACAGCAGCTGAAGGGAAATACGCAATGACCTTTGCATGGAGAATGTAGATTCTGAAGTTATTCAAAGATTTTATGAGGGCATAAACCTGCTTCTCAATTGGGTCATACTTCAGCTCAGCATCTCTCAGGGTTCTGCTGAAGAAAGCAATTGGATGATCAAGACCTTCATCATTCTTTTGTAATAGTACAGCTGCCACTGTGTCATAAGATGCAAAAGAGAAAATGTAAAAACCCTTGGTGTAGTTGGGACTAATCAGGGTTGGGGCCTCCATGATGGATTTCTTAATGTCTTCAAAAGAATTTCTTGCCTGGTTAGTCCACTTGATTTCTACATCCCTTTTTAGCATGACTGTTATGTGCTTTACCAGTTCGGAGAAATTTGGAATGAATCTCCTGACAAAGTTTATCTTGCCTAAAAAGGATTGAATGTTTCTTTTTGACCTTGGTATTGACAGCTGCTGAATTGCCTCCACTCTTACTGGATCGATCTTTACACCTTCAGCTGAGACTATGTGGCCTAGGAGCTTTCCTTCATTGAGTGCAAACTAGGACTTCTTGGGGTTCAGTGATATTCCATACCTTCTGCACTTCAGAAATACCTTCCTTAAATGTTGCAAATGGTCATGATGGCTATGAGAGTAAACTGTTAAGTCATCCAAATATATCAGCACAAATTTATCTTTCAACCCTACAAAAGCTAGGTATGTGGCTCTTTGAAAAGTAACACCAGCATTCATGAACCCAAAAGGCATTTTAGCATACATGAAGGTGCCCCAGGGAGTAGTAAAGGCAGTCTTCTCTTGGTCATCTGGGTGCACAGCAACTTGGTTGTATCCAGAGAATCCATTAAGGAAGGACATGACCCTGGCCCCCGATACTTTCTGCAGCAGATGTTCCATCTTGGGCAATGGATAATTGTCTCTTTTGGAACACTTGTTCAGGTTTCTAAATCCACACACAACCTGATTTCTCCATTTTTCTTTCTTACCACTACTAGATTTGCAATCCACTTGGAATATTTGATGGGGATTATGATCTTGGCTTTGAGGAGTTTGTGGATCTCTTTCTCAATCACTGGTAATAGAAGAGGGCTGATGGGTCTCAGGTTCTATTTGAAAGGAATGGTGTCCTTCTCCAAAGGAATCCTGTGCTGGATGATGTTGGTTTCATATGTTTTTAGGTCACTATACTCCCATGCAAAGACATCAGCAAACTCTTTTATCAAGTTGCAATATTCAGACTTCTGTTCAGCAGTCAGCCAAGTGGATAGATTTATCAGTTTTGGATGGCTTTGGCTGCCTATGTTTTGCTCTTGGATAGCAGGGTCTAGCTCTTTTTTTGCAGGCTTGAGAGGGATATCATTGTGATCAAACAATTCTTCCAGTGGTACTAGACCTCGGGGTATGTGGTTGCTGGGCAATTGGACAATATTTTGCTCAATCACTTTATCTTTTAACTTGAGTTGCTTGGATTCCTCTAGGTTAAGGTTTTCCTGGTCTATGTGTATGTCAGAGAATTCATCCACTAACTGAAGGAATTTACTAAGCTCCCCATCATTTTCAAACACCCTCCAAAATTTTACATTGTCTGGTAAAGAGGGTCTGTACTTGACCTGAACATCATAACTGAGCCTAGGGGGTAAGGGAGGAACAAACAGGCTTACAGAAATGGCCAGGGAATCAGCCAGGTGATTCAAATCCCTAGGAATATATGACAATTTAAAAACATAAAGGAGTCTCTGAGTTTCCATACCTCATCCCTGTAGGCCTTCAATTTGATATTTTTCATCTAAAAAGTGTTGTTGACCTGCTGAATGATGAGGTCTGTCTCCCCAAAAATCTTCACGCACATGATCCCCATCTCGTTGGCCACTTTAACTCCTAGCAGCAAGGCTTCATATTCTGCTACGTTGTTCATTGTTTTGAAATCGAGCTTATAAGACAGGTGAATGTTTTCCTTAGATGGGGAGAACAAGACTATACCGGCGCCTGCTGAGTTTTGAGCGTTTTCCCCATCGAAATACATGGTCTAGATCGTTGTTGTGACTTCTTTGGGCTACGGACGGGTGGGCTCAGTGAGCTGAACTGATGTCTACTGATTATCATCTATTTGCAAAATGCAAGACCCAAAATCGGTGTCCACGGCGTAGATCGGGTGATTCACTGAGCGACTCTCATTGCTTATGATGTATGCTAGTTGATTTTCCCTGTACAGTCTCTTAGTCTCCCCTCCAAACATGGGAATGGTGGCATACATGAGATCCATCTGAAGGGTGCCACCTAATCTTTTGCTGCATGATCGGGACAGCAAGAGGCCGAATTTTGGAGGAATATCAACCACCGCGATGTCCATCATTATGCTTTTCCAAGGTAGCTGAGTTAAGTTTACAGCAAGGTCTTTGATGAGGCCTAAGCACTTAACCTTCCTGGAGTCAAAGAAGAATAAATTGTGGTAGGGCTTGGTAATGTTGAGGCCTATCTCATCCATCACAGCCTTTGGCATTAGGTTATGAGAGGCTCCTGAATCCAGCAGACAGTTATGGAGGATTTTATCATGGATGTTCAAGGATATATAGAATGGTGGGCAAGAGTCCTTTAGGTCTTCGATCACGGGGCCTAGGGTTACAACAGGTTTGTCATCTTGCAGGCTCACAAAGTCAGTGTCAATGTGCACCTTGGGTTGAAGGGAATTCATAATGGAGGTTTTAAATGCATCATTCTTCATCAACTCAATTAAAGGGAAAGGGATTTTCAATTTTTAAATTTCAGACTCAATGTTGAAGGAATAATGCAGCCTATCTAGAAACCTTACCTCATGAGCTATAGGTTTGAGTTGGACTTGATCAGGTGTGGCTGAAGGTGCTGGTTTATGTAATGTTTTGGATGGAACAGCTACTTTCTTTGGTAAAACAGTAACCTTTCTAGCAGGCACAGCAGGCTGCTTGATAGGTACAGCATTGTTTTTAAATGGAGCGACCAACCTAGACCTCATTTGGTAACCTCCCTGACCATCAGCCTGATAGACAACCTCTTCACTGATCTGCTCATCAATCAGGGCTTCTTCGTACTCTACTTGTGTCAAAAAAGAATAGTCCACCTCATCCTCCATGCAGTGGATATTGTCTTCGGCTTCTCCTTCTTCTTCAATGAATTTTGGCGCTTCTTCTAATACAACATTTTGAAATGGAGCTCTTATCCTCTGGTCTTCCCCTTGATTTCTCTCCCTTCTAAGAATTTGAATAGGGGGGTTTCCTCTTCTATAAGGAACAAAATTTGGGTTTCGAGGAGCAAAGTCACTTGGCCCCTTACCCCTCACCAGCAGATGTCCTTGGTCCTTCAATTTAGACATTTCAGCAGTCAGTTTATCTAAAAGTTTGGTCATTTTTTCAATCTTGTTCTTTGATGCAGAAGCCCCACTATAGTCTGCTGGCTGCTTTCTCCTGTCTACCTTCCCTTTGACCTTCTGAGATGCCAGAATGTTTGACTCTACCTCTAGGGCAGCATCCTGCATGAGTGATAGGGAGGCAGACCTCCTTTCTCTGAGAAGCAAGCAGAAATCTGAGTCAAAGGTATTTGCATAAGTTATCATAGCTGGGGTACCGATGGGCTTAATCTCAATGGGGATCTTGCTGTACATGTTGTTGAACCTCTTGGTAAAGTTTGAGACAGACTCCCCATTTTCTCTTTTTAGGTTGCTGAATTCTGTGATATAGTAGAGGTGGTCTCTCCTCTCTCCCCAATGTTTTAGGAAAACGTCATCTAGGGCCTCGATATCTGTCACTGACCCAACGGGCAGTTCCTTAAACCATTTTCTAGCCTGGCCATCTAGGCTTTGCACAAAAACTCTGGTCCATACATCTTCTTGTTCTATATTTATATTTTCAACATAGCTATAAAAAGCCTCTAGATGTTGTTCAGCAGTGAAGTCCCCTTCCCCTATAAACTTAGGCATGTACTTGAGATAATCCCCAGTAGGCATGGCTGCGAGAGGATTTGGCAACACAAGGGGTGCATACCTAGCTACTAGGATCCTTTCCATCTTGGACAATTGAGGTGTAGCCATATTGAAAATGGGTATGGACAGGGATGTGGAAGGCAACATTGATGAGGATATTTGTTGAGAAGGCGGTGGTATACTTATCCCAATGGAGTCACCAGGGATTGGATCTTCACAAGCAGCAGTGCTTGAAGATGCCCATCCCCTAGATTTTTCTGATGTATCTAAAAATTCTTGGGAATTAAGAGCTTCAGCAAAAGAAAAAATAGCAGAAAGATTTCTTGAAATACCTGATGTAGTTGTTTGTGTAGCACTGCTGATCTGTCTTAGTAAAGCCCTAGATTTCTTCAAAATTTCTTCTGGATCTGAAACTGGTGTTGCTAGTGGACCCTTAGGGTTTGCTTTGGTACGTGGTCTTCTTGAAGCCACCTTATATCAATGGAGTTTCCAAATAGATTATTATAACCATAATAATGTCCAAGCTTTGTCTATCATCAAAGCATGGATCTATGTCATCTCCCAGGGAAGCTGAGCTTCAATCTCCTCTCCCCGGCAATGGCGCCACTTTGTTATCACTCCAGGAAACTCCTTTAGGTTGTAGCTCAAGGATGCCTGGTAACTTAAAATATTTTTAGGGTTTTATGATATGGATCAAACCGGATAACCTATATAACCTCCCGCTCTCAAGACATGCATGAAGCTCACTCAATTACAAGGCTTTTAGTTACAACTTGTTCAATAGTTTGACAAAAAGGTGCAGGGATTGAGAATTCACCAGGCTGGCAGACTTACACACATAACACATGCATATAAATGGCTAAGACCTGAGGAGGATGGTATTTATAAATCAAATATCACTAATAAACCAATAGGATGACAGCTATCAGCTCCTTAATAAATCTGAAAATAACCTAAATGCACATTCAGGCATAAATACAGTAAAGAAAGAGATGATGGCTGAACAGATCACAACAAAAGAGCTTATATCATGAATAAACCAAATGAGATGCTTGATAATAGAATATGCGTACAAATCCTCAGAGTCGAACCCTTATTAATAAATTAATCATGGGCTTTATAGCCTTTTACAAAAATTACAGATCCTGAAAACCTGATCTGTTTGCACAAAAAATAATTGAAAGTGATAGTTTTTCCAGATTAGGGCTTCAAACCCTTGCTAATTATTTGTTTATCTACTGTGAAGATCTAGTTCGCTGAGCGATCTTTTAATGACTGAAGTGGTCGCTAATCATCCCCACTGCTAGTTCAGTATGAAATTGCTGCCAACAACCAGTGTATCGACGTTTAACTGAAGTGCTTTTTCTTGTTTAATCTGCCCGAAATTTTTTACTTCGTTGCCGCAGTTGCCGATCAGAAGCTTTTTCTTCTATCACATCGGCGCCCCAAGTATGAATGTTGCCGCAGTTTCGGCGCCCCAAGTCCCAATGTTTTCGTAGTTTACCGCCGCGGTCTCTGATCGAAAGCTTTTTCTTCTATCACATCGACGCACCAAGTCTGAATGTTGCCATAGTTTCAATGTCTTTAATCCCTAGCATCATGACAGTTTCCTCATTAGTTCTTTCCCTCACTAGCTTGTCAACAATCGGAGGCTAAAATGAACAAATTTTATTTCTGTCGAAAGTCTTTCGATGAAGGAATCAGAGCTTTAGTTATCTGTGCTGCCGATATTGCGGAGGAGTTTAGTCTTAAATTCGTTGATCTGTAGTTCTTAGCTCTCCCAATCGTCGATGATTTCCCATTGTTGTGCTATCGAAATGATTTTCTGTTGGTTGATCGGAAGCCGTAGTCTGTATATCTTCCGTTGTTTCGGCTCCTTAGTGGGTTAACTTGCTGACGGTTTATGTTTTCAAACTCCGACGCATAGTCTTTAGTTCCTCCGATTGGCGGTGACTTTCTGTTATGGCGGAAGTCGTAGTCAGTTTGTTTCTCGCCGCTGCAGCTCCTTAGGGAACTAGCTCTCCGATAGTTAGTCCTTTCAAGTTCCGACGCCGAAGTTTTCATCTGCTCGCAGAAACCGTAGTTTGTAAGTCTTCCACCGTTTCAGCTCTTTAGTGGACTAACTCACCGATACCTTAGTGTTTTCAAGTTCCAAACTAATTTCATCGATATCGAAGGTTAGTGGAAGTTTGAATCGGAGCTTTCAATCACTATATTCTCCGCAGTTGCGGCACCGTAGTGAACTAAAACTCTGCAACGTCGGCGGTCGGAACTCAAAACTTCTCACCATCGCAACTTTTAATCACTATATTCTCCGCAATGGCGGCACTTTTAGTCACTCTTTTCTCCACAGTGGCGGAACTTTTAGTCATTATTTTCTCTACAGTGGAAGAACTTTTAGCCACTATCTTCTCCGCAGTGGCAGAACTTTTAGCCACTGTATTCTTCGCAGTTGCGGTGCCGCAATGAACAAAAACTCCACAACATAGGTGTAATAGAGGACTACACCTCCGATCCCTATTTTTTTTTAAATGTTCCGATGGCAGTGAAAAGTTTAGCAATACGCCTATCTGCTGAAGGCCTCTTCCACTTGCTATTTATCTTCCCTCTTTCGGTGGCTAATGAGATGTTCTGATCCTCGCCTAAGCCACCGAAAGCTGCTACTTGTGAAAATTTTCATCCAAATAAAAAATAGAGGCTTTCAAACGATCAGTGATCTTCATATCCTTCATTGCATGAGTGAAATTCTTCATACTATCAAAATAAATTTATTTTGGGAGATAACAGGTTCTCTAGTGACCCAATGTTGACTTTCTTGATTTTCAGCAGTTGTAGGAATTGGTCATTGGAAATGCCACTTACTTCCACTGCGCATGTGCCCTTTGATTCTGGTATGTTTATGTTAGTCGGATCATCATTTGGGTCTCTATCTAGATTGTAGCAAGCCATCCATTGTTGAATGGTCGCGCTACACTCATGAGAATTGGCCTGTTCAACAGGAAATTCAGTGAATATATTCTCCTTTATCGTTTGAAGTGCAACATCAATTGTAGGTTTCTCATCAACGAATTCGAATGTTTTCCTAAACTGCTTAGTTAGTCCTTCCCAATATTGGGATCCTTGTCGCAACTCCATAGATGCATACCACTTCCTAGGTGTCATTTCCAACGTGTGAATGAAATGGTGGACCCATTCTTGTCGTAGGTATTCTGTAAATACAACGCGACACTGATTTATGTGTTGTACAGGGCTTGACAATCCTGTGTACTTGTGACTCACTGTGAGGACTTCTTCGCCAAATTTGACATCCATAAACCTTCTGCACTGAGGCCAATCTGTTATGGACTGCTTGTGTGTACCCCACCATCTAGCAGGTGTAGCCTTCAGTACATGGTCTAACATAGACAAGCGCTGCGATTTTGTTACAAGGCCTTCGAGCTCACTTAGGAAGGTTGCAAGGTTAGGTAGACACTCATAGCTGGGAAGCTCTCTCAACTCATTCACCACCTGTCATACAGACCTTGTAACTCTAGCGCACCTTCTCATAGAGACCTCATGCAATCGATTTTGTCAGTTCTCTAAGGCCTCTCCTGAGTCTGATGTGTAGGAACTAGTACTCTTCCAGCTCAGGTTGCCATCCGCTGTCGGATTGATGTAGTCTTCTTCCAGGGCAATGACATTGTATATCTGGTCGAGATAGTCACCCTGTCCCTCATTGTAGACAGGCTCGACTATCTCTGTCCCTCTAATGGATCAATAGGTGATACTACCCTCATCTCATTATCCTCAAATGAGAGGATTCTTTTCTTGAAATTGATAGTGGTCTGATTGTCTATGGACCAATCTATCCCCAGCAACGTGGGATATGGATTAGTGTCATCCATAATGTTAATGACTTCAAAGTATGCAAAAGTGTGCAACCCCTCAATGTCGAGAGGAACTTGACTCAATCGACCAATTGAGAGCACCTTCGGCTAATTTGCAAGTCACAACTGGACAGGAGACCAGTCCAAGCACGGATTACCCATACTCTCCTAGGTCTGTCATGTCAAAATATTGACGTCTGAGCCCAGATTTAAGATGATGTAATCCATGTCATAGTCACCTATCTGCGTAGTCATTCTAAACTCGCACCTGGTTTTGAACTTCTTTTTGACATGGTTAACCTTCTTCTGAGGTTGCAACTCTTTTGGTGTTTCTTCTATCAGTGCTTGCAGTTCCGCAACAATATTTTATCTTGCATTAGCGTCAAGCAACTTGACAGAAAGGTCTTGAGCTTACTAACCTTTTTCGGGATTTGCTTCTGGAATAGTTGTTGGAACCGTTCAGGCATCTCCCTTACTTATGTTGAGGAAGATGGTTGCTTTGGGTCCACAAAATCTAGCCGCACATCCAAGAATACTTCCTTCTGCTTTTGAACGTCGAATGGCACCTTCTTATGCGCTGCGGTTCATACCTGCGGCTGTTGTTGCTCTTGCGGGGTTTCTTGATCAGCCCCAATCGCAGCACCTCAGCGTGTTACGACAGCAACACTTGGGTCTCATGGTTCAACAACAATCATTTGAACGTTCAAGTTAGGATTTGGGTTTGAGTTTAGATGTTGTGTAGGGTTAGGACCTACGATGGTCCTATCCTACCACTTTGTGATCAACTGGGGACATTGCTCCACATTATGGTCTTGCACTTTGCAATAGGAACATGTTTTTTTCGATTCCTGGCAATCTCTGGCATAATGGCCTAAATGTCCATAGTTATAACATGTAACTTGACCTCTTCCTCTACCAAAGCCTCCTCCTCCACCTCTTCCTCTGAAGTTCCCACCACCCCTTCCCTGAGGGTGTGGTTGCTGTGGAGGGTATCGATTCTGCTAATATTGAGACTGATAGTGATTCTATTGTGTGTATGGTTGTTGTGTTGCATACTGAGGTTGATACTAAATCTGATATTGATTGGGTGGGAAATGCATAGGATGATATGATGCTTGCGTCGGTTTATCCTGAGCCTGCCCCTCATTCTTCATCAAGTACGTATCAACCGTCTTTTCCTTCAAGAGTTGGTATGCTCTGCAATCCTTCTCTTCATTCCCTACTGACTTGCAAAAATTATAGAACATGTTTGTTGGGGTACGTACAACTTTTTGCAAGTATAGACACTCTTCATCGCGATGTCCTCTAGACTGGCATATGCGACACCAAGGTAGTCCATGGGCACTCAATGTTTGGCACACCCAATGCGATATAGTTCATGAAGGTCGTACAATTATCCTTGGTGTGTCTATTCATTCTGCATTTTGTGCACCATAAGTCTTCGTGGGCTTCCTTACACTTCTTGATGTCCTGCAGCTGTATTGTCAGATTAGCCAACTATGACTGAATCTACACCATTCATGCAGCACCATCACCAATTGGTGAGGCTTCCAGCTTCATTGCCAATTCTAGCGCTTATGTCTGCGACTCAATCTTTTGTTGCATCAATGGGCCTCAGATGTGTGGTAATGATGCAACAATAAACCACTCTTTATGCTGAACATCCGACATTTGGAAGCTTACTTTGGCCTCGGATGTGTGGTAATAACACAACAATAAACCACTCTTTATGTTGAACATCCGACATTTGGAATCTTACTTTGTCCATCAAAGTTTTAAACATTGGTCAAAGTCCCATACTGACTCTGCCAATGCCTGTTTGATTTCCTTGATCTTGGTGATACATTGCGACTCAGATTTAGGTTTTCTGAACTTAAAGATCATTGTGGCTTGTATTTCTTCAAGGGTCTTCTGTGGTGCTCCTGGTGGTACCACATAGAACTTCATAAACCAGTCCAGTGCATGACCCCTTAAAGTCGTGATCATATACTCTTTCTTTAAATCCACATTTTGAACTAAGCGAACCATCCAAACAACTTCATAGATGAACCAATGTTGCTCTGGAACTTCTGCTCCATTTCCATTAAATGTGGGTAACTGAATATCTACTCCAGCCACTGAGTTGGCGTCAGGGTTATCTGGTAAAGAATTTAATGGAGGTGTATTGTCTTGCACGCTAGTCGTAGTACTAGCACTATCAATGTTAACAACTCTTTCAGGTGATGAGGCTCTAGACCTTGCCTCTAGTGATACTCCTGGTGTGATGTAATTACATCCTGACCTTGGTGTCTCGATAGATGCTTCATAGTCTTCTGCTCCTTCCGAAATCGGGCTATTGTCCTCCTCTTCGTCACAAGACCCTTCGTCTACCTGCGACTGGAGTTCGTGCTCTCTTTCTTCGAACAAGATAGGAGTTCATCGACCTTCCTATGTCTTTCTTCTTTTCCTAGATTTCAATCTCCTTCTACTCCTTAGGAATCCAGCCTCTAGTTCAGGTTCTATACTTCCTGGGAACATCTCAACTCACCGTTTCCCATTTTGTTGCCAGGTCGTTTGCGACATAGCCTTCCTTTTGGGTATGCGACTCAACTACTCTACTGCAAGATACCTTTCTCATAAACGAGCATCTTGATCCATGTATTGAGAGATAACAAATATATTTTTCAAGGTCCTTGGGAAAACATTTCTTTCAGCCTCACTATATGAGGTTATAGCCTCTACTGCAAACTCAGTAATATACCCTTGCAAAATATTGTCAACCCAAAAATCAACAGCTCTAGAGATGGTATTACTTACACTGGTTACTATGCGCACCAACTGATCACTCCACTCGACTGCTTCTCTTTGCTAGAAGTTTGTCTGCCTTCTTGCCAATCTTGACAACCACTCGTACAACACAATGGGAAACTCTGTGAAGAATATCTCATGAATATCTAAATATATGTATTCATCCACCCAGTATTTTGTGTTCAACCACGATCCTGCACTCTCCTCTTGCATGAACGCTAGCGTCTTAGACTCCATCCAACCCTCTATCTCGTTCTTTGTCGGATGCCACAACATTTCCCTCAACTCAAATGATTAAGATCTTGGCAACGAAACCATTTGTTGGCCTAATATACCTTCTTGTCTTGACCCGTGGTTCAACAACAACACAATACCAACAAAACACCCAAGACATCGACCCGACAGAGCAAGCTCAGTCGGCAACACCCGCAAGGTAGGCACAGTCTCACCCAAGATATCTTAATTTGTAACTGTCAGAACCATGTTTCCGCAGTTGGCGAGGGAATATAGTCCCTTAGCGCGCAACCAAGGCGCTCGACAGAGATAGGAGGATGGAGTCGGCTACTGTGCGGTAGGGTTACAACTGCAGGTCAACATGCATGCACGACACAACCTTGTCCTTAAACCTTTAACAACTAGCGCAGTTGTGCGTCGCACCTAACTCCTCGGGATTAACGAACAGTGCGCGACTTATATTATACTTAGCAGATTAACCATGGACTCATACATACATGCTGACAATGCATTAAACATTCATTCACAATAACTATAACAATATAAGCAAATAACCATTCACATAACACCCAAAAACATTCAACCGTTCAACACAGGAACTTAACTTGGAAACCCATCTAGAAAAAACCACCAAGGTTCTCTTCATCTAGCATGAGAAATATAGGTAGCACCTTGTAGCCTGCAACTTGCAGACTATTCTTAAGATATGTCTCTTTGACTCAATCTTCTTGCTCCCATGCTCTCCGGTTTATTCTCTATGTACTCCTACTGATCCGCACACAGGCTGGATCGACTCTTCTACTTTACTAGCGGTTTGCACACACAACTGCAAGATCTGCGGCTCAACAACCTTCTACTTCTACCAGACTCTCCTCTAAGTCCACAATAAACTGAAACTAACAACTCAATAATCAACGCCTACTGTCTATTGTCCAACCCTTATACAGAACGGGTTCCTTCTATTTATATCATTTACAAGACCACGCAAGGTCGACTGAGTACTACTCAGTTATTATAGACTCAAGTGGTTACAAAATATCTCTATTACATTAAATGTCGACCCATACCTAGTCGCAAAAGTCCTGTAATGCATTAACCACAGCCTTAACTAGCCACAGAAACGTCTTTCATCCTTATGTACCAGTCATAACTAGCCACAAAACTGTCCTTCCATCTTCTGCCGGTTCGTCCTTCTGCAGTCTTCCTTGACTTTTGTCTGTCCAGCTTTAACTATCTTACCTACCTCTTCCACCGACTCTGGATGAGCTTTTCCTCGTCGCACCAACCCTGTCACAACTTCCTCCGCTCCAAGCTTCCTTTCTCTGTCGCGCGCATGTTTTATCTTTATGTGCCGGTTCATTTGTTTCCTTCTTGACCTACTTTTCCATTGTCGCACACGTGCTTTTCCTGGCCCAACATATGTGTACATCAGCTTACTGAAAATCTCTACCCTATAATCTCTCCAAGTTAGTTATTTTTTAGGGCCATTTGGCACGACACCTTTACATGCATTTTTTTTTATAGTATTTTTACACCATCTTGAGTGTATGAGCAAAACAACATAGTAGTAAAACAATAGAATATCAGTTTGGGATATTACACAACCCCTTTCAGGCACTTCATAACATCTATGCATTGACCCCTTTCAGGTACTTCATAGCATCTATGAAGAATCTAATGAAGAATGCACCTATTTCATTGTTATTTTATTATATCATTATCACACTTCTATTGCATAAAACCTATCCAATTTAGCAAGGACTCATTTTATGTTTGCCAATGGTATTAAAAAATAGCACATTGACATCAAGGGAAATTTGCATTTTTTATGTTAGTCTAAGAGATTAAATTTTGATTGCTTTATAAGTTTTCACTTTTGAGTCTAAGAGTGTAATTTTCTATTCAATGATTCTGTTCACAAACATTGCCAAATTGGATGGCAGGAATCATTGAGCACTATTCATACAAACATGTTGCAAATCCTTGATACTGAAGGTTCACTCCTACAACACATTTTGAATAAGTAGGATTTTTGAATAAGTAGCTAACACTTGCTAAATTATATTTAATTTTTGAACTCTAGATACTGAAGGTTCACTCCTACAACACATTTTAAATAAGTAGGATTTCTGAATAAGCAGCTAGCACTTGTCAAATTATATTTAATTTTTTTTGTAGATGAATACATTTATTCCAATTCAATTGTAGCAGTTTTTTTTTATTTAGTTTGTGGGAGCATGTTTCAGAATTTGCATTCAGTAACATGCCTATATTGAGCTTGTATCTGCATAGATGTGTCTCTGATTTGGGTTTATGTTAACTCATTTTTTCATTATGAGAGTAATACTCTTTTTTTGTAAAATCAAATTATTTGATTCCAAGAACAAACTATTTTAAAGTATTTCGTACTGCATTTCATCCTTTGATGTTTGATTGGAATTCCTATAGGATTTCTTTCTCTGCTAGTATCAAAGAACAATTGCATTTTCTTCAAGTTAAAATTTTAATTTCATTAACATTTGAAGTGTCTTTTATCAAATGTGTTTGATTTGCTCATTCTGTGTTTATTGTGCAATTGCTTCAATCAACTATGCACATCTATCTCCAATTCAACTGCAACAATTTCTCAAAGCAAAGTATTCAAAAACAACTTTACAATTCGGAAAAGGGAAAGGGTCAATGCCATCTCGGAGGATGAGGATACAATGTTCATGAACCTGAACTCCCTATGCTAGCCTGTAATATTTCCAACACCATCTTTTTATGTTGAATGCTACATGAGATTATTATTGTTCGTTTTGTACTTTGATTTGTATCAAACATGTTTTTCCTTTTTTTTTTATAGTTGTTGCACCATCAGTTATAACAACACATTAGAATCTTGTTTTTTATGATATTAGTTTCTGCCATGCAATGCCAAAGTGTGATGTGTTGTTCATTGTAAAGACCAGTTGGCATTGCTCTCTTTTTGAAAAACAAAGATACATTGCTCTCTTTTTAAAATATGCTATCACATCCCATGCAAAACTATAATGTGATATTAATTGTAAATACCAGTTGACATACCTCTCTTTTTGAAAAGCAAAGATATCTCATACTAGTTATTTTGTAAAAATGTTGAGTTCAATAAACTTGTTATCTATCCCGATTTACAATATTCTCTATCTTTTCAGAATTTGCAGTGACACCAAGTTTCTTACTTTCCAAACTATGTAAGTCAGATTTAATTACAAATAAGAAAAAACGTGTCACTTGCATGCTATTGAACCAAAGTTTGGACTTTCCCTAAAGTTAATCTCTGATTTTCTCTCTTCATTTATATTTATAACAAGTGTTTTTTTTCAATTATATTAAAATACAAACAAAGACATCACAGAGGGTTTCCAATAATAAAAATGAAAAACGAACATCACCTTGTGATATGGAGATGGCCAGTGGCCACTCTTAAAGTTTAAAATTAGCCTCCATAATTGGAGACATATGACAAATTTTATGACGTTATTAAATCACTCCTAGTGAGTCGTTGAATGCGATGATGAAGAATGTATACATGCTGGAAAGTCTTCATTTTGTTGTCCTAATCTCATATTTCACTATCTTGTATGCATCACACATTTTGTCATTGGACTCCAATTTTTTTTAATGTTTTCATAAAGTGAAATATGTTGAAAAAATTGCTAGAAAATTCATGCATGTTGGATGCAATTTAGTATAGATGTTAGAGAAGTGTATTAGTGCGGGCACAAAGTTGAGAGAATCACATTAACCTGGGAGTTGGAGTGGCACGGCTAAAATTTAACTTGGTAATATATCATTCTTAATCGAGTCAACCTTCATTAATGACAGATTTTATGAAGGATCTTTCCTATTTCGTTTTGAAATAATATGGTCCAGGTTTTAGATGTAGATTGCTTACGAAATGCCATAATGCCACTCCCTTCCCCTTTCAAGTTGATTGCTTATCTTTTTGCAACTCACTGTTTGATTTTATAACCAATCCTTCTTGTATAAGTGTAACTTAATACTTGTTCCTTCAATACAAGTTATATATAAATCTTATACCTATCATTTTAATGTTTACAATGTTTTCACATTTTTAATCTTTTAAACCTTTTACCTACATATAATTTTTTTAGTTTCTATGAATCTTCTATTCATGTCAAACCATGTATATCTCCTTTCCGCCTCTTGGTGCAAATACTAATTATATTCATATCCATAAATTAAAAAAAACTTTAAATGTCATATAGTGCAAGTTCATCGTGCTTTATAGTTTTACTTTCCCCACTTTCCTAACACTTTTCCATAACACTCTGCCTACTAAGTACATTGGGTTTTAGCCATGAGGTGTAGATCAGTTGGCCTTTGTGGAATTCGGTCCTCATAAAGTCTCATATTCAAACCTTATGGTGAGAAATGTGATGGCTAAAAACATCCACATGAAGAGTTTTTCATAATTAAAAAACAAAACACAAACACAGATACAAACACAAACACACTATCATTTAAAAAGAGAATGCACATATTAACCAACACTTTCCAGTTGTTGCTTCTGTCCACTTTCCTTTGTGTAAAAGTGATAACTATTGTAACGAGGTTTCTGATCTCCACTGTTGATGGATACTTAATGAAGCGCTGAGATTATTCGAGGAACATGCCTTGGACCTTGTTTCTAGCCGTAGGATCTAGATCGATGGTTAAGATTTTGAAGGGTTGTATTAGGGTTTTGGGTGTTGTCTTCTTATCCTCATTCTCTATCAGCCACTGTTTCATTTCATTTTTTCTGACACGGGTGGATTTACTCTTGCCCAGATACGATCTGTCGCATTTATGCCCTATTCCTTGTTTCCAGATTGCATCCAGTTTTCCTTTTATCATCCTTGTTTTGTTTCTCAACTGGTTAATTAAGGGGTCTGCCATTTTTTATGGTTTCTCCCTTTTAGTTTTCTACCATCCCTGTAAGATTCGGCGCTGCCAATTTCATGGCAACCTTCGGATTTCGATACGGCGCCGCTAATTTCATGGCAACTTTCGGATTTCGATAATACCATGTCTATGATTTCTTTAACAGTCTTTTCTTAGGGTGGCCATTTCTTCCACTCATCAATGACATTGCCCTTTTAGATGCATCCGCCATGCCGTGCTTGGCAGTGGTTGGCCTGGAATTTTTTCCTTGATTTTTCCTTTCAGTTATTTCGCGCCTGGATACACGAATTCTACAATCGCCGGTGGGTCAAGAAGACCTTGCAATTACTCTCCACCTCCACAAGACACTTGTTCTTTTGAAAATGCATTTCTGAATGCAGAGACCAAGTGTCTTTTGGGTGTTGAGAATAAATAGCAATTTCTGTAAAATTCATAGGGAATGAAGGAAGCCATTTGCAAAGTAACGAAGCTATCTTAAGGCCTGTATCTCTCAGCAAATGACCAAAATCCTCTCACACATGGAATGGTTATAATTGTCCCGAGGTATGTAGACAGTCACCAAAGTTAGCTTGGTTTTCGACGATATGTATTTCACAAAGTTAAATGGGTTTTCTAGGGGACTATAAGTATTTTTGGACTGTCCGGCCTAAAACTGGCTGGGTTTTCAGGCCCTAAAACTGGCTGGGTTTTTAGTTTATGTTTTTTTATGCTTTTAATTGCAGCTAGAGTAGCTAGATGTTACAGATCTATACGCCTTAAGGATGGATCTATGATGATTAAATATATGTTTTAAAGTGCTGTGATCTGTACTCATTGTTTGCGAATATTTTGATAAATACTAATTATTGTTGTTTTGTTACAGTACCAATATAAGGCCATAATTATGCCGCGGCCATTAGTAGGTTTGATTATTTTGGAGATTTTTACTGCTGACTAACAAAATAGATTTTTTTCGATGTGGGCTTTTCTAATCGGCCTCTTTCGAGTATTTTGTTGATGCGGGATCTGGTATTTTCTGGCTCTAACTTGTTTTGGTCTTTTGTTTTTGCCATTTTCATGAGCGATTTCAAATGGGATTGAAAACTGTTGCCTGAATGAATGTCCTGGGTGATTGTTGGTAAGAGCTGCACAGTGAGTTTTGTACTGAGTGTGAACCTTACATATTATTAATAACAGTTATGCCTGGGAATGTTTGATATCTCTTGTTTCCTGATTGATTCATTAATTGATTAGATTGATTGATCCAGGGTTACAGGTTTATTGTACTTAATAATACTATTTATGGTGATGATATGGTTTATTATATTTTATGTGGTCGTGATAAGTTTGTTTACCTTTTGTTGACTGAGATTTTATTGTTTACAATCAAACGGAAGCGCCAGATTACTCGTAGCATTACCTTTGTAAGAGTTATGAACGTTACGGAAATTGAATTCCCTGTAACAAATTTCTACTTGTAAATTGAGAAAATGTCTTTCACAAAATCCAATTCATGGATAGAAGAGATCTTAATATTCCAGTTATTAACATATTTTTTTGATCAAGGTTAATAAGAGTTCAAATTTGAGTTCATATATTTCCCGGTCAGTCTGTCTTTCTTTTATCACTTGTTTTCTCAAGTCTTTGGCAACTCTTTTGCTGTTAAATAGGCCAAAATCAATCAGGTGAAACTAGAAATCCTGAAAGGTAGATCCACTAATTTTCTCAATTTTTAGTCAATCTCTTTTGCTGTAAAATAGGCTAAAATCAATCAGTTGAAACAAGAAACCCTGAAAAGGTTAAAGCTTCCATGATCAAACTTTCCATATATCAAATGAAAAAATTGTTCACATATTTCAAATTTTTGTAATTCCATGCATATATTGCATTTGGTTAAAAATGTGTGATTCTGGATATATTTAAAGTTTATTTGGCTTGCGAGCGAGGTGTTCTTAGAGAAAATGTGTATGTTTAGAATTTATGTGATTTGCAATCTACAATGTTTTTATTAGCGTGGTAAAAATTTATGATCATTGGGAAAAATGAATTCACTTAAACCACTCTTTGATTCAGTAAGTAGACATAGAACGCCTTCAAGGAATTCTATATAGAGCCTAGACCGACCGGATATATCTAAACATATCGTTCGTTGAAATATTCATTGTAATTGATGTTTTATTGTTTCCCGTTTTGTTCAAAATTTATGTGTTGGCTTGCGAGCTTGTTGTTATATTTAGGGTTGCATGGTTACAACAATAGCCATTGCATACGTAATACTAAGTTAAGTTTTAATAGTGAACACTAGTGCATCGTTGTTGATTCAATGGCTTTGCACTATACTATTTAAGGTTTTTACCATCCACTTTAATGTTGGATTCCAAGTTTACAACAATGGTCCTGACATATGTGATACTAGTCAAGTTCTGATAGTGGATAACAGTAGCTGGTATCAATGAATTCAACGGCTTTGCAATAAACAATTTAAGTTTTCTGCCATTCCAGTTTGGGTTGAAGTGGAAGGATTGAAGTTCTTACCATCCCTACCCCAAACCTGGTGGTGCAAAATGTGAGCCTAGAAATTAAAAAAACGAAAATGGACTTTTAGATGTTAACTGTAGATTAAAAAATATATAAAATCGCAAATGTAGAAAAAGATTTGATAACCAAATGCCTAAATTTCTTAAACAGCATTATTATTTTGAAGAGTTGCTTTTTGTATCATTTTCTCGTACATACAGTTAAGGTCAACCTATTTGCTTATCCTAGAGTGGTCATGGTTGGCAATTCTCTCTCATGTTGAATGTAATTTCATCTATTTTGTGAGACTGGCTGTTATTTTACATTCATCACATGACATGTACCTCCAGAGCTGGGTATTCTACTGCAGGCTTTTTGCCAGTGTAATCTAAATACTAACTAAATCGCTACCTCTTTGCTAGCATTTGGTGATGGAAAAAAGTTGAGTCTAAAACTGCAATTGGGAGCGTGGGAAGTTTTTGACGAGAATAGGTTTATGACAAAGAAGGTGTTGATCAAGAAGATGTGGAATTTTTTGAAGTTTCCACTGGCAAAGTGCTTCTCTCAATGAGATCAGTAAGCTATGACATGAGAGGTTTGGACACCTCAACTACAAATATTTTCAAGATTTGAGCAAAGAGAAGATGGTTGAAGGACTTCCAAGCTTCAAATTCTCCAAAAGAACATGCAAGGGATGCATTGTTTGGGAGCATGCAGAGTGCAGATGGGTGAAGTTACTGACCATCTATTCTTAACCTTAAAACACACAACACAATTTATGGCCTCAGCCCATAGCTTAGGAGAGAGACTTAGCCTCCAATATGCAAGTGACCATCTCCTTCAATACTCTATTCTTGTGTCCACACCATTTTGTTGTGGCGTGTAGGGCACTAAATGTTTGCATTTGAATGCCATTCTCTTCACATTGTTGTTGTAGGTTCTTATTAACATATTCATTTCCATTATCAGTCCTTAAGACCTTTATCTTCTTCCCACTGAAGTTCTCAACCGAAACTTTGAAAGATTTGTAGATTTCAAACACTTCAGATTTCAACTTATGAAAAAGACCGAACAATATCTTGAAAAATCATCAATGAATGTTAGGGCATACCTTGAGTTGCCATAAGAGGGTGTGGGAAGAGGTCTTATTAGATATGAATGGATCAATTCGACGACTTGAACAACCCTTCTTGCCTTCCCCTTGTCATACTTGCGCTCTGCATGCTTCCCAACAATGCATCCCTTGTATGTTCCTTCGGAGAATTTGATGTTTGAAGTCCTTCAACCATCTCCCTTTTGCTCAAATCTTGAAGATATCTGTAGTTGAGGTGCCCAAACCTCTCATGCCATAGCTTACTGATCTCATCCTTGTAACATCCTTGATCATGATCTGCAACACTCACTGCAACCTTTGCCAGTGGAAACTTCAGAAATTTCCAGATCTTCTTGAGTGAATGCCACTCTCTTAAACAAAATCCTTGTATTTCAATGGAAAAGGCATTGGGAGCGTGGGAAGTTTAGTAAGAGCAATTTCAGTGTTTGTAGGGTGGTTCAGAAACATTGTATTCAACATTTCAACATTTATTGTGTTTGGGAGCACGGAGAAGCTCCTGTCTGGTTTCGGACTTGCACACTCCTCAACAAGTAGAGAACTTCTACATGGTCCTGAATACGTGGGGCCCCAAAATAGGTGTCTTTTGTTGTGATTTCTTGGATTACTTCTTTGAGATTTTGGTGTCAAATATTGCCAGTGCCTCATGGGCCATTACCTTTCCACTTAACCTCATGGTACCTTAAAACACACAAAACCTTATTTTAAAACCAGATAGAATGCCTGGCCTTGTGGATACAACATTTGGTATCAGACTGGACGAGCTTTGCTTTGGCTTCTTCAAATGAGCCATTGTACGATTGTTTGCCTCTTTTTTTTAATCATTGGCATTGCATATCAAATTAGGGGGTTTCTTAGTCCTCAAATGAGGCTTAAACAAGGGGTTACAGTAAAACAGTCCTATGTGAGGATTTAGAGGTCCAAATTGAGTCGAGTATCACTGGTAGCGTTTGACAAAAGATAAATCCTCACATAGGACTGTTTTACTGGTAGCGTTTGACAAAAGATAAATCCTCACTGGTAGCGTTTGACAAAAGATAAATCACGACCTGGATATATGGGTGATGTGGCAGTTTGTACAAGTTTGTTATCTTCAATTTGGGCAAAACAGATGGTTTTGGCAATTCCATCATAATGTTAGCTTGAAAGGTCCTAATTGAAGGGGAACCGTTGTTTGCCTCTTATTTTTAATCATTGACATTGCACATCAAATTAGGGGGTTTGTTAGTCCTCAAATGAGGCTTAAACAAGGGGTTACAGTAAAACAGTCCTATGTGAGGATCTGGAGGTCCAATTTGAGTTGAGTATCACTTGTAGCGTTGACAAAAGATAGATCACAACCTGGATATATGGGTGATGTGGCAGCTTGTACAAGTTTGTTCTCTTGAAGTTGGGCAAAACAGATGGTCTTGGTAATTCCATCATAACGTTAGCTTGAAAGGTCCTAATTGAAAGGGATCAGTGATCGGTGGGAGCCATAAGTGGACATATCATAGTAATCATGCAAAGATTATAGCAACAGATGATTAGAATTGACAAAGTTAAAAACGGTAGGTCTGCTGGCGGAGCAGATCCAAATCAAAACTTTGACTGGAAGCTTAGTTTTTTGTAGGAGGAATCAGATGAGAATCCATTTGCCTCAATTTGAGGCTAAGTTCTTGAACAAGGTCCATTATCATGAGGTGAAACAAGTGTCTTTGTAGGAGCAGCTTAAGTGGAAGAAATTGCCAAATAGGAGAAATATGGGAAGAGCAATTATTGAATTACTCATTGTCAGAAGAAGTTTTGAACAAAATATACAATTTGGAAGGATGAGTTAATACAAAAGCATTTGCAGCTTAATCAAGTGTTGAGGGCAACACTTTGAAGGTGTGGGTCATTGTTGTTGTCATTATTGGTTGACTTATAATTTGAAATTGTACCCATGGTCTCTTATATTGAATGCAAGGAGATCTAGTTTTATGGATATGAATATTATCTTTAAACGTAAAGTGCAGAGGAGGTTGCCCCTTTTAAGGAACATTTATATGCATGTAGTCTTCACTTTCTTTATTTATGTCATGGGAAGCAGTTTGGCATTGGAGTTTCTTCGATATCTGATGAGCTTGATTAGGTAGCCAAGGAGCGTTATTCAATGTATTTGCTATGTATATTAAGCTTTTGCTGATATTTATTATTAATGGCTTTTCATTTTTGCTGATAATTTTGCCCAAGCTCTAAATGGAGAATGTATATATATATATATACATATATATGACTTTAGAGGATTTCTGAGCACTTGCAGCTTCTTGTTGTTAAAGTATAGGGCAAGCAAACAAGAGACACAGAGTGGTAGGAAAGGTTTCAGCCATCTTCAACATTGATTTTCATACTTGGTGCAAGTATCATAATCATCTCCGAATCTAGATGTCAATGACAACTCATAAATTGGTAATATAACAACTCATATACGAAAGATGATCTAGGACTTGATGATTATCTAGGGATTTATAGTCTAACATTACCCCTCTCAATCACGGGTCTGAACAATTTTACCAGTAAATCACATCCTATATAAATTGTTTTTCTTATCACTTTCTGAGTTGAAGTGATATCTAGAGTTGACTATGGTCCTTGTACTTATATAATACTATCATTGGTGTGAAGATTAATGCCAAAGAATGGCTTAAGCATTTTTTCCCACTTCATCTTTTGTATGCTTGCTCTTTACTTTAACATGGTATCAGAGTGCCTTTGGTCAAGGGTCCGATGCCTCCATGATAGTCATCCATGAGCGGTTGAGAGGATTAAGTGTGAGAATTTCTGAGAATGTTGGTCAATGATATATTAATCCACAATATTACTGAGGAAATAATCATATTGTGATGATAGTAGATCTGGTTTATGAGCGGCATTGATCTGGTGCAGCTTGAATTAACATGTTCAAGTAAGGTATCTATTTTGTTATTTAAATGATATATTAATCCACAATATTACCGCGGAAATAATCATATTTTGATGATAGTAGATCTGGTTTATGAGTGGCTTTGATCTGGTGCAGCTTGAATTAACATGTTCAAGTAAGGTATTTATTTTGTTATTTAAAAATCAGTAAAGGAATTTTTCAGTTTTGAAATATTAATCATGATTTTCAGATCTACTTATTTGGATTCTAGATCTACTTTGCCACAAGGTTTTGTCAACTATTTCTAGATGTATTTGGTATAAACACACAGATTTGAGTGTTAAAGATTCCATATGCTAAGGTAGATTATCAGCATTCAATTTCAATTTCATAACAAAAGCATATAGACAGGATCATTGAAAGAAACAGTATCACAAGATCAACACAGATTTACCCTGGGAAAACCCTAATGGGAAAAATCCAGCGAAAACTTCCTCAATATAGTTGATCAAAAGATAAAAGATAAAACCCCAGACTGATCCTTCTCCTTGCAGCTACAGCTATCTCTCTCTTATGCGCTACACAAGCGAGTGGGTGTGTAGAAATGAGGAGAACGGAAGTTTGTTATCTTCAGTTTGTACTTTTATTTATATTCTTCCGTTCACTTGATTTTTCCACTCCAACAAGTCGGCTCCACTAAAATTGACTGGGCCGACTTTTCTAGGAGGACACAAACAACTTAATATTATATTAATTAGGGTGCTAATGACCCGACTTACAACGGAGGGAATTTTCTCACGACTCTTAATGATTCATCCGATAGGAACATCGGAGTATGTATTTATTCTCCCGATAGGAACATTGAGGATACCAAGTAAATACACTTCAAAGTTGCAATAAATCAACATTGAGTTTATTTGAATCCAAGTTCTCGCTACTTCCAAGCTGTTATATTGTAAAAAACTGCCCAGATTCTATAGATCTGGCAATTTCTTGAACTATCAAATTGCAAAATTTGTTTTTTTGTTTTTTATCTTTACTTTGTTACATCTGATCTGCCCATCTTGCTTCCTCAAAGTTCCACGAAAACAGATCTAGAGTTCGAGTAGCTGATTTGCAAATGTCAGCCGTCAATCTTCACCTTTAAATGGAAGAAAACCCCTTTTCAAGAGAGGTTTGATAACAAACTGGTTAAAGTGGTAAAGAAAACTTGTAATGTTGGGAGACTTCCCGAATGAGGTTAACAGTCGCGAAGTCAAATATCCTGTACTGGCTGGTCGTCCAACAGATGGGCAGCTACATGCAACTGTAGTTACTATACTTTACACCACATATCGAGGGCTCGAAGACCTGGATTTCAGCTTGGCAGCCTCTAGCTCTGGCGATACTATCCATAGGTGTTAAGGATCCATGAAATTGCATCTGCCCCCGCAGAGCTCAATCAGAATGCAAATTATATGGGATCTGTCATTGAGACATTGTGACGGAGGTTGAATTGCCCCTAGAATACCACGCCCATCACCAACTCAGGTTCAGAAACAAGTACGCATTCAGATCTTTATTCTAGGGTTTTTCAGAGTATTCTTCCATAGTAGAATTGGGCAGCCTTGATTTGAGATCTGTGTAAATTCAATATTATAACTACTCCATTTTGATCTTAATCTGAGTTTTCTCATCCTCATTCCAATGGCCATATTCCTCCAAAATCGAAGTTTGTCCATTTTCCTTTCCTCAGTAAATGCTTCGGCAGGTTTATCCAATTGGTGCGTAGCAATTTCTATTAGGCGTGCTGATATTCCTGCAGCCAGAGTGTGCTGGTTATGGTCTGCCAGACTTAGTCTTCCATGATGATCTGTCCACGATCTGTTTAGCGATTGCACTCAAAAACAATTTTGTCTTGGATTTTGCATGGACCCGTACCAATTGTAAAGCCAGTTTCGACAGATATCCCAATGAAGATGTCTCTCGAGGGTCACAGAGTTCTACCACAGCATCTTTGTTATTATTATTATTTATCAATACCTATTGATTCCCTACTCTATATAATACCATCATTATATAAAGATCAGTGCATTGATACGAAGATCAGTGCAAGTTTGTCTGGTTTGTTTGCTTTATACTATACTTCAACATAGTCAAGCAAGTAAGATGGAGCATGTCTAGAGCAAGCAAACTAGAGAAGCAAACAAGAGAGACAAAGTGACAGAAAAGGTGTTAACCATTTTGTTTTAGCATTGTGTTGCCGCCTAATACACACTTTATGATACGGGGAAGTCTCCAACCCGCTTTGTGTGTCCTTGCGGGCAAGTTAGAGCTGGGGACCACTGTCACCACAGTCCACAACTCCTTCGTTTAGGCAAGATCCCAACAGAGCCAAGGGGGGAAGTCCCTACGGAAGACTAAGTTCTTGATTTATTAATTAATTACAAATTAAAGGGATCTTGTTAAGGTGTGAGGCTAAGGGTTTGAGATATGACATTCAAACTAATGCAAGATGCAATATTTCAATGACAGTCAATCCTTTTAATATAACCAGTGCCTAAGTAATGGAGTCATAGAATACAACTTTCAATGGATGCAGTCTAGGTTTATTATCCCACAGGTTAAGTTATCTAACAATGAGATGAGAATAAACTATGAACAATATACACAGTTATGAAAGATTTATGAACAATATGAAAAATAATATAATCACAGTTGAGTAATATGAACAGTATTAAACAGTTGAGCAGTAATATTACGAATGAATTTGATGATGACAAAGCTCAGATAAATAGCAGAGAAATGTAAACCAGTTGATTAATATCCACAAGCTAGAAAATTATTAGTTTTGACTTGCAGGTGCAACAACAACTGAAAGGAAATAAGTGCAATAACGGAGTGAAATGCTGCTGAAACTGCTGAAATAAAAATGTTATAGAACCGGTTTTGCAATGTCTCTTGGTTTATTTTAGGTAAATTTTATTAAGGTTTTTTCTCTTGAAGTTTTAGTTTTCGAACCGGTGGTGTGACTACCCCAATCTAGTATTTCTCAAATCAAAGAGGGAATGCTGGTGCGCTCAACAAAGTGGGAGCAAAGCCCACCCGTAGCTTCCAGGTCAAACCCCAATGCCCCGGTGCTCAACAAGGAGGACGTAGAACGCCTAGAGACCCCCCACGGTCTACTACTCCAACTAGCTTTCGAGGTCACTATTTTTAATCAACTGGAAAAATAACAAGATGGATGCCTATTAAACTAGACTCCTCTACCCCCCGTCGTATCTCGTGAGTACCCCGAAGGGTGATAACCGAGTAGAGGAACAGAGGCTAGTAAAGTTGTTGGTAAATTTTAGGGGTAAATTTTAATCTTGGTGATTAGCATGTAAGGTTAATTTTATACTATCAACAAGATTAACCAAGCGGTATCCCTTATGGGAGATGCTAGTACTTGATCTTGGACTGAAAAACTGAAAAACAAAATGTGAATGATTGTAGCAGAAAAATGAAGTTGTTTTAATTAAACTAAACCCTCGCTTCTCCTGCTTTTCATACCCAACTTGAAGTCCCTAAAGGGAGATGACAAGTGGGACAGAGGATACACCGGATCAGTGGGTTGTATGGTTATTCCTTTAACAGAAAATAAAAATTAAATGCAACTAGCTAAAACAATATCCTAACCACACAATAAACTCTGTAACAGAGATGGTGGTCTGTAACAGAGATTGGTGGGTAAACAGAAATAAAAATGACTAAACTAACCTCACTTCAATCCCTTAAGGGAAGGTGGGTAAACAGAAATAAAACTTGCAATAAAATAATTCTAAGCAACTAGTTCCTAGGCTATCTCTACACTACTCATATACAGATTTACAGCAGCTTTTAAAGCTTTAGAGAATACCGCAAAGAGAACTTCTATTTTGGGGTTTACAATCTTGAGAAGAGAAGAGAAGAAATGTGGTTTTTGGGCCTCTTTTGGACCAAACTTTTCTGGGGCTTTTTAAAGCAATTTTGGGCATTATAACCCCCTCTTCTGTGCATAAATCTGCAAAAAATCAGCAACTTTACTTGCTGGAATTTACTGCAGAAAACTAAATCAGAAAGTTAGCACAGATTAGTATAAAATCTAGAAATTTTATCAAAAAATCTGAACATGAAATTTTTGAAAAAATGAAGTTTTAACATTCAGAAAATGAACTTTTGGGGCTCCAAATGATGTATTAACAGCAGATTTAAAACTCTATGCTAATCTATAATGGAAGAAGGCTCTAAAACAAGGGTTATATTCACTATACAATGAATAAAATCTAGTTTTATGAGAGAAAAAAAAATATGGACGAAAATGCAGATTTGAAAAGAAACATTTGATGAGATGCCATTGGCTTGGAAAACCTGTAAACAAAACTAGATCTGCAAAAAAATGTAAGCCTAGTGATGAATGTCTAACAATCTCTACAAAATATTTTGAAGAAAAATTGCTAAACAATCCACAAAAGAGGGTAAAAATACTTCCACTCTCTAATCTCTCCACAAAATACTTTGTGGAGAGCTAACTAAACAAATACAAATATGCAAAAACTAAAAAAGATACGGGTTACCTCAACAATGGACCATGAAAAAATGTAGAATGACGGCACAATATCCCTCCAAAGTATTTCCTTGATTATGGTCCAACTAGGGCAAAACTTGATACAAAAGAGCCTCTTAGGGCTTGAGAGAAAAGAATAGAGAAGAGAGTATTTTGGCAGCATAACCATGCTCCAAAGAATGATGATAATAAAATGAGAGGAGAGGTCTCTCTTTTATAGTTGAAAAGATCTCAAACCCATTCCCAAATCAAGGGTCCAAAATATAGATCTAAACTCTAGCTCTCCTCCACCCTTAGATCTAGATTTGTTGATTTTGCAAGCCATCCACCAATCATAAGCAAGGGTGTCTTTTCAAATCAATGGTAAAAAAGATAGATCCATGTCACAATGAAGCTTAACCCTTAGATCTAGGGTTTCCATGACTCAAGTGGAAGCCCTTTTGACTCAAATTTTAATTTTAATTTTTTATCTTTTATTTTGATCTTTTTATTATTTTATTTTTTATCTTTTATCTTTTATTTAATCTTTTATTTTTTTGTTTTTATCTTTTATCTTTTATTTTATTTTATTTTTAATCTTTTAATCTTTTATTTTCTTTCTCATTTTTAATTTTTAATTTTTTGTTTTTATCTTTTATTATTATTATTATTATTATTTATCTTTTATTTTAATTTTAATTTTTAATGTTTTATTTTTTATTTTTATTTTTAATCTTTTAGTTTTTATTTTTTAATTTGGGGCTTCCTTTGACTCAAATTTTGATTTTTATTCTTATCTTTTATTTTTAATTTTTTTATATTTTAATCTTTTATTAAGACAAGAGGGGCATCCCACTTGGGAAATCTTCAAAAATTTATTTTGACCATGGGGGGCTTTATTTAAATAAAAATTAACTATGATTAGCCACCTCCCAAACTTAATTACCATGGCCTTATTTGATTTTTTCCTTCAAAATCAAATAATTTAATTTTTCACCCTTGGAAATTAAATTAATTTCATAGGAAAAAAAACCATGTCTTAACCAAAATTGGTCTAACTTCTCAACTCCTTGTCAGAATGACATGAGACTTGAACCAATGGCTTAGGGGGTGTCATAGCTTTTTCATTTGCATTCATAGTCCCTATTACAAAATGCCAAGGTTCAAGAAATTACATTATTACATCGAAAATTAATTAATTAACCACCAAATGGTAAAGTTAATTAATTAAAAAAAAATCAAAATAGAAATTAAAATCCTAATGAAATTCCGCAAGACTACAAGATATGGCTAACATGGTCATGGACAACAATTTGAAGCCTTAGCCACCTCATGCTCTTGATTATCAGAACGCCAATTCACCACTTTGGAGGATTTGTGAGTGAAAAACCCAACCAATTAAAATTGTTAATTAACAAAATTAACTGGAAGGGGAAAAAACACTCGGTGAAGAGGACTTCCTGATAATAAAGTCCATGGTGACATCCATGATGACATATAAAGTTACATTAATTATCTCACGCAGGGGAGCGGACATTTCGTGTACAAAAGGGGCATAATTGCCCTGCTGAGTGAAAAATCCCCAGAATTTTTCTATGGTACAAACTGCACATAATGTACATCTTCAATGTACATGAGGTTGCCACCTAATCGAAATAGGTGGGCAACACATTGATTTTCATAGCAACGATCATATTATATAGTATAAGGATCATAGTCACTTCTAGATTTAGATCTAATAATTGATATGAAGATCAATGCTAGAGAATAACTTGACTCGAGTTTTTCCACCATTTTGTCTGGTTTGTTTGCTTTATACTATACTTTAACATAGTCAAGCAAGTAAAATGGAGCATGTCTAGAGCAAGCAAACAAGAGAGACAAAGTGACAGAAAAAGTTTAAACCACTTTTTAGTATTGATCCTCGTAGCAACGATGATCTTCTATAGTATAAGGATCATAGTCACCTCTAAATCTAGATCTCACTATGATTAGATCTCACTATGATATTATATAGTATAAGGATCATAGTTACATCTTTAGATCTAGATTTCACTGATAACTAATTAGTACATAGGTATGACGACTCATATAGTGAAAAGAATAACAACTCAGATGAGAGGTATTTTGAGATTTTATGATTGTCTAAAGACTTATAATCTGGTTCATTAGTTGATGTTCTGTTTTCCCAAAGACAGGTCTGATGAGATTTGTTAATTGAACCTCGTTTTTCCTTTTTCAGCACAATATCGTGGTTGTTGGTGATTTTTCAATGGTTCACAATTTTGAGTGAGGACACTATTGGCGTCTTTGAAAACCTGTTCATTATGATCTATCACTTTGATTGTGAAAGGATAAGTTTTTGATAAATCATTTTGTTTGGAAAGGATTGTGATGTGCAACTTTTCAAATTAATTTTTAGGAGGTTTTAATGGCTTCTTTGAAAACCTTTTCATTATGATCAATCACTTTGATTGTGAAAGGATCAGTTTTTGATAAATCATTTTGTTTGGAAAGGATTGTGATGTGTAACTTTTTAAATTAATTTTTAGGAGGTTTTAATAGTTGACGTTGAAAGGATTGCGATGTAAAACTCTGTCAAAGTTAACATCTATGGGAAATTTTAATAATTGATGTTGATTTTGAGGTCCTAGACTAGTATGAATTTGCAAGTATGCTTTCATGGTTTTCAAATGCTTTAATTTTTCTTCAGGGTTTTCAAATGCTTTAATATTAATCATAATAAGATTGTTATTAGATGCATATATTTCTTTTAAAAGATACGGGTTCAATTCCCTTTTAGAAACCTTTGATATCTATTTATGCTTTTTAATAATCTGAAACATTATACTAGTGTGATTGGATACATATCATGGTACAATTGTGGATATGACATATCTATTGTACAATTCCTTGGTAAAATTCTTAGACATCCATTAATGTCTTTTTATCATGTCGTTCTTTTGATTATTATTCAATTATTTAATTAGTATGAGGACGTTATTGATTTAATCAATTAAGATTGTAGTACATAGTGTTGGAGCGAGCTATAATGTTAAAAGTTAAACGATGTCTTTTCATTTAATTAGTAAAAATCAATTAAGATTGTAGCACATAGTGTTGGAGCTATTATTGTCAATGTTAAAAGTTAAACGAGGTAATGGAACATAATGATAGTGTTCTGTGTTTGATATATTTTACAACAAAATTTTGGTTTCAAATATGTGTTTTGTGGCAACTAGTATGAATACCAAATAATTCATGGAAAATATGGTGGATGCATGGAGACATCAAAAGCCAAAGCATACACTAAAAAAATATGCTTCAATAACTGCTTGAGATAATGTGACTTACAAAATTCTCACTTGGGTATGTTAGGTACAAAATAACGAGTTGACAAATAACTATAAAATCTAATACAATGTTCACATATAATATTGAAACCAAAGTCACTTTGTTTATTGATTTGATAGGTGAGAATGCCATCTTATAGTATAATGTTTACATATAGCATTGAAACCAAAGTCACTTTGTTTATTGATTTGATAGGGGAGAATACCATTTTCAAATTGAATGAAGCTCACTTGATATGAACATCACAATACAAATATTTGTGAAATACATATTCCCTACTTAGGTTGTGAGTTGAGATTTGTGGAAGAAGATCACTGTGTAGGTTGTCAAAGATGAGTATAATCTTCTCTATGAAGTTCTAACATGATGAGTATAATCCTCTTTATGAAACTTTAGAATTGAGGTAGAACCACTTTCTCTATGGAGTAACCATATTCCAAATTGTAACCTTCAAAATATCTTCACAGCTAAGTCAATTTGTTTATAGAATCTAATACAATGTTTACATATAACATAGAGACCAAATTCAATTTTCCAAACCTCTTCCACAATTGCAGTTGTCTCAAGGTTTTTCCATTTTCAAAAGGAAACAATTTATAGAATGTATTCCAAGTTACAACAATGGCTTCGTACATAACCTTACGGAGTTTTCCAAAGATAACCAAAAACATCATAAAAGACTATATTTCTACTTATGCATAGGAACTATGTTTATGCACATTTGTAAATGTATTCTCAATCAGAAATAAAGAGACAAGACTTGCAAATGTTGTTTGATTTTCTAAATATATTCAATGTTACAGAGTATACAAAAATCAACATAATGTCTTACGAGACTCATATAGGGATGATTCAGTATTGGATACAAATGGGAAGTCGCCTATTATAGAAACACATATTTCACATAAATAAACTACTTGTTCTACATTGTAACAATGGCATTCATCACTAGCATGGTGTCTTGCAGTCATTTGTGCTCCTCTCATGTTACTGACTTTATGTCTATTAGATCCAATGTTTTGATCATAATGTTATTGACCTCATACAATTGAACATTTGCCTCTAGCATGTAATGTGGACTGAAAATGGAAAACCTCTTAGAATTGAGTGTATGAAAGAAAGGATGTTCAATAAATGCGTGCCCAAGAAACTGGTTAAGAGCACAAATTGTTCCTTTTAACTCTTGGAGGCAATTTCTAAATGCCAAGTAAAAATTTATGGTATATATCAACAACTTATAACAATGATGATATAGAGTTTGTGGATCTAAAACTGTGCACACTAGAAATACCCGAGGAGGAAGCATATTCATTCTCTGTCAACTAAGCAACCCTATCATCTGTCAAAGAATAACCAAGTGAACCAAGCAATAGATCATTCTAAATGGTGTATCTGATTGCATATCTTCTTCACTTCATCCATGCATCACCTTTCTTCTATATATATACAAACCAAGTTAATCTCTATTGTTAAATGCTAGATTCATATTGAAATTTTATACAATTGTACGTGCATCCAATTGATTTATTGTACATGCATCCAATAGAGAAACAATGGCGTGTTGTCACTATAATACAGGTTCATACAGTCATGGAAAGAGGGAAGCACATTGATCGAGTGACAAAGGCACGAAGATGATCCACTAGGGGTACATAGATATGACGGACTGAATCAAATGAAGAAATAGACCACAATGCCAATACAAATGTAGTTGCTGCAGGTCAACCATCAAACAATGCACCAAAATGCCAATACAAATGCACATGCATGTGATGTTGCTCCAGTGCCAACCAAAGTAGGAGGAGCTGGTTTGAGTAAGAAGATTAGTGCTATCAGAGGTTGGACAAAATAGGACACGCTGATGGCAATAAATGACATAGAATTCAATGGGTTTTTAGTGAGAGCAGTTGCAAGGAAATTTAGGATTGGACCTACATCTTTGCATTATTGGCTAAATGGTTCGACTCATACAAAGAGGAGAGGGCCTCTCATAGTGTTGGCTAAACAAGAGGAAGAGGAAGTGGTTGTTTGGGGTAAGGAGATGGCTAAAATGGGCCATGGGATGGAGTTGATATAATTAAAATCAAATGCGACCCAAATATCTTAGTGAAGGCCAAATCCATTCAGAGACGGGTTTCCTGGGAAATCATGGTGGGCAGGTTTCAAGGCTAGACACCCAAAGCTTGGCTTGTGAACAACCGAGGGCCTAGATAGAGATAGAGCTCTAAATTTGAGGCCTACAATTGTGTCCAAATTCTACAACACTATCATTTGCATATGACAAACACTCATATGGTCTATCTCGTATATTGAACTATGATGAAACATGATTACAAATAGGGAAGAATTGTGGCATGCAGGTACTGGCTAAGAGAGGTAGCAAGATTGTGCCCAATTTTTTTCTAAGAGCAGGTAGTGGATTACTATTATGTGTTGCGTAAATGCAATCAGATCATCAATCTCTGCATTCTACTTGTTCTAGGGAAAGACCTAGTTGAAGAACTACATTAAGAATTGTGAGCTAGGAGGATGCATGGTTGCTCATCCCAATGTATGGATGACTAAAGGGCTATTCATGAATTGGTTGTTCTATTTTTCCACATTCGTGCCGAGTGGTGTATCTCCTGAAATAGACACTTGCTGATTTTTGATGGCCATGGAAGCCACATAGCTTTACAAATAGTTTAACAAGCAAACATGATGGGAATTGACTTATTGACTCTACCAACACATACCACTCATAGGCCGCAACCACTTGACATGAGTGTGTTCAGTCTGTGTAAGTGTTTCTTCGGGACTGAGAAAGCATCATGGATTCCCATGAACCCTAGGATAGAGGTAAAAAGGGATGAATTGGTAGAAATTGCAAGTAATATTTTTAAAAGAGCGTTGACAACCTCAAATATCAAGGTTGGCTTTAAGCGAACTTGAGTATGGCCACTTGATTATGATTCTCTCCTTGATGACATGGCTTGTACCCGAGCCTTTGAAGGTGTAGATGATGTTGACGGTACAACTGCCATGGACAACATTTTATCCCTCTCACAAGGGCAGGGCCAACCATTGTGTGATGAAAATGATCATGATGGTCACATCTTTTCCAATGCCGCAGTTGATGAAGCAGATGAATCAAGCATTGGAGTTGGAACACACCAAACTCAAACTGAACATGCAGGGAAGCCACATGGTGACACTCCCGGACTGATTCTAGTTGAAGGATGTGAAGCACAACAAAGTATAGAAGAGGAGTTGACATTGCCAAGCCAGCTACCACAACCTGAGTTGTTAGCAGATGCAATGATGAATATGAACCAACAGATTGTTAGAAGCACCAATGAAGAAATTTTTGGTATTCCTTCACTGCCAGCATACCTGAACAATGAAGCTGCCTACTATTATGTGGATGCATATGTAGAAGAAGACACATCAGAGAATGAAGAACATGGTGTAGATGACGCAATCGAAGCAGTTATCCCAACTGATATTGAAACACAACCAAGTGGCTCCCCATTGCTTGGACAACTTCTAAGGCTTCCAGGAAAGAAAGTTAGCAGAAAGGCAAAGCCTTGTCTTCTTAACCCCCTTCAAAAATTTCAAATCATTGACATTAGGTTAATAAAACCAATGTACATGAGTAGTCAACCCCCCCAACCCATTAGTTTAGAAAGGGAAAAATATAGTTAGTTGCAACAAATATTGTGTGCTCACAATGCTCGATCTTGTTATTTGTTCATTGTTTGTAGCTCTTCCTTCCTTGTCCTCCCCTCCTATTTTGCACCCCTCTACCTCTCAATCCTTTGCTCCCCCTCATCTCCCTTTTGTTAATCACCCTATTGTGTCTCTCTCCTTTCACCCTTTCTGTTGAATATTAGTTGATCCCTTCTCTTGAATTCGTAAGGCCTGTCCCTTCTCATTGTTGTGTTCCTTATTGTTCTCGAAGTGGTGTTGTGACCCACCAAAAAACTCAACTCATTTTTATGGAAGTGGCGTTGTGACCGAGAGGAGAATTCAACAATTATAGAACAAGGATGATGAGGGAGTTGAAAAAACTTGATAGGATAAAAGGTATAAAAATAGACAAAGAAAGAGGGAGGAAGTAGCGAAGAAGGAAAATACTTTGGGCTCTTTGATGTTGTATTTGGTAGTGGTGTCAAACCTCTAATTAGTGAGAAATTGAATTGGTTTCCTAGAGCTAAGGATGAATGGGTGGCGATGCAAAATAAGAAGTGATTAGAAATCTAATTAGATCCAAGTTCTTAGATATGCTTCTCACCCAAGAAATAAAGTTAGAATACAAGCATACGTTGGAATTAATCGACAAGTTCAAAAAATGCAAAGATGTGCCTTTGGCAGCTTTTGTACATTATGGGATCATTGAACTATAGAACCTCTTCAAACCCATGTATATTAATATTGGGCTTTCACGCTTTTGTCTTTAAAAACACCAATGTAACAAAGCCAACGCCTCGACATCTATGTTCCAATTCACTTATGAGAAAAAATATGGGTGACCTAAACATGGTCTTCTCTCTAAATGAGAAGTGAGGTGATTGTTTGACAGAGACCCTATTCATAAGATTATAGATGAGTTATTGTCGGAGTGGGATCTATATGATCCTAATCTCCAAATAAGATAATATTCCTAAACAAATAGGGGGCTTGGCCTAGATCATATTACAAATGGACAATATCAATTTATTCTTTAGGAATCTTTCTTGTTGAAAACTCTTCATACAACCTCTTCTACCTTTCCAAATCATGTCTTTGACCATAAATCAATTCTTCTTACTCTCCATCTAGAGATCGACTATGGTATCATTCCCTTTTTCTTTATGGCTCAATCACCCTCAATTTGTGGCAATAATTAAAGAAGCATGGTGTCTCCCTATTCAAGGATTCTCATATTTGATATGAAATCAAAAGTTAGAATTATTAAGCATAAATTAAGGCATGGGCTATACTCTTCTTTACCTCCCCTTCTTAGGAGAGGGAGCCTGCTTGCAACATCAACTAGAAGATCTTCAACTAGTAATAGAATATGGTGAGCCCTAAAATTATTGGGTTAGGAACAAGTCATTGGTTTTTGGCCTTCAAACATGAGTTGGAATAGACAACCTATGCCTCCCGCGAACAAACCTTAAACTTGGATCCCCATACCCATTATAGGCTAGGGATTCCTTATGTGAAGCATGCATAGTGATCAAGGGTTCTGTGCATGTGAATTAATCCCTATATGCATTATTTTGGGCACAAGTACTTGACCCTAAAACATGGATTAGTTCATGAGACCCTTCACCATTGTTCGAAACCTTGAAATTTGGGTTGGTATTCCCATTCTAGGCCAAATATTTTTGATGTAGGTCTTGTGTAGGGGTACATGGTTTTGTTTATGCCCTATGATCTCTAAAATCATTAGTGTGTTGTTTTGGACCTGATCATGTTTTGGGCCACCTTAAGGTGTAATTGTTTACAAATATCATATACATGGAGGAAACTTGCACATGTTATGAGTTGGGATAGTTCCTTTTTGTTCTTCCACATTTGCGTCAACATGGAAATATGAGCAAAGTTTCTGTTGGTATTAGCTAACTAATTTCATCAGAATGCATATGAATTATTTTAAACTATAAAATATTTGTTTTTCATATAATATGAGATTAGAGTTATGTAAATTAGTTTGTTGCCTCTTTTGTGTCTCCCCACTTTGCATGCACGCATTAGAGAAAATGTTTTGTTGATTGTTTAGGTGAGGAGGTGCCTTCTATCATCGATTTACGTATTGATATCTCCATTTCTTCTTAATTTATTGCAGTAGAATTCTAGAACTTCTTTAGATGTAGTCTCCAACAATCATCTTTCATGTGTCGTATCGCTTGTAATAATCATAAGAGGACATATTATTATTATTATTCTTTCCTAAAGGAAAACTTCACAAGATTCCCACCTCTTATTAAAATATATGGATGGAGGATATGTCAACCACTAACCATAAGAGTGCTTGGTAACCTCGAGGGATTTGACTGAATTGTAATGCTCCGTATTTAATTAGGCATATTTATTAGTTAGACATACAACACTTTATTTGCTTATTATCTGTTGTACTTAGCTCGACTGAGTAAACTTTATTTACGAGATGATGGCCCCGAGTACATGTTATTACTATGTTTATGTTGTCACTATGATTATGATGTGGATATGTTTATTGAATTACTAGGTTGTGATTATCATGAGATTCCTTTCGTTTATGATGATAATCTATGTTTAAATGTTTTCATTGATGAAATGTGAAATATATGATGTGGTACATGGATACCATCTCATGATGTGATCAATTGAATTATTATATGTCATGTGTACCTATGATGAATTAAATTGTTACGTAAAATGATGATGGTGATGATGTGGACCAATTGATGATCAAGTGTAAATTCTTATTATAAATGTGTGTTTTGTGAAATACAAATGCATGCAAGACATAATGACTATGTGGTAGTTGGGTACTTGATATGATACATGTAATAAGAACTTGTTTATGCAGTAAACCTTAGCAACCAAAATTGATGATATGATGACACATGCCAATAACCTTGATTGCAACAGAGTATGATTCGATAGGGTATAGACCCAACCTGTTGAGAGGGATGGGTGTATTTCCCACCCTATGTTACTATAATACTCGATGTCATGGGAGGGTCGTGCTAAGTGATGCTCCCCATGTTGTTGTGATGATGATGGTTGGATACCTGATAGGAGAGGCTAGGTCTGTTGTTCAACTGACACTACCACTCTTAGGTTTATATGTGGTTAGGTTGGTAAAACCTACATCTACATCAGTACTAGCATAGGCATAATAGAAAGGATGCAAACGTAGGTTAGGATGGTCTGAGGATATTGTTAACTAGTACTATTGAGGGGGGGTTCCATAATACCAAGTTAGTGGTAGTATGTACCCTTCCTTGTAATTGATTGATTAAACTAATGTGTACATAAAGATAATGATATAAAATATTATATGATTTATTATTAAAATGACTGATGATGCATAAATGGGTATGTATATGTATAATTGTTCTTTCTGAATGAAGGATTAATAGTATTAGTTACTGTGTATGCGCAGGTGAGATGATGTTTGTTTATAGTACATATCTGACCTGTGCATACGTTGAACATGCATGCACACCATGCAAATGTACACTAGTATCGATATATAATACCTTCATATTAAATAATTGTGTAAGTTGTTGCAAATACGTAAGTTGATTATACATTGATCCTAAACATATAATGAACGTTAAGTAATTAAGATATGTGTTAAATAAGTCATTTAAGTATTCATAAATTATGCATGAACACTATCATATATAATTGACCTAGTGTTGTCAATTAGAATTGTTGCACGAGAATTGTGGTAAATAATATAATTGTACTATTTAATTGTCTAGGAAGATTGTTTAAACCCTCAAGGGTGCCTTGTTTATAAATACACGGGTACTATGTTGGATTATGATACTTATTTGTTAAACACATAATTACAAATGTGGATATTAATTCATCATCTATTATTTTATTATTATTATTATTATCTAATTAATATTAATAATGATAATAATGTCCTTTGTCATAACCATTGTTGAATAAACAAAAGAATGAATGAATGAATTAAATAAATTATTGATTTGATTGAATTATTCCATGATAACTTGAAAGGGTATATTAAATTAATTAATTAAACCCACAAGATAATGTAGAATTTCATTAAATGAACATTGTTATTTTTAGATCCCAAATTGAATAAAACAAGGCTAATTCCATGAAGGTGGGTAACACTTTTTGGCCAAATTTGGTGATGAATACTATGACTNCTTAACACATGAGGATATATATATATATATATATATATATATATATATATAGGACTTGATATGACTCACAAGTACTGACGTGATGCAACACAATTATGGAGAATGACTCCCGATGTTGTACAAATAACAAGATTCAGACAAACGCCAGTTAGAGTGTTTCGTACATGGTATTAGCTTTAAGATTAGGGGTTCTGTAAGAATATGGAAACTAAATTCAGTCACCATGGTATTTGAGTATGCTCGTTATGTGGATATGATCCAATCAATATGTTATAGGGAAGGTCCGCAACCTTACTTTGAGGGATAACAATATAGACTTCTTCTTTATGGTATCAGGTTCACCACGAGGGGTGATACTTCAATTAAATCGGTATCAAAGGTTTCATCTGTATCCCATGAGAACCCAGGACAAACACAGGGAAGTTCCTATAGAGGATCGAGGGGTTTTAGAGGATCCAGAGGAAGGAACTCATCTCCGAGGACTACTCCTAGTAACTTGTAAGCCCCGCCCAATCTCTCATGATGGGGATACAGAAGTCTTCATTCCTAGTAAGACTGTCCTAGGGGTTAGTCAAGTAGTAGGAATAGGGAAGGAGAAGCACACATGGGTAGTTTAGGCAATAATCATTGGATTTATGCAGTGGTTCATAACTGCCAAGCATAACATCAATCCACTATAGTAGAATTCACTGGTAAAGTAAATAATGTCAAACTTAAAATTTTATTTGATCCAAGTGCAATTGATTGTTTTATTTCACCACATGCATTAGATAAATATGGGTTGGCAGTCTACGAGCAAGATGATTTTGAATATGTCAAAATGGACTCAAGGGTTAAACAAGCCATAGGTCTTAAGGTGAGGGGGCGTCAAGTTGAATTAGGAGTGTGCACCACTAAGTTGGATGCTTATGTTACCATTTTTAGGATCTATGACCTTACAATCAACATGGATTGTTTAAAATTCCATAGGGATTTCTTAAATTACTATGCGAAGAAAGTGTGGTGCCTCGATGACGAAGGAAGGTCAATTAAAATCCAAGGTTTGAAGAGGAAGTTGTCCCTCTGTTTCATCTCTACGATGAAATATAATCGGTGCCTAAGACAAGGATGCCAATTAGTTGTAGTTGAGGCAATGGGTGACAGTAAAGGACCTTTCTTGAACTCATACCCAGTACTATCTAAGTTCAAGGATGTCTTTCCAAAAGAATTGCCAGGGTTACCTCCAAAAAAGAGCTTGATTTTACGATTGAACTAAAACCTAGTGCATAGCCAATCTCAAAGAATCCTTACAAGATGCCAAATCCAGAGATTTGTGAGTTGCAGATACAGTTGAAAGAATTGTTAGACTTGGGACTAATTAGACCCAATATCTCATCGTGGGGTGCACCAATTACCTTCATTAAGAAGAAGTATTGATATTTACGATTATGCATCGATTATAGGGATTTTAATAAATCCACAATGAATAATAGATACCCTATACCTAGAACTGTTAATCTCTTTGATAAGAAAGGAGATTTAGTTTTCTCTAAGATCAATTTGTGATGGGTATCACCAACTTAGGATAAAAATATGTCATCCCTAAGACTTCTTTTCGAACTCAATTTGGGCATTACAAGTTCACATTGGTGCCATTTGGTTTAACCAATGCACCAGTTGTATTCATGAGCCTCATGAAAAGTGTTTTCCGGAAGTACTTGGAGCACTTTAACCAATGCACCAGTTGTATTCATGAGCCTCATGAAAAGTGTTTTCCGGAAGTACTTGGACCGCTTCATGCAAGTCTTCTTAGATGATATTCTTCTTTATTCTAAAAATGGAAAGGAGCATGAGGAACACTTACGACTGGTATTGACATGCTTGAGTGAACACAAACTATATGGTAAATTGTCGAAGTGTTCCTTCTTTCAGAAGGATATTCACTACTTGGGACATATTATCTCAAGGGAAGGGATCTCAGTAGACCTAGAAAAGGTGAAGGCCATAGAGGATTGACCAATCCCAAAGACTGCACATTAAGTACATAGCTTCATGGGGTTAACAGGCTATTACTGAATATTTGTCGAATAATTTTCCAAAATTGCAAAACCCATTACCACCTTGCAACGCAAGGGAATCCGGTATGAATTGAATCGTGAATTTGATGCCACTTTTACATAGTTGAAGATATTGTTGACAATTGAACCAATCATGCGTGTACCAGACATGGATAAAGATTTCATGGTATGCAATGATGCCTTGAAGCAAGGGTTAGGATAATTTCTAATGCAGGAAGGTGGGGTAAGATCTTATGCATCTCGTAAGATAAAACGTCATGAGGAGTAGTATTCCACACATGAATTAGAGTTGGAAGTGATAATGTTGGCACTAAAATTGTGGAGGCACTACCTTGTTGGGAGGAGCTTCACACTTCAAACGGACCACCAGAGCTTACAATATATTTTTACAAAAAGGGATTTGAATGCCATGCAGAGATGATGGAGTGAATTCATGAGTGAGTATGACTTTGTTATTTCATACATCAAAGGGAAGGAGAATGCAATGGAATATGCCCCAAGCAAAAGACCAAGAATCTTCTCCTTAGTTCCCTTAAAAGTTGACTTAAGGAGAGAGTATTGGGACAAATTTTCGGGGAGAGTTGGTATTTGAAGGTAAAATCAATAGTTTAGAGTGGGAAGAAACAAGAGTCTAAGTATGAAGGGTACCATCTAGAGAAAGATGGATTGTTACGATACCAAAGGAGGATGTATATTCTTAAGGAAGGGGATATCAAGGAAACTATCCTTAGATAGTCCCATATACCGAATTATTGTGCACATCTAGGGGTGAAGAAAATATATTCAGACATGAAGGATCTCCTCTTTTTATCAAGTATGAAGAGTGATATAGTGAGCTTTGTTTCTAAGTGCCTTGAATTTCAACAAGTTAAAGTTGACCATCGCCACCTAGCTATTTTTTTACAGCCACATGATATTCCTAGGTCTAAGGGGGAAGGTCATTTCCATCAACTTTTGTAGGATTTCATTTCATGTCTCTAAGACATAATTCCATATTGGTAGTAGTTGATAAGTTAACAAAAATTGCACATTTCATTTAGATTAGAGACACTTATGATGTCGTCGATGTGGCAAGGATATTCATAAATGAAGTAGTACGTATTCACATAATTCCTAAGAAGATAATATTTGATAGATACCCTAAGTTTACTTCAAAATTTTGGACAAGCATGCAGTCAGCATTAGGGACACAATTGAACTCAAGCTCAGTTTATCACCCTGAGACGGATGGGCAAACTGAGAGGGTAAATTAGGTGATGGAAGACATACTTAGGATGTATGTTATAGATCAACATACCCACTGGGATAAATATCTCCCCATGGTGGAGTTTTCATACAAAAAAAACCATCATAGATCCATTGGTATGCTTCCATATCAGGTACTGTATGAGAGACCATGCAGGACACCACTTAGTTGGGACATGTTAGAGGATCAGGTTTTAATTGGTCCTGAATTGATTCAGAAAATGGATTAAGAACAAGTGGTATAGATTAGGCAGTGGTTAAAGGAAGCACATGATAGCCAAAAGAGTTATGGTGATGCACAAAGATTCGATAGAAGTTATGAGGTATGGGATGGAGTATTTTTTCACATTGGACTAAATAAAAGTACCACAGGGTTTGGAAATGGGACTAAATTGTCACCTCACTTCATAGGGCCATTTGAGATTCTTGAGAGAATCAGACCCGTTGCTTATCATCTTGCACTGCCACCCCACTTGCACAAAAATCATAATGTATTTAACGTTTATGTATTACGACATTACATAGCTGAAGAAACTCACAAACTTCATTGGAAGAAATTGCAGGTCTCGAACAAGGGAACCTTCATGGTCGAACCATTACGTATACTTGATCGTAGGGTTCCACAAATCTGTGGTCGCCATGTGGACCAAGTTAAGGTATAATGGGACAAGTATAGCCCAGGTTCTGCTTCCTGGGAGGATGCATATACTATGAGTTGAGAATTTCCCTCACTATTTTGACCATAACTTTGGGATGAATTTTTTTAAAGGGTGGGTGTATGTAACACCCCATATTTTGACTAGGAATACTTGTCAATTATACATACTGCATTTTATTTGCTTATTATCTTTTGAAATCAACTCAACTGAGTAAACTTTATTTACGACATGATGGACCTGAGTATATGTTATTACTACGTTTATGTTATCACTATGATTATGATGTTACGATGCTTATGTGATTACTAGGTTGTGATTATCATGGGATTCCTTTATTTTGTGACGAAAATTTATGTTTAAATGTTTTCATTGATGAAATGTGAAATATATGATGCAGTATGTGGATACCATCTTATGACGTGATTGATTGAATTATTATATGTCATGTGTACCTATGATGAATAAAATTGTTACGTAAGATGATGATGGTAATGATGTGAATCAATTGATGGTCGATTGTAAATGCTTGTTATAAATATGTATTTTGCGAAAAAACTAGCCCACATGACACAAGGACTTTGTGGTAGCCGAGTAATTGAAATGATATGTCGAATACATATTTTCTTATGCAGTAAACCTTAGCAACAAAAACTGATGATACGATGACATAGGTCGATAACCTTGATAACACTAGATTATGATTCGATAGGGTATAGACCCAGTATATTGAGAGGGATGGATGTATTGCCCACCTTTATGTTACTATAATACCTGGTGTCGTGGGAAGGTTGTCTTTAGACACACTCCCCATGTTGTTGTGATGGTGATGGTGGAATTTTTGTTAGGAGAGGCTAGGTCTGTTGTTCAGCCGCCACTACCTCTCTTAGATTTATATGTGGTCAGGTTGGTAAAGTCGACATCCACATCATTACTAGCTGAGGAAGGATAGGGGGATGCAGCCGTAGGATAGGATGAGAGGATATTGTTAGCTAGTACTATTGAGGGTTGGGGGTTCCATGATACCAAGTTAGTGGTAGTAGGTACCCTTCCTTGTAATGGATTGATTAAACTAATGTGTATATAAAGAAAATGATATAAAATCTTATACGATTGATTATTAAAATGATGATGATGCTTAAATGGGTGTGTATATGTATACTTGTTCTTTCTGCATGAAGCGTTATTAGTATTAGTTATTAGGTATGCGTAGGATAGATGGTGTTTGCTTATAGTACATATTATGATCTGTGCATACGCTGGCCATGCATGCATACCTTGCACATGTATGTTAGTATCAATATACAAATACCTTCATATTAAATAATTGTGTAAGTTGTTGTAAATACATAAGTTGATTATACATTGATCCTAAACAAATAATGAATGTTAAGTTCTTAAAAAATGTGTTAAACAAGTCACTTAAGTATTCATTAATTATGTGTGAACACTTCAATAGGTAATTGGCCAAGCGTCGTCAGTTAGAATTGTCGCATGGGAATTGTCATAAATAATATAATTGTACTGTTTAATTTTCTAGTAGGATTGTTTAAACCCTCAAGGGTTCCTTGTTTATAAATACAATGGTACTATGTTGGCATTAGGATACTTATTTGTTAAACAAATAATTACAAATGTGGCTATCAGTTTACCATCTATTATTATATTATTATTGTTGTTGTTATCATTTAATTAATATTAATAATGATAATAATTTCCTTTGCCATTACCATTGTTGAATAAACAAAAGAATAAATGAATTAATTAAATAAATTATATTGATTTGGATAAATCATTCCAATTTAAGTTAAAATGGTATATCAGATTAATTAATCCAACCTACATGGTAAGGTAGGATTTCATTAAATTAATACTATTATTATCAGATCCTGAATTGAATAAAACAATAAAGATAACCACCACTAAAAAACTTGAAGGGTCGACATGATCACTAATGAATTATTATTTTATTTAATCATTGAACGATGAGTGGGATTGATAATTTAACCCATTGTTTCATGAAGATCCCAAATTGAACACTTCATGAGAAATAGTAAATATTGTACAATCAAGAGTTTAAAACTCAATTAATTAACCATAATGACATTGAACTGCTGGAAATAATGAGTATAAGAAAAATAATATATTTTATTGTGATTCAAAATTTTAGACAAGAAAGGAAATAAATGTTTTGGGGTTTCGTGGGATATGATGGGGGCGATGGAGAAAGCCCGAAGACTTAAGGAGGAGGAAAATTATATAGGTAAGAACTTAAAGGTTAGAAGGAGTTTGGGGGGATGTTTTGGAGTGAGTGTGAGGAATTGGATTTTGGAAGTGAATTATTCCGAGGAGGGGGGGGGGGACTCAAAGCTTGGAGGAGGGGGACAACTCCACAGTGGAGGTTGGAAACTCACGAGAGATTTTGTTATTGAACTAATAAATAAATTACTATCGAGGTTATCGGTTGTGGGCTCGGGGACTAGGAAATCCGTTGATTTCCTAGAGCCAACATGATAATAGCTAGTCAGTAGGGTGGACTTATCTTTTTCTGGTTGCTAAGGAGACCTAAGGAAACCTGTGGGAGCTATGAGAACTAAGGGATCTACTAAACCTTACACCCTTCTGGATACAAGTATTCCACTTAGTCAAATTTACTATTAATTCTGGATACAAGTATTCCGCCTAGTCAAATTTACTATTGATTGTTCTAATTCTATGCAATATTTAAATGTTTAAATGACTAGATATTGAAATGAAAATTCTAAGTTTATATGCATAAATTCTATACATTTACAAAGTTCATTATTAAGTGTTAGCATGCCAACATATTTATATAAAAAATAATATATATGAAGTTTAAACAAAAACCATTTTTTATTATTATTTAAAAATTCTAATCAAGCTCGAAACATAAATCATACTGTAGTGCTCTTCTTCTTCTCAAAGGACGAACACTACGATGAACACTAGATAAGTTATAAATGATGATCTCCCCATTGACATTGTCTTTGGTAGATGATCCAACCAATTAAACTACATATTCTTCTTCTTTAACATGCTTTATATATAAGATTTAAAGTTAAGTCTCATCATCCAACTTATTATTAAACCAACATGTGATTAACTCTATCAACTTAACCAACATGTGATGTGATTTGCAATTGAATTCCACAATATGCTTATAAAACATGCACAATTTTTATGTAATGTCACCCATGCACAAACTCTATAGATAAGGACTTATTAGTCCCTGCCGAAGGGGTACTATTGTTTTCTATCACAGTTGACTATGTATTAGTTTGAGTTGACTCATATGCCATGTAGCATTTTAACCAAAGTTTCTAATTAACTTTTTATTAATTAATATAAAAATCGTATTTTTCTTCCAGTTGATTACGTTATAAGTGTTATTTCTGCTGTGGCGGCGTAGGTATTGGGAATGGCTCTCTCTCCATGGGTTCTTCCCATGGACGTCTGACAATGCTTTAACTGCTCAGGTTCTGGTGATTACAACTGTAATCAAGCCTTTTGACCTGCTTTGATTTTTCTAAAAACCACGGTGATTCATTATATGGGTTGGCGTATGCATTGATAGATCATTACGACTGATATCTCCATGTGGTATTTTTGGGACCATTCTACCGTCTTTCTCCACCAACATTATGCTTGTACATACCCTTTCCATTTCTAGTTGTGCATAACTAGTTCTGCATCTGTAAATTGCTATGCTATTGTTAGTATCAAGCATTAAAGAATAAAGCAATCGACAAGTTGTACTTGGTTATATTTGATTTTGCCTCTACACAAGCTCTTAAGTAGGTTTTGTGAAGCATTATACTTACTGGCTTCAGCTAAGCTATCCCATGTATTCAAATGGAGAACCATGCCTTATGACCGGGTAAACATATTTTATATATATTTTAAAGCTTTCAAAAAATAAAATTCGTATATTAGATTTCATATATTGTGACATCTTTCAAAAAGAAACTCATATATGCACAAAGCTTCTAAAGTAATGAAATAACAATTACAGTGTAACTCAGACTTGTTGAGTTGATGACCTATTGAGCAAGTGACATGAGAAGATGACCTAGAAGAATAGGTTAGTTTCTAGATACTTGAGTAGTTGATAGAGATATGGCTATAATAAATAAGATATTGAATAAGTGAAGAGAAGAGTCTAGAAGAAACAATTAAAGCTCGAGATCTTGATCTAGATCAATGGCTGAGATCAATTCAGTATTGTATAAATGTGTTGTTAGCAATGAAAAAAAAAGAAAGTTTCAGTTTAGTCTCTCTCATTGTTTCTCATTTGTGTTTTCATCATGGTATCAGAGCTTGGTGTCTGGGATGGAATCCCATGAGGAAGTGCCCAGGATCATGAGAGAGAAGTAAGAGAAATTGTATCCTCGTAGGAATAGAGGATAGAGTAGGAGATTGAATTGCAGAGTGATTGTTTTGTGTGTTTTTGATAATTGTGGGAGTTTGTAGCTGGAAGATAAATTCTGTTAGTATGTTGTGCATAAGAGTCTTGTTTTGTATTAGCTATACTGGTGCATATCTAGCAGTGCCAGTTGATATGGCGTATAATCCCTCAATAACTCCTGTTGTTGTAGTTCTATGATTGCAGCTACTAGTGAAGGAGCTGTCTATTGTTTATGGGCGTGAAGAAGCCAGAAAGAGAATATTGTTTCCATGAAGGAGGAGACCACCAGTTGGGAGAATCGAAGCTTCCACTTGTTGAGATCGCCACTGTGTCAAAGAATTCCCACCACTATTGAACGAGAAAAATGAAAGAGTGTTGCTTTTGTTAGAAGAAGTGAAGCTAGAGGAGGATCCACATATCAGTTGAAGAAGTTGTTGACTGGAGGAGCCACCCTCCCGTGAGCAGAGGATCATGCTGTCATTACCGAAGCCAGCCATGTGTCAAAGAGAGGAGACACCATCCATTTGATGAGGCCAAGGAAAGAGACGCCGACCCCATCTTTCTACATGATGAGCTACCAGAAGTTTGCAAATCCGTGTTTAAGGAACGTTGCTGCCAAGAACAACAGTAAAGGAGAAAGAAAAAGATTATGATTATTGTTGAAGACCCGTAATCTCTGAGATCGTTGTTGTAACACCCCGTTTTGACCCCGTTGCATTAGATATATATGATGTGTATATTGCAAATGATCACGGTGTGGAGCTAAAGGCCAAGGCCCCACCATTGATCGGTTATGCTATGTTTTGGATTTAATTGTCACTGATGGTATATCAGGGCATGCGGCATATATTATGTTTGGCATCATGTAAATATGCATCTATAATTAATTAAATGAACCCGACCAACTACAATCGCGGCAACTAAATTGAAGAGGGGCATGAATTTTCCAAGGATAAGGATGTGGGGGATTGTCAGACCTTGGCCAATGGGGTAAAAATGCCCATGTGTCTTCTTCCCTTGTTTTATTCCAACCACTTTCATTAAGAAAGGCTGCTGGTGGTTGAGGCAGTTATGATCTTTGGGGAGTGGGGTGGTAGGACTGTCAGTCCTCACCCACACGCACACTCCACCAGCGTTGAACCTCACGTTGGGTAGGGAACGAAGGGGCCTAGAGGGGATTCTTCTCACTCACGCAGACATTCTTCTCTCCACGCCTGTGCTGAACACTCACGCACTCCCTACTCGCGCCTATCCACTGTTTTGTTCACCCACGCACAAGCCGAAACTCTGGTTCGTCCTCACGCAGGGATCGTTGGTTGTTGTTGCTCATGCGCAGGAGCGATCCTGGTGTTAACCACGTCGTTTTCCTTTGCAGATTTGCGAGTGGTGACGCCGTATCCTTTCCTCACGGGCTACGTGGTGGGTTCTGTGTGGTTACCATCTGTACAGCGGACTGGGAGCGATGCTCTTTCATTTCTGTTTATAGCTGTATGCTCTTCTCTCAGACTGGTATGGTCGTTTAATTTTCTGTCATTTAAATGTTGAGATTGGAGTTATGGTTCTTCCTGTGAGTCACGGTGGTTGCTGTCCTTCTAAAGGTTTGTTGTGATTGTTGTGGCTTCTTTATATTTTGGGGATGGGAGTCTGCCCATCTCACGCACAGCTGGGAAGTCTGTATTTTTATCTTCTTCTACGTGGTCTGTATCTGTTTTCTCGGTGATCTTGTTGCCCAGGACAGGCTGTGTTTCCCACGTTGTTGGCTGTGGTTGATGTGGTCTTCCTTACATGTTGGGGACTGGTGTAAATTCACTTGAGAGTCATTTTGGCCACGATAGGGCCAGGAATGACTCAGAATTTGTTCCCCCTGTTTAAGCTGTGACAACTGATCTGATTTCATGTGCGCAATGGTTGGTCTTCGGACTGTGTTGGGAGCAGGGATGGGGGCTTGGGTTGCTTGACAAACCTGGTGGTTGGAACCCACACAGACAGAGCTAGAGGGCTGACCTTCTTCTCCATCACCCCTGAATAGCACTGGAAGGGAATGCAGGGCCTGAGGGACTGTGTAGCAGAGAAGGGACTGATTCCTTGTGTTGGGTGTGTTTGGGTGTCTTAGAGGTCAGGCTAGTTCTGGTGTAGGTGTTCTTGGCTCTGTAATGAGCTCACCAGCTTAGCATTTAGCATTTCCCAACTCCTTGATGGCTTGATAAACCCAACTATGTTGGCTTGGCTATGTTTGGTATATCCTTGGCTATGTGTAAGCCTGCTAGTTCCCTTATTCCTTGGAGAATCATGCCCAGCTCGGGGGTGGCAGCGTTGCTGAGAGATTAAGGAGCACGCTGGCCTATGGTTGGGTGGAACGTTGCAGCGACGTAGCTGGTTGCGGAACATATTCTTCTTAAGATAAGTGGTCTTGTCCATTTTACTTCTGCAACCATAATTTATGTTAATGAATGTAATGAACATGTTGAAGGGATGCTTGAACGAACGCACGTTAATTCCGCTATGTCTGATGTATAATTTCATGTGTGCATGTTTTACTTAATTGCCTTCGATTACAGCATGTTATTTTATTAAATCAGCTGTGTGTGTTGAATAGTGGCATCTGTATATATATATATTCCACTGAAATGCATCGTGTTATCAGTATTCCAATTCCAGCATTTCATCAATTTTGTGCATTCCCATGTTCCTAGGGCTCTTAGCCCGTGTGATAAAAGATTGAAGTCGCGTCCTCTACGCCAGTTGGAGGTATGCAGACGTGACAGTTAATGGTATCAGGGCTCATGTTGCAAGCATGGGCCTGAATGAGCCTTGAATGATATAGTGACAGAGGCAGTGTTCCTTTCTGCCCAGTAGAATCCGCCTGTGAAATTCAAAAAATGACCTAAGTGTTGGAGCAGTCGGAAGAGCCAGCGGAAAAACTTCCGCTGTTGCAGAAGAGTTCGCGAAGTGAACTTCTGCCGTTGTGGAAGAGTTCGCGAAGTGAACTTCCGCCATTGCGGAAGAGTTCGCAAAGTGAACTTCCGCCGTTGTGGAAGAGTTCGCGAAGTGAACTTCCGCCGTTGCGGAAGCCAAAGGCATTTGCCGACCGATGAGAAAGACCGCCGACGCCGAAGTTTAAAATTTCTCTAAGTGAAGAGCAGCCGTCAGAAGGAGTTTGTGTTTGGTGTTCCGCCGTTGCGGAAGCCAAAGGCATTTGCCGGCTGATGAGAAAGACCGCCGACGCGAAAGTTTAAAATTTCTCTAAGTGAAGAGCGGCCGTCGGAAGGAGTTTGTGTTTGGTGTTCCACCGTTGCGGAAGCCAAAGGCATTTGCTGGCCGATGAGAAAGACTGCCGACGCCGAAGTTTAAATTTTTTCTCTAAGTGAAGAGCGGTCGTCGGAAGGAGTTTGTGTTTGGTGTTCTGCCGTTGCGGAAGCCAAAGGCATTTGTCGGCCGATGAGAAAGAATGGTTCTGAGAGCCGCCGTCGCGGAAGAAAGAATGGTTCCGAGAGCCGCTGTTGTGGAAGAAAGGATGGTTCCGAGAGTCGCCGTTGGGGAAGAAAGGATGGTTTCGAGAGCCGTCATTGCGGAAGAAAGAATGGTTCCGAGAGCCGCCTGCGGAAGAAAGGATGGTTCCGAGAGCCGCCGTTGCGGAAGAAAGAATGGTTCCGAGAGCCGCTGTTGCGGAAGAAAGGATGGTTCCGAGAGTCGCCGTCGCAGAAGAAAGAATGGTTCCGAGAGCCGCTGTCACGGAAGAAAGAATGGTTCCGAGAGCCGTCGTTGCGGAAGAAAGAATGGTTCCGGGAGCCGATTCTGTGGAAGAAACAGTGGAAAGAGGAGCCGATTCTGCGGAGGAATTAGAGGAATTGGAAGCTGATTCTGCGGGAGATATAATTGAAATAAGATCTGATTCAGTAGTAAAATAGGATCTGATTCTACAAAGAGAAAATGTGGAGTTTTCAGTAGGATTCTTTAATGAATTTTGACCATTTTTCAATGGTTTTTCCAATGAATTTCAGGGCTGGAAAAGAGAAAGTAGCAGCAAAGACAGACATTCTTTGATAAAAAAAGAAAAAAAAGAAAAAAAAATCTAGTGTTGGAAAAACTTGTAATTTTACAATTCTCCAAGAGAAGGTAAGTAATGATGGTTTAGATAAATGTTATGTATCTAACATTTGTGTTATTAACATGGTTGCAAAATCATAGTCACCTCCAGGAGCAGTATTCCAGGAAGTACAGTTTGGTAAGTAAGTTGTGGTTCAGTCATGAGAACCCATGATGGGTATGATGCTCGGGATTCCTATGAGCGAGCAGAAGATGCCGTGGGAGAAAATGTCCGGAATAGAAATGATGACATAGAGTCTAATGGAAGGAGATTCCAAGAGACACCATCAGATGTTGCAGCCACTATGAGAAGCTTGATCAAAGCCCAGGAAGAGTAGCATCAGTTGAATGCTGCTATGTTGCAGATTTTGACAGACTTGCAAAGGAAGATAGACTCTGGACGAGGTACAGTAAGACCAGAAGGAAGTAAGAGCAGTACTAGGAAAAGGAGAAAGACTTCTAATGGATCATCCGACTCTGAAGAATCCAGCGGAGATTCAAGCTCCGCTTCTCGTAAAAGGAAAAGAAGGAGACACCATAGGGATCGCTCTCGAGATGAATTTAAGAAAGCTCAACCTCCTAGCTTTGATGGTGAGATAAATACTGGGCAAGAGGTTGAAGCTTGGCTTCTTGGGATAAGGAAGTACTTTCAAGTGCATGACTATTCAGGAAACATGAAGGTAAGAGTCGCCATATTCAATCTGAATGGAAGAGCATCCATTTGGTGGGAACACTTCAAGCAAGTAAAGAGGATCAGCGAAAGGAGACTTAAGTGGAAGCAGTTCAAGAAGTATTTCAAGCAGAATACCTCTCTGACAGGTATTATGATGATAAGATTAAGGAATTCCATGAGTTGAGATTGGGACAACGGACCATGGAAGAGTATGCGAATAAGTTTTTGGAGCTATTGAGGTATGTCCGGTACATCAGAGATGAAAAAGTGAAGGTCTAGCATTTTTTGAGTGGATTACCTCAGTCCTACAAAGATAGAATTGAATTTTATGAACCTAGGACTCTTGAAGAAGTGATAAGAAAAGCTAAGTATTGTTATGAGCAAAGCAAAGGTAAGCCGGATTTCCATAAGGCATGGAAGGACAAGAGGAACGAGAAGTTTGACCAAAGGAAGAAAGGTTTAAAACCTTCTAGCTTCAGGAATCAACAGAAGCAGCCATCTCAAGCTACGAGTAAGCCGGTTGGGGTGACCGGAGAAAAGCCTAAAGATCCACAACAGAATAGAGGGCCACTCCAATGTTGGAAATGTGGAGGACCCCACATGCGCAAGAACTGTCCACTCGAGAATGAGAGTGCAAGGACAGCTTATAACCTTCAAGGAGTAGAAAGTGGGTCAAGTAGCAAGGGCAGTTTCTAGGATCTATGCAGCACTGGAGGACCGCCAGGCAGATCACCAGTCAGCTGTGGTTGAATTAGCAAGTAAGATTGTTGAGCAGTCTGTTTCTATTTTGATTGACCCCAGTTCTACGCACAATTACATTACTCCTAGAGTAGTAGAGATTTGTGCTTTTAAGAAAGTAAAGCATAGGAAGTCTTGGTTAGTCCAGCTAGCCACTGGAACTAAGAGAAAGGTCAGTGAAGTGGTAGAGAAATGTCCATTGGTCATGAAGGGATTGGTCTCTTGTGTAGATCTAAATGTTCTACCTCTTGGTTCCTATGATGTTCTCATTGGAATGGATTGGTTAGAAGCTCACAGGGTGAAGCTTGATTGCTACAATAAGACTTTTGAATGCATGAATGAAGAAGGAAACCTAGTAGTTGTGAAAGGAATTCCAAAGGTAATTTCAGTGAGGCAGGTTTCGGCAATGCAGTTAAAGAAGTTCTGTAGGAAGGGTTGCTAGTTGTATGCAGCTCAGATTTTGGAGGAAACGAGAGATGAAACTCCTTGGTTGGAGGACTATCAGGTGTTACAGGAATTCAGGGATGTGTTTCCTGATGAGATTCCAGGGCTTCCTCCAAAGAGGGACATTGATTTCACAGTTGAACTTGTGCCAAGAGCGGCACCAGTGTCCAAGGCACCCTACAGGATGAGTACACCGGAGATGCTAGAGTTGAAGATGCAACTACAAGAGTTGTTGGAAAAGAAGTATATCCGACCGAGTGTGTCTCCTTGGGGAGCACTAGTTTTGTTTGTAAAGAAGAAAGATGGAACACTCAAGTTATGTATTGATTACAGACAATTGAACAAGGTTACAATGAAGAATAAATATCCTTTGCCTAGGATTGATGACCTCTTCGATCAAATGAGAGGAGCAACGGTATTTTCCAAGATTGACCTGAGGTCTGGTTACCATCAGGTGAGAATCAAGGATGAAGACATTCATAAGACAACCTTCAGGACAAGGTATGGGCATTATGAGTTTGTAGTGGTACCATTTGGTCTCACGAATGCACTAGCTACATTTATGTGCCTTATGAATAGTGTCTTCAGCAGGTATTTGGACAAGTTTGTTCTTGTTTTCCTTGATGACATTCTTGTTTATTCTAAGAACGATGAAGAGCATGGAGAGCACTTGAGATTGACATTGAATTTGCTCAGGGATCATCAGTTGTATGCAAAACTGAGCAAGTGTGACTTCTACAGGGATAGAATTCAGTATTTGGGTCACATTATCTCAGAGGAGGGTATATCCGTGGACCCTGAAAAGATAGAAGCCATTGTGAATTGGTCTACTCCAAGAAATGTGACAAATGTGAGATCTTTTATGGGACTTGCAGGATACTACAGGAGATTCATTGAGGGATTCTCCAAAGTTGCACATGCCATCACTTCCTTGCAAAAGAAGGGGATGAAGTTCGAATGGACGTCAAAGTGTGAAGAAAGCTTCCAGCAGTTGAAGAGTCTTCTCACCAGTGCACCAGTATTGAAGGTTGCAGATCCAGAAAAAGATTTTGTGGTATGTACCGATGCATGTGGACAAGGGCTTGGATGAGTGCTTATGCAGGACAACCACGTGATATGTTATGAGTCGAGAAAGCTGAAGGAGCATGAGAAGAACGATGCCACTCATGATCTAGAGCTTGCAGCCATAGCACATGCTCTCAAGATGTGGAGACATTACTTGATGGGTAGAAGATTTGAGCTCAGAACAGATCACTGTGGAATGAAGTACTTGTTTGATCAACCCACTCTGAATGCCAGGAAAGCAAGATGGATAGAGTTCTTATGTGAGTTTGATTTTGAAATCAAGCACGTAAAGGGAAAAGAAAATAAGGTAGCTGATGCACTCAGCAGGAAGGTGCAGGAAATGCATGTGGCATCTCTTAGTATTTGCTAATCAGATTTGAGGCAGCAGATCGTTGATCATATTGCTGGAGATGAATTGTATGAACAAGTCAAGGACAAGTTGCAGCAGCAAAGTCTTGAAAAGAAGTATGAGGGATATAAATTGGAAGAAGATAGGATTCTCACTTATCAAGGTAGAATTTATATTCCGGATGTAGCACATTTGAGGAGAGTTGTCATGGATGAAATCCATCAAGCTCTGTATTCTGGTCATCCAGGATATCAGAAGACCATTGCTACAGCTAGGAAGCAGTACTTTTGGACATGTATAAAAAAGGACATGGCTGAATACATTTCAAGGTGTATGAAATGTCAACAGGTAAAGGTTGAGCATAAACATCCAACAAGTTTGTTGCAGCCTTTGCCAGTTCCGGAATGGAAATGGGAAGTTATTTCCATGGATTTTATTACAGGGTTTCCAATGACTTGGAGGCAACATGATTCCATTATGGTTGTGGCAGACAAGTTGACTAAGGCAACACATTTTATACCGGTTAAGTCTACGCATCAAACGGATGACATTGCAAAGATATTCATGAAGGAGATATTCAAATTGCATGGATTGCCGAAGGCAATAGTTTCTGACAGAGATGCCAAGTTCACTTCCAACTTTTGGAAGGGGTTGTTTGCAGATTTGGGTACAAAGCTAAACTTCAGCACTACATACCATCCTCAGACAGATGGTCAGCCAGAGAGAGTTAATCAGGTGCTTGAAGACATGCTTCGCATGTACGTAATGGACAAACCCACCAAGTGGGAAGATTACTTGCACTTGGTAGAGTTTGCTTATAACAATGGACATCAAGCATCCTCGGGGATGAGTCCGTATGAAGCTTTGTATGGAAGAAGGTGTAGGACACCAGTGACTTGGGATAATCCAGTGAACAGGATTGTGCTTGGACCAGAATTGCTCAGGGAAATGGAGCAAGAGGTTGTAAAGATTAGGCAGAAGCTGAAAGCAGCACAGGACAGACAGAAAAGCTATGCAGATAAGCATAGGGTGAACAGGGAATTCAGTGTTGGGGATCATGTTTACCTAAGAGTGAGGGCAAGGAAGAGTTCCTTGAATCTTGGGAGTTGTGCCAAGTTGTCACCAAGATATTGTGGGCCATTTGAAGTGCTTGAAAGAATAGGGCCAGTTGCATATAGACTTGCATTGCCTGCTAGCACTAGAGCTCATAATGTTTTTCATGTTTCTTTGCTTAAGAGATATGTACATGATCTTAACCATGTGATAAATTGGGATGTGATTCAGGTGGAACCCGAGGGAGAGTTCCGAATCGAGCCAATGCGCATCCTCGACAGGAAGGTCACAATGCTCCAGAACCGAGCCATAAGTCAGGTAAAGGTGCAATGGGAGCACTTCGGACTTGAAGATGCTACATGGGAGCTGGAGGATGCCATGCGATTGGCACATCCATTTTTGTTCAATTCTGCGGAACACTGAGGCGATACCAGTGTAGCATTTTGTTCAATTTTGTAAGCACTGAGGACAGTGCTATTGAAGGGGGAGGGGAATGTAACACCCCGGTTTTGACCCCGTTGCATTAGATATATATGATGTGTATATTACAAATGATCACGGTGTGAAGCTAAAGGCCAAGGCCCCACCATTGATCGGTTATGCTATGTTTTGGATTTAATTGTCACCGATGGTATATCGGGGCATGCGGCATATATTATGTTTGGAATCATGTAAATATGCATCTATAATTAATTAAATGAACCCGACCAGCTACGATCGCGGCAACTAAATTGAAGAGGGGCATGGATTTTCCAAGGATAAGGATGTGGGGGATTTTCAAACCTTGGCCAATGGGGTAAAAATGCCCATGTGTCTTCTTCCCTTGTTTTATTCCAACCACTTTCATTAAGAAAGGCTGCTGGTGGTTGAGGCAGTTATGATCTTTGGGGAGTGGGGTGGTAGGATTGTCAGTCCTCACCCACACGCACACTCCACCAGCGTTGAACCTCACGTTGGGTAGGGAACGAAGGGGCCTAGAGGGGATTCTTCTCACTCACGCAGACATTCTTCTCTCCACGCCTGTGCTGAACACTCACGCACTCCCTACTTGCGCCTATCCACTGTTTTGTTCACCCATGCACAAGCCAGAACTCTGGTTCGTCCTCACGCAGGGATCGTTGGTTGTTGTTGCTCACGCGCAGGAGCGATCCTGGTGTTAACCACGTCGTTTTCCTTTGCAGATTTGTGAGTGGTGAGGCCGTATCCTTTCCTCACGCTTTGTGTGGTGGGTTCTGTGTGGTTACCATCTGCACAACGGACTGGGAGCTGTGCTCTTTCATTTCCGTTTGCAGCTGTATCCTCTTCTCTCAGACTGGTATGGTCATTTAATTTTCTGTCATTTAAATGTTGAGATTGGAGTTGTGGTTCTTCCTGTGAGTCATGGTGGTCGTTGTCCTTCTAAAGGTCTGTTGTGATTGTTGTGGCTTCTTTATATTTTGGGGACGAGAGTCTGCCCATCTCACGCACAGCTGGGAAGTCTGTATTTTTCTCTTCTTTTGCGTGGTCTGTATATGTTTTCTCGGTGATCTTGTTTCCCATGATAGGCTGTGTTTCCCACGTTGTTGGCTGTGGTTGCTGTGGTCTTCCTTACATGTTGGGGACTGGTGTAAATTCGCTTGAGAGTCATTTCGACCATGATAGGGCCAGGAATGACTCAGAATTTGTTCCCCTTGTTTAAGCTGTGACAACTAATCTGATTTCATGTGTGCAATGGTTGGTCTTCGGACTGTGTTGGGAGCAGGGATGGGGGCTTGGGTTGCTTGACAAACCTGGTGGCTGGAACCCACACAGACAGAGCTAGAGGGCTAACCTTCTTCTCCATCACCCCTGAATAGCACTGGAAGGGAATGCAGGGCCTGAGGGACTGTGTAGCAGAGAAGGGACTGATTCCTTGTGTTGGGTGTGTTTGGGTGTCTTAGAGGTCAGGCTAGTTCTGGTGTAGGTGTTCTTGGCTCTGTAATGAGCTCACCAGCTTAGCATTTAACCTTTCCCAACTCCTTGATGGCTTGATAAACCCAACTATGTTGGCTTGGCTGTGTTTGGTATATCCTTGGCTATGTGTAAGCCTACTAGTTCCCTTATTCCTTGGAGAATCATGCCCAGCTCGGGGGTGGCAGCATTGCTGAGAGATTAAGGAGCACGCTGGCCTATGGTTGAGTGGAACGTTGCAGCGACGTAGCTGGTTGCGGAACATCTTCTTCTTAAGATAAGTGGTCTTGTCCATTTTACTTCTGCAACCATAATTTATGTTAATGAATGTAATGAACATGTTGAAGGGATGCTTGAACGAACGCACGTTAATTCTGCTGTGTCTGATGTATAATTTCATGTGTGCATGTTTTACTTAATTGCCTTCGATTACAGCATGTTATTTTATTAAATCAGCTGTGTGTGTTGAATAGTGGCATCTGTATATATATATATTCCACTGAAATGCATCGTGTTATCAGTATTCCAATTCCAGCATTTCATCAATTTTGTGCATTCCCATGTTCCTGGGGCTCTTAGCCCGTGTGATAAAAGATTGAAGTCGCGTCCTCTACGCAGGTTGGAGGTATGGGGACGTGACAGTTGTCTTGGAAGCGAAAAAATGTTTGAAGTAGAGTTGTGGCGACTGGCACCATCCAAACATGGCTAAAGGGAAAGAATAGTCGGTGGTTGTAACCTGTAAGGGACTAGTCAAGATTTATGAAATTTTGCGTTGGGTAACTTATAGATGAAGGTATATGTGTTTTATATAATAATGATTTGTCTTAAAAGTGGTGTCAAATATAAAAAAATCCCACCCAAAAGAAAGCTATAGTTTTGTTTTTAGTGTGGCATGGCATTGGAATACCTTTCATAAAAGTCTAGGGTATGGTCAAAATTATCCATAGTGTCACGCCATGTCATAAAAGTATGGCTTTTGTGTCTTATGCTTTAAAGTGAGTGGCCCCTCTCATAAAAGTGAGACATGATATTTTCAAAACAAAATGGATTTTGTTTAGACACATTGATTTCACGAAAGGTAAGGGTCATGATAGTTGGCATAAAAGTCCACAAAGTTACTGAGTGCCATAAATATAGAAGGTTTTGGCTATTAATTTAATGCCATAAATACATAAGGTTTTGGCTATTAATTTAATGGGCATGAGTTTTATGGAGTTAAAGTCAAGTTAAAAGTTGAGATATTATTGTTGTAAAGAATTGGAGTCAAGTTATACTGATGTTGAAGTTCAAAGTGAAGTTAAGGACAAGTTAAGTGAGTCAAAGGCTAGTTTGCCAAGTTTATAGTATGTAAAATCATGGCAAGTAGTGCGTCAATTAAGTTTTCCATTCCATTGTTATAGGTTTTTTTTTGTTGGACATTGCACAATCCAACAAGAAAACATATGCCATGCAACAATTGGTTAGTTGCATGAAAGATACATAAATAAAAGAAGAAGCAATGAAAGATTGTCTCTGCAGAAGACAAAGGCTGATAGAAGAAAATGCAAGAAGACTCCAGTTGCAAAGAAAAATGTATGCATAGTGCTAATATGTAAATGGGCATATGTAATGGGCTTGTAATATTTTGGCCTGGCTTATGTTTTGTACCATAAAGTGATGGTAATGTTGATATTGTTGTAAAGCATGCTTATTGTACCTGAGATGAAGTGTTTGTAATGATGCATGTGATGTAAGGGGTGCATGATTGGTTGTACTTGATACCCCAGAGTTTTTGGTTCAAGTTGTAAAGCTTAGCCATAGGCAAGCTGAATTCCCCAAGTTGTTGTAGGACCTGTCCATGTTATTCATGCATATGTGTTGTGGTGTAGAATGCACAAAGTTATCCTCTTCTGCAAATGGAGGATGTGACATCAACTTGTGGAATTAACCACTATGACATGTACACGAGAGTGATATGTGTACTCGTATGCTAGCTTGATGCTAGATTGAAGAAGATGAATCTTTGATTAAAGGGATAAGTGTGAGTTAATCTCAGAGTGTTCATATGTTTGGACCAAGCTATGTTTAGCATGATGATGAACCATGTAGGTGAAAAGCATTCCTAAAGAACTAGCGAGTATAGCGGATGGCACCCATGTATCTCGTTAGATGGATTGTTTTTTATAAGGACATCAATGATCGAGTTTATGAGGGTACAAAAGAAGTAGAAGCACAAAGTTCGAAGATAGAGCCCATAGTAATCCCAAGCAAGTGTGTGCAATGAAAATTTGTTTCCCCATCACAAAGTTTGTGGTGATTTGAAACCACTTGTATGTGAGGTTCATGGTCAACCAAAACCACTTGTTGTGATAGATGAAAGTTCGTGGTCAGCTAGAAACCATTGATGTGATGCATGGTTCATGGTAAGCCAAAACCACTAGAGACTTGTAATGGTTAAGGGCAAGCCGCAAAATCCCAAGGTGATTTTTGATGAGGGAAAGCCCATATAATGTTCAGCAGCACATTAAAGCCAAGTGAAGAGAACCAGATGTGGACATGACCCAGATAAAGACCAAAACAACCAAAAACAAGCAGAGTGAGAAAGCACAAGCAAAAGTGAAGATATAAACAACAAGCATTCATTAAGGAGGAGTGTTGGAATATGTAACTCATACTTGTTGAGTTGATGACCTATTGATCAAGTGACATGAGAAGATGACCTAGAAGAATAGGTTAGTTTCTAGATACTAGTTGATAGAGATATGGCTGTAATAAATAAGATATTGACTAAGTGAAGAGAAGAGGCTAGAAGAAACAATTAAAGCCCTAGATCTTGATCTAGATCAATGGCTCTAGATCAATGGCTGATACCAATTCAGTATTGTATAAATATGTGTTGTTAGCAATGAAGAAAAGCAAGTTTCAGTTTAGTCTCTCTCATTGTTTCTCATTGTGTTTTCATCAACTTTGCATTCTTTCTATGGTTTCTACGGATGTACTGCTGAAACAAGAACATGCTTTCGGAATTGGTTGTACTGTAACATGGTCCAAGATAAAGAACTGGATCAATTGGATATCAAACCGGCTTTCCTGCTTCTAGCTCTACAATCTATGCCGCATGGTAATATAGTTTTGTTTCCGACATTGACAGTAAGACTCCTTGCTCTGCATGCATACCAACGAAGCCATCACTACAATACATGATCATCCAATAGCATTCATGTAGGGAGGATTGCTAGTCGCACCATGTATCCAAAAAATATTGATAAATTGAATATAAGCCAGATTGCGCACATGAACTAAAAGACCAAGGTGAGTGAGTTTTTCAGTTGCATTATTTTTATTTTTATTGTCCATTATATTGTTGGACACAACCAGAAAAACTAAAAATGAAACCATTCAATATTTTCAATAGATATTGAAGGACCCAATACCTCTCAATTATGAAAAACAACTTCATAATTAGCATGAATAATTTTTTTTTTTGTTTCCATATAGTCTAGTTATGAGCTCATCCAAAGTTTTGTTTCCATATAGTCTAGTTATGAGCTCATCCAAAGCATTATGAAATTCTTTCCATTGCACTACAAATGTACAGTAGAAAACTTATATATATATATTAGTAGAACCCTAAGCAAGCTTCAAACTCATTTACATCTTGTTTTAATATACACCCTACACCCTACTTTGAAGAACACAAAGGAAATTCCATTGTATATAAGATAAATCTACAATGAATATTTTTGTTCTACTACAACAACGTATCTGAGAATTATTGCATAGTGCGATGATTATCTCAAACGCATGTCCTCCTGAACTGTCCAAGCCTCACGATTGATGCCACCGTCCACTTTAGAGGAGAAAGGATTTATGCCAGCACTATCTACATCTTATTTTGTTAACAAGATCACAACTTTTTACAACTATTGATGCTAAGGACAAACCCATAGGATACCTAGAAGCGAAGGACACAGGCCCTGTTTCAGAGTTCTTACTGGACGAGTCTCAGATATTCCAGTCAATGTAATGCAGCTAGTAGGCCTAAACACCTTGGGAATATCCATGGTTCCGATATATTATTCTCCTTACGACTGCCTGAATCCCCCTCATACACATCACAGGCCACCGAAATCTTGGTGATCATGGAGGGTTCTCTCTCCGCGGGCTTCATCACCACCGCAGACCAATTGATCTCCAAGAGAAGGGAGACATGTTTGTGCTCCCTAAAGGGCTTGTTCCAACAAAACTTTGACCAGAATAATATTCAACATGCAGTAGATCTCAACTTGTTTGAGATTCAACAGTTTATGGTGCTGCGGGCAGCATTTATTACTCTGCTACATATAAAATATTTTTGGCGCAAAACGGTGGCTATGGAAATGCAGTAACCTTCAACCTTCCCTACCAAAATCCAGGTGTTCAGAGAAGCATTAAAAAAAAAATAACTGATTCCAAAAACTGTATTAATAAAAATCAATCAAGGAAGCAAATAATTAAAACTTTCTTTAAAATGAAAAAAGAGGAACATAGATTCTTCCCTTTCCGTGAGCGTTGGCGACTGAATATATCTTCTTGAAATTATCTAATACTTATCTAAAGCTGAGACAATCATAGTCACATTGAACAATCTTACGATTGCAACGATGTCACATTTCTTTCCAGTACGTCTTCTTTTCATGACGAGACCCCAATTAATCCCAATCATTTGCAGCTGATAAAACGAAGAATCCTTCCTTGGAAACTCGAAGATCTTGTTGGCCTGTATCAAATATAGAACACGTCCCATCCCGTTAGTGAAATTATTACCACCAAATTGTTTGAATCATGCATTGGCGGCGTAGATAGTCACCATAGTGTTCCATCGATGACAGTGTTCTATATGGATGCAAGCTTCCTACTGTTTTTTCTTTTATCTTCACACTGTCAACCATAGGATACCAAATTTCCAACGAAATCAAGTTTGGTGAATTCCAATCCTAGCAAAACCTATATGTTTTCCATTAAAACTCATTGATGCCAATGGCGCAAGCCAGATTCGAACTGAAGACCTTCCGATGGCGCCACTCATTAAATTTTTAAGAGCGTCCAAAAACAAAAACAAATATGCATGAAAGGAAGGTATTCACATATGTTTTTTTTCAGAGGAAAGATCGACGGGAAACCCAGCAATACTTCCCCACATTAGTGGATGGTAGAGGTGGTAAACCGCCGGCCATCCTTGCAGATGGCCTAACCCCAAAGGACTCGAGACTCGAACCCGTGACCTCTCCCCGTACCGAGAGAGTGTGCGCACGTCTTGCCAATTGAGCTAACCCTTGGGGCTTTTCACATATGTTTATTTGCATGGAAAGGACAACCGTCTCAATGACACCCTAAAATTTTTATTAGCGTCCAAAAACGAATATGAATGAAAGGAAGGTATTCACATATGTTTGTTTGCATGGAAACACAATTCTGGCCTAGGATAATTTTAGGGGCGAAATTTAACTTATGGGTTATTTTTAAATGTTTTTCTCCAAAAAAATATTGGCCATTTTGCATTTTTTGAAGCCTTGTTTCGCCAACATTTATACACTTTTAAATAAATATGGTAAGATTCGCCAACATTTATACACTTTTGAATAAATATGGTTCATTAAAATCATTCCTCATCGTCTCATGATAATTGGTAGCTTAACCAAACCATCAAATTTACCTTAGCCTGTGCTTGCTTGGCTTTGTTTGCCTCTGTGCATCGCATGTCATGCATGTGGCAAGGCATATCAGTTTCGTATGCAACGTAGCTTCCATGCATAGACCAGAAACTACGTGGCTAGCATGGACATTGACGTGTTTATTATCGTGAAAAGCATTGCAAAATATTTTATTCAATATGTTGAGGATATCCCTTAACTTACCACTATACAATGATTCTTTTATATCTATACGAAATCTAGTATATTATGGTTCATGATGTCTTACATACTTTTTAATATAGTTTGAAGTATGTTAACTTTTATATATATATATATGAAGGGAGTAAACTTTTTACTCGACTATTTGTACGGATCGGATGACCAGCAATGTATGATGTGGCAGCTTACGCGAGCCAAGTCGTCCGATCAATGCAAATGGTCAGGTAGAAAGTTTGCTCCTATACAAAGTCGTTTAAATACATCAACATAGTAATTACTTTATCACTTAGATATATGTGTTATGGTGGATATAAACCATTGTTTTTCCCCTAACGTACAAATGTATATATACCACGAAGCCCTACGCGAGGGGAAGTAAGTGTTGACCGACCACAAAATGTTTCTCCATCCAATCGACATTTTGAGAAGGCTGGGAAGTGTCTTAAAGTATATATTAGTAATGCCACATTTAAAATTATTCAAAATCTTATCAACCAAATTTGTTTTGAAGTATATATTAATACAAACAATGAAAAGGAATAAGAACATTACACGTTATAATCTCTTTTAGGAAAACCATTTTTTTTATTACTTATTTTTTCATTGTTGCAATTTTTTTTACATAAAAACAATTATATGTCTATATTTATCTTAACATATTTTAAATTTAAAAATATTTATATTTCAATTATTTTTAAAAATTATAATTGATTGATAATATATATATATATTTTAGTTTGTTTTTTTATTGACAAGTTTGTGGAAAGTTAAATTTCTCTTTTAACAAGTATTTTTTGACTTTCATTTACAATATCTTTATTTTCACAACAATGATATCAATATTGTTAAATAATAATATTATTTTTTTGTTTGCTAGAATCTCCCTAACTTGTAGGAGTGGCCTTTGGTATAAGAAACTATGACCGAGGGGCATCAAAGCTGTCAAAATCAAGGATTGCACCAGGCTTGGGCCACACCAACGCTCAATTGGTTGGATTTTGGATATCTCCTCACAACTAAAGAGAATTGAACTCAAGTGACATGCTTACTAAACCCACACCTTAACCAAATAAACAAACAAAAATTAACCTTACAAACATATCAATAATAAAAATCTCAAAATCATAATTAAAAATAATTTCATTATATTTATAATAAATCTAATCAAAACAATAACAAAAAAAATCCAATTAAAACATTAAAAAATTTCATAAACACAATTACATCCAAATATGTCTTCAATAAAAATAAATCCAAATAAAACACTAAAAAAATATTTCATGAACCCAATTACATTCGAATATTCGTCAACTACATTCAAATAGGTTGTATCTTATTTCAAAAAAACATTTTTAAAACAACCCCTTGGAAAAGTTTCGCCTAGAGCTACCCTCAACGTTTGAAGCCCACGAAAATGATTTTTATGGTGCCAAAGTTTTTTTTGGTTATTTGTCCAAAATAGTAGCAACAATTATTGAGTGTTCATTTCATATTGTTTAAGAAAGTTGATTGTTATATTTTTCTTTCTGGAATTTTGTTTTAAAATATTAATGTTTAAAGTTTTTAATTATTTATATATATTAGTTATTATAGTTTTAAGATATTTTTCTTAAGATTATAAAGATTTGTTGTATTTTTAACATTTAGAAAAGTTAGTTGCATTTTTGAAAAATTTTGTTGTATTTTTTTACCTAGGTTGCAGTCCTATCTTTTAAATAAATTTCAAACAAATTAAACATGTTAAAATACTTGGTTTTAAGAAGATACTTACTGAAAACTTTTTAAATATTTTCTCTATTCTTATTCTTTTTCTGAGTAGAAAGTTTAAAGATTTTATGACTTTATGATAAAAAACTTTAGTCTTCTTTATTAATAAATTTGGGAAAAACTAATATAATTGTGAAGTATATGAGAAACTTATAGGAAATTAGTTATTCCATAACTCCGAGACTTGAAGTCTTGAACTGTTTTTGTCTAAGTTAACTAAAACATTATGATATTTCAAGCTTAAAACTAAGCTATAAACATACCTCTTATATACTAACATAAATTACAACAATAATTGTAAGTTGAAGAAAGCTATGTTGCACGAATTTGCAACACAGCTTTTTTCGACTTACAATTAACTACTGTGTAAATGACTATCTTCATACAACAATAATATTTTTGCTTTGTAATCAAAACCCCCCATAACTCTAGGACTTGAAGTCTTGAACTGTTTTTGTCTAACTGAGACATTATGATATTTCAAGCTTAAAACTAAACTATAAATATATCTCTTATATACTAACATTAATTACAACAATAATACTTTTTCTTTGTAATCAAAACCCCCTTACATCTTGCTAGAGTTTTGTTTCTCACACAACTAAACTAAGAGAAACACAGAACGTACATTTGTAAGAGTTTAAGAATCGTATTTCTTTAAACACAGAACATACTTCTTTATACTCAGAACGTACTTCTTTATACTCAGAATGTACTTCTTGTAAGCGAGATCAAGTCTGATTGTACTTCTTGCAATCTGGTGGTTGATGCGGTTGACACATGGTGGTCTGGTTTTTAGGCTTCTACTTGATTTTCGCTATATTGGAGAGTACAGTATGTACTATTTGATGGTTTGCCATAACTTTGGATCGTTTTGGCAAACAGGCACTTGGACATTTGGTCGGGAAGATCTTGATGCCGATTATGCTTTTATGTTGTCTGTGTATTGAAGTGGCCGGAGCGTACAATATCAGGCATGATTAGGTGATTATTTTCTGCCGCTTGTCAGGTATCAAATTTATCTCTTTAACTTCTTCCTTGTCGAGGCGACACGTTGGTTTGGATTTTGGGATGTCGCTTCGTGTGACGAAGGGGCTTGCTCGTACTCCGCCGGGATCATTGAAACCTTTTTATTCTGGTTTAGAAGAGTTATCGAGGGTTTTTGCACTCCATTATGATGAAGGTGAGTTAGAGATCTTGGATTCATCTCTGGCGAGGGTCGAAGTTGATGAGTTAACCCTTGGTTTTTCATGCGTGAATGGAGCTGCTGGGGATGAGAGGAGTAGTTTTTGTTGTCCTTCAGTGATTCCCTGTACATCTGGTGCTGTTGCATATGTGGAAGGTATGGGGCGCCCTCTGTTAGTTTTGGATTCTGTTGCTTTTCCTAGAGTTCATGGTTTACCCAGGTCGGATTCTTTGAAGTTTTCTGGTAATGGTGAGTTATTACGGGTGCCTACGACTCACTCTAGTTGTGATTTGGGGGTCTTGGATGACTCTTTGGTAAATGTCGAACTGGTCGAAAATAATCCGGGCTTGAATGGAATAGCCGTAGGTGGCAGGCATATCAGTAGGAGCCCTTTGGGGTCCTCGACCAATTCTGGAGCCATGGCTCAGGAAGGAGAACTGGGAGGTTCTCGACAGTGTGTGGATTCTAGGGATATTTCCAAGGTTCTTGATACTCCTAGCTCGGTACCGGACCACTTTATTAATGAAGGAATTGCTAATGCTGATCTTTCCCTTAAGTCTTTAGTACTTACATTTTTTGGTGATACCGGGTATGGACCTAGGGCTCATGAGCTTGGGGGTCATAATGGTATTGAATCATGTGCACATGCTGAATTGGGTTTATCATTAAAGGTTGGCTATAAGGTAGGTTTTGAATCTTTTGAGTTTGAAGAAGTTATTGGTTCGGGGAACCCTGTTAAATTGGATTCTATTGGGGTTGTTACTTCGTATGGGGGCATTGATGCTAGTCGTGAAACCTCCTGTGATAAAGGTCCGACACCTGATGGGAAAACCTTTCGGGATTATGGTTTGGGTGATTAGTCTGTTGACATTCCGGTGCTGATAAACTCTGTAGTGAAACCGAAACATGCTCACAAACCTATCAAGAAATTTTTAAACCCTGTATTGATGACTGTGGGCGAAGATGTGGCCTTAAATGATATTTTTCTTACAAACGAGATGACTCTGGTTGGACGGTTCGGTGGGCATAAGTTCAATTCTGATAGTTTAAAAGGATGGGCAACTGAGGTGTGGAAAGGTGTTATCTCCGTTCTTCTGACGATTTTTCTCCTTTCGAGAGGCTGGATAGCTTTTAAATTCCTATCTGTGGAAGATGTGGATCGGGTTTTGGCTGGGACTTGGCGTTGGGATAAAGCTGGACTCCTGATTAAGAGGTGGACGCCACTCTTCGACCTGTGTATTGAAAGGTACGATCAAATTCCAATCTGGGTAAAACTACCCAACTTACCCTTTGAGTATTGGTCTGTTGATTTTTTCAAATTGGTGGGAAACACATTGGGTACCCATTTGGAAACCGATTTTTCTTATTTGCATACCGGGGTTTGCTGTATTGGGTGGGTTTTAGTTTTGATTGATTACCGGAATGGATTGCCTAATGAATTGGTCATTCTTAATGGAAACTCAATTTTCAATTAGCCATTGGATTACCTGGGTATCCCCTTTAGGTGCTATAGATGTCACGCATATGGTCATCTGATGAATGTATGCTTCCTTTCAAGAAGAAAGGATCTTCTAGATCTGTCCATAAGGTATGGAGGGTTAAGAATTGTGAGCCTAGCTTGGATGCTAAGGAGGATTTGGTTTGTTCAGAATAAGGGGAATTGAAAGTTATTCATGAAGAAAAGGTTACTGACTCATTATCTTCTCTACCTGTCCTTAAACCCTTGAGTATAAACACTCTATCTATGGGGCTTGGGGGGAATTCGTTTGAGAAGAAACCGGTTCTGGATTCATCGTTTGACCCTGTATTTACTGGGGCTTTAAGGGATTTTGGGTTTATATCTCCTCTTAAGTTTTCCCCAGCAGTAAGTAAGGGATACTTTCTTCGATCTTGTTCAAAATCTACTGTTGGAGGGTTTGGACCTGAACGAGATCCTTTTGGGAATTTTCCTGTTAAGGGGGGGTTTGGAATTATGGTAAAAAATAATCATTCTGGGAAGACTGGTACTGGGGCACTTAGAGCATTGTCTACCTCCTCGAAGTTACCCTAATGATTCTTATGACCTTAAACTGCATGGGTTTGGCTAGTCATCCTAAAAAACTAGCAATTAAAAGGCTAATTGAGGAACAGTCTTTAGATGTTTTTTATCTGCAAGAAACTATGTGTGATGGATGTGTTTTGGTCAAGGAATTGGAATCTATGTTTAAAGAATGGAATTTTATCTTTGTGGACTCCAAGGGTAGATATGGGGGACTTCTTGTGGGTTGGAGGTCTCGTAACTTTTCTTTTAGTAAATGCATAGGCATTTACTTCAGGACTATGTGTTGTTCTGCATTCTATAGAATTACAGATGGAGTTGTCATTCATTAATCTTTATGGTCCTTACTTGGACAGGGAATTATTCTGGACTAATCTCTCGGGTATGGAGTGTTTTAAGTATCCTTATTTGGTCTTCAGGGGAGATCTTAATTTCTCATTGGGTCTTTCTGAGATTTGGGGGGACAAAGCTCATGTGGATGTATTAATTGACTTATTTTTTAATCTTCTGGAAGGGATAGGGCTTGTTGATATAAACCCTATGGTTTCCATTCCTACCTAGTCTAATCGTAGAGTAGGAGCTGAGAGTATTTCTAAAAGATTGGATAGACTACTTTTATCAGCTGATTTTTTGGATAGGGATTTTTGCTTTAAACAATGGATTGTATGTGGAGGTGATTCTGATCATCAACCTATTTATTTACAAATCTCTTCAAATATATCTAAGGCTCATAGTCCATTCAAGTTTAATGCTTGTTGGTTAGAATATAATGAGCTAGTTGATTTATTAAAAGGTTGCTGGGTGATTTATGATGTTATGTCTGAGCTTTCCCCTGCTTCCCTGTTTGCTACAAATCTTAAGAGAATTAAACACTTATCCATTCAGTGGTCCTTGAAGAAAAAAGCTCAGGACATAAAGGATATAGTTGATATTGAAAAAGAAATGAAGAGTTTTTATGAGAGGACTATTATTGGTTTTGTCTCGGAGGAGGATAGAAGGTATTTGATTGAGCTAGAAACCCGTAAGAGGAAAATTTTAGTATTCAGGGAAAAGGAGGCTCGTAAAAAAAGTAGGGCTTTATGGTTGATCTGTGGTGATGACAATACTCCATTTTTCCATAAATATGCTGCCCATAGGAAAAATATTAATTCTATTTGGAAAATTCATGATGATTCTGGTGTACTTGTTGAAGGTGCTGAGAATATTGCTGGGGCTGGGATCAAACATTTTGAGCAGTTGTTTAAGGAAGAAGATGATCTGCATCTTCTTGAGATTGTGCAAAGTGAAGGTTTTTTTCCTACATCTGTTATTGAGGAGGATAACATTGAACTTATGAAACCTGTTACACTTCAAGATATTAAGCATTTACTTTCTATCAGTAAAAATGATAAGAGCTCAGGACCTGATGGTATTCCTGTTGAGGTGTACAGGTGTCTTTTTGACGTTTTGGGAGAGGACCTTTTAAGAGTCATTGAAACCTCTCAGATAAGTGGTAAGATACCAGCAGTCTTCAATTCTACTTTTCTTGCTCTTATACCTAAGATTGACCATCCTTTATCCTTTGAAGACTTTCGACCGATCTCTCTATGTAATTTTGTTTACAAAATTATAGGTAAGATCATTTCTACTCGTATCATAAATGTTTTGGGAAGGTGTATATCTTGTGAACAGTTTGGGTTTTTGCCGGGAAGGCAGATTCATGATGCAGTTGGAGTCATTCAGGAAGGTATGCATACTATGCATTGTAAATCCTTGAAGGCGGTCATGATTAAGTTAGATTTATCTAAAGCATATGATCATGTGAGCTGGACCTACCTTCGGGTCATACTTTCCAAATTGGGGTTTGTTGGTAGTTTTATTTCTTGGGTCATGAGTAGCCTTTCATCTGTGTCCTTCTCTTTGCTTATCAATGGAGTTGCATCTACATTCTTTAAGGCTGGAAGGGGCCTTAGACAAGGATGTCCTTTGGCACCTTTATTATTTCTTGTTGTGGTTGAAGGAGTAGGAAGGGCGATTATGTTTCCCAAAGAATATGAGACTTATCATGGTTTGTCTTTTGGTAATGATATAGTATTAACTCATGTTCTATTTGTGGATTATATAGTTATGGTTAATGATGGATCTGAACAATCACTTTCCACTTTATATGAGATTTTATTGATATTCTGTAAAGCTTCTGGGATGAGGATAAATGATAATAAATCCTCTTTATATTATTCCTGTCTGGAAGAATCTGAAGTTATATCTTTACAGAATATTTTTACTTTTCTTGTTGACAGAATTGGACAAGGTATGAAGTACCTTGGGTTCCATTTAAAACCTTGTAGATATCTCTTAAAAGACTGGGATTGGCTGATTATCAAGGTTGAAAAAAGGATTAATAACTAGAGCTTTCGTTGGCTTTCAAAGGGGGGTAAGCTGATATTGATCAAAGCAGTTTTAGAGGCTTTACCGGTTTATTGGATGCACTTTTGGATCCCGATGGGGATCATTGAAAAAATTCGTAAACTTTGTTTTAAGTTTCTTTGGTCTGGTAAACTGAATTCTTTTGGCATACCTTGGACTTCTTGGAAGATTTTGGCTAATCCAAAATCTTCAGGGGGTTGGGGACTTAAAGTTCCTATTGTTTTCGCTAAGGCCCTAACAACAAAGAATGTTTGGAATATTATTCAAGGTTTGGGCATATGGGTTAAGATTGCCTTTCAGAAGTATATTTAGCTTTTGAATATTCTTGAGTGGATAAGATCTCCTGTAAAAAAAGAAAAATATATCAATTTGTTGGAAGGCTGTTCTATGGGCCTTCGATCTTATTGGGGATTTTTTGGTATGGAACATTGGTAAAGGCTCTGCTGTTCGTATAGGTATTGATCCTTGGTTAGGATGCAAGTGGAGACATACTTTACCATCCTCCATGATAGAAAAACTTCATTTGGCTGAGTTGCATTTCTTATCTGATATTGGATATCAAGGTTTGAGTGAAGTGATGCCTCAACTTTGGTTTTCTATTGAAACTATTGGTTTTACTAATCCTCAAGAGATAGATGATTGGAATGGTTATGTTGCCATACTTAAATCTAGTCATGTTAGGATTTCAGAAGTTGATGATGCTTTTGTTTGGATTTTATCTAAATCTGGCAGGTACACTCCTAAAGAAGGATATGCTCAGCTTATGAACATGGATTTGAATCAACTTTGGTGGTGGAAAGTGTTATGGAAGTTGAATTGTCCTCTCAAGACAAAAATATTTTGTTGGTTTCTCCTTTCTGGTAAAGCATTGACCTGGGATGTACTTATCTTGAAAGGAAGAGAGGGACCTGGCATTTGCTATTTGTGCAAACAGGAAGATGAATCCAATTTCCATATTGGAGTGGAATGTCCATTTACACAGTCTGTTTGGCTTATTATTGAGGATAATCTGAAATTCAATAATCTTTGGCATGGAGATTTTGTGACATCATGCTTCAAAAATTGGGTTTTGAATGTGGAAGTGGCTAATATAAAATCATTAGCTATTATTGTTTTATGGTTCATCTGGAGGGCTAGGAATTTGTCTTGTTTCAAAGATATTTCCTTATCTTTTGCTCAGGTATCTAGCTTTAGTTTGGGTATGATGAGGAATATTCCGTAGAAACTTTCTGTGGCTGCTATTAGAAATATCTTTGTGGAAGTTATTGACAAAACCTATGCATGGGTTTTTTTTGATGGATCAGCTGTCGGAGATCCAAATATCTGTGGAGCTGGAGGTATGCTTTATTTATTAGTTGATCACTTTTTTACTTTTAAAGTTGGACTTGGTATGGGTACTAACAATTTTGTAGAATTGTATGCCCTCAAGCTTCTTCTTACTTTGGCTCGAAGGAACTCTTTGGATAAAATTCAGATTTTCGGTGATTCCCAGTTAGTCATTAACTGGGCATCTGGTAAGTACCGATTACTGAATATAGAATTAGCCATGATTCTTAAGGATGTCAATAGGTTCATTGATTGTTTCAAACTTGTTTCGTTCAAACATATCTTTCGGGAAAGTAATTCTTCTGCAGATGCTCTGGCAACAGCTTGAGGTAGAATGCTGGAAGGTTATTGGGCTATCAAGGAACATCGGGGGGACTCTGTGGTGGAAACCTTTCAGGTCTTCTAAAATCTCTCATAGATTTTTGGGACATCGGTTATAACAATTTTATATTTGTCCCTGTTTTACTTGACAGACTTCTAGAATGATGATTTCACTTTTCCTGTTTTGACCATATGATATGGCTCTATGTTGATGATAAGTGTATGGATTTACATTTGACTAGTTTTGAACTGTTTATAACATTAGTTATTATGCTTTTGACATAAGCTATATGTTCAAATGAAGAACCAGATATGGGAGATGGCATATGCTTTTTGGATGACGGTGTAGTTATGGATCTCTTTTGGATAGTAAGTGTATGGATATACTTTTGATCAGTTATGGATATAAATCAGTTTGGGATGGTTTATGGCCTTTCTGGATTCTATTGATGAACATGTAAACATTGGATCTCTTTTGAGATGATAGTTGGTTTCTTTGGGGACCTGTTTTTATTGTGTATATGGCTTTATGCTATTGAACTTTATTCTGGAACTTATGAGCTCTATGGGGGCTTTTATCCTATATGTAATATCAACTATTTGGTTGAGTATTATGTTTGTAATGGTCTTATAAACTATCTGCAGTATGTAAATAAATATATTTACACTTTTTTTCTTTGGAAAAAAAAAAACTAAACTAAGACTTAAGAACCAAGATCAAATACATGGCAATAAAAAAAAAATGACCTGTGAACATTGATTTTGCTTTATTCCCAGCCGTTAGTCCATTGAAACACAATGCTTAATCATTAAAAGCAATATAACAACAACAAAACAAAAGAATATATACCTTGCTTTATTCCAAGCCGTTTGTCCATTGAAACACAAAGTTTAATTATTAAAAGCAATATAACAACAACAAATATATATATATATATATATATTCTTTTTCCTGGTTCCTTTTTTAATTAAAAGCAATATAACAACAACAAATCTAGTTCCTTTTTTCTTTTTTCTTTTTTTTCATTTGAATTTTTTTTTCTATTATTTTTTCTAAAAAACCTTGGAAATTCCTTATTTTACGGTTATTAAGCCTAAAGTTCTAAACCATCTTAGTCTAAGATACTTAAGACATTGATATATATTAAGATATTTCAATATCCAAATTATGTTATAGTTATAAATACATCTCTTATGTGCTAACACATGGTATTTTGTTTTTTTGGTCAAAGAGGGACTGCTTTTAACGTCACCAAAACCATACTATGAACTTATAATAACAAAAAACAAGTACACAACAATAAAAGTGACAAACTATCAGCTTTGATTTTGTTTTATTCAAAATCATTTCTCCATTGAGACAATGTTTAGTAATTAAAGCAACATAATAAGAAAATAATATATAAGTTTGATTTTGCCTAGTTCCATTTTTCCTAGTATATTTGGAAGGAGGTTTTTTTTCTCACATTTCTTCTTGTGATTTTCTCTTTGCTTATGGTATAATTTGCAATCTTGTTTTGCTTTTTGTCATAATTTGCAATCTTTTCCTTTTTTAAATGTCGTGACCTTGTGACCTTGTTATTAATGTGATATGTGCAATTTTCTATTTATGTATATTGGAATTGTTTTGATGATTTTTTTCCCTCCTACACCATTGCTTATATAGATTAAGAGGAACATGATTTCAATGAACACTTTATCTAAATACATCAAATGATTTTACAATACATAGTTTAAATATCCAAAAAAAATTAATCATATTAGAAATATTTCATTTCTTTCATTTGCAAAATTTCTACTATGAATTAGAAAACTACTTATGTGATGCATTGGCAATTTGGTTCCATTTTCATTATATACATATAAAGATAAGGGAAAGACTTGTGATTCCTTTGTCCTTCCTTGATTGGAATTCCCCATAAAGCAATGTTTTTGTCTATGATACATGATATTTTAGTTTTGCTTTTTGGTCTTTGCCCTTGTTAAATTGGCAATCCTATCTGATATTTTATAGCTTCATATACATTTCAAAATGTAAATCATATTTACAATAACTTAATCCAAAAGTATAATGTAAATCTTTTGTGTCCTTATCGGATTTGGATGATGAGACTAGTGCTTGGATCAGTTTTGTTCTAGACTTTGTCTTAGTGAATGTTCAAGAAAGAATTAATTATCTTGGTATTATTTTATAAACAAATGACTATCCTATTCCATAAGGGATTGGGCTTGGATGGTGGGGAGGATTGAAAGGAAACAATCCAATCTTTGTGCAACAAGCGGTTGTTTAGAGGTAGAACATTCATATTGGTTAAATTAGTTTTAGAAGCAATCCTTGTTTTTTGGACTTCTCTTGCTTTGTTTCTGTTGGTACATTAGAAAAAATAAGGAAGATTTGTTATAATATTATGTGGCAAGGAAATGAGGCAAACAAGTATTTCTCTTGGGTTTCCTAGGACAAATTGACCCTCCCTAAACATATGGGAGGTTGGGGTGTGAAAAATCCTACCTGCTTTGTCAAGGCTCTTGTTGCTAAAGGTGTGTGGAGTATTATTCAGAATGAGGGCATGTGGGTGAAGATTGTTGTACAAAAATACATCACTCCCATTTATGTTGAAGAATAAATCAAGTAAAGGAACAAATTATAGGAATGTGTCGTCTATGTGGAGGGCACTTCCGAAAGGATTTGATCTGAGTAGCTCTTGGTTGGTTTGGAAGTTGGGAGCAATAGAATATTGTAGGTCGGCCTTGAACCATGGGTTGGAAGTTCAAAACATTTTCTCCCTGAACATATGACCATAACTCTTAGAGATCAAGGCATATTTTTCCTATACCAAGTGACAAATAAAATCAATTTCATTTGCCTTTCTTAGGTTTGGTTGAGTAGTGAGGCTTTGGGATTTAGTGAGGAGGATGACTTGTGTTGGAAAAGACATGTTAGAAACTTAAAAGATTGACATATTCAACTGATTGACATGCATGATTAACTTAATTGGGTTACAAATGCAAAGGGTGGATCCTATAGGCCACATATAGGATACAAACTGTTGAGAGAAGAAGAAAAACATCATGAGGTTCCCTGGTGGAACAATGGGCTATGTAAAGTTAGCTGCCCACTGAAAATCAAGCTATTTTTTGGTTGGGAAAATAAGATGTTGGATTGGACTAGGGAGATGTCCTTTGTGCAGGCTAGAAGACAAAAACATTTAGCACCTTTTCATCCAATGTGCTTTCAACAAACAGATGTGGCTATTGGCTTCTAATTCCATTGGGGTTAACTTCATCTGGTAAGGGGACCGGTCCCATGAAGTTGTTAGAAGTTGGAATCAAAATGTCACGTATATGAATTATAATTCCTTTCTCTCTTTATTAACTTGGGCCACTTATCTTTCCCAAAACAAGGCTATTTTTGATGATGTGCTTCTACCTCCTATTCATTTTGTATCAAAGAGCCTGGTGTTGGGCACCCAATATGCAAGTGAATTACAGCTAACATACAGAGTGTGCAATATTTATTGTCAACCCAGGGAAGTCTTGTATTTCAAGGATAACATGCACAATATATGCTTAAACACTGAATTGCTATAAATGAACAATCCTATCCTTTGTTCGGCTATGCTCATCCCAAGAATCCACTTAATCTAATTACCTTCTAAAAGAATACAGTCACAATTACCTCCTGCTATTCTTAATCTAGGAATTGAAAGATGAAATCACATCTAGATTACTTTTGCAGAAAAGGAGATCCTGTTCCAAATCACTTAATGATTAACCCAACTATCTTAATCTGATTATTCTACAAATCCAAAGACATGAATTGAATGTTAATCTAGGGATTTAGAGTACAGAAATTGAGTTCAGCTATCCTATGAATTTAAAGTACAGGAACGAAATTCTGCAACCATAAAAGTAAGGAACAAACTGCAAGGATTCATGGAAACAACAACTAAAAGATCTAAGGATGAACAGAGCTGTTACAGCTACCACGCAAATTGCATAAGGAATAATTACCTACTCAGTCGATTGTCACACCATGCCACTACAGATTTCCAAGAGATGCAATTAATAACACGCTGTAAATCCACAACTGTTACAGCTTCCTATGAAGAAATAAAATTAATATAACATCACATGACAAAATAAGTAAAATGCCTAATTTAACTCAGCAATCCCTGTGGGAAGGCGGGCCCAGCCTTCACACAGAGATGCTGGATGAACACACATTAAAACCCTTGGATCTGAAGTAACTCCATGTATTAAAAAGGCAGATCGATTACACAACTCTTAGTCACAGCTAATACAATGAATTGGTTACGGGTTCAACCCTTGGATCAGAATAGTTCTCCATATTACTACAATGTAAATCATAACATCCTATCCCTATTATTGGGCAGCCATGAAGATCTCTGATCTTCAGGCGCCCTAAATTACAACAACTGTTACAACCGTGGCAGGATGAAAGATAGGAAATATAGGGAAACTGTTAATTTGACTCAGGAATAATGATATCTTCAGATCACAGCTATACACAAGTAGTGGCGCATTGTTGACCTCCAAATTTGTCGCATTCTGTTCAGCTATCTTTGTACAGCTTTGCCTGGAATAATATACTGGGACCACATTCCTTGGGCAATGGTAGGATGGATGCCGATCAACTTGAGCGATGAATGCCCATCCTTTTCGTAGCATGTTCAGCCCGATCTTCCTACAGTCTATATATCTTAAAATACCTTTATAAACCATCATATGTTAGCATATTGATAGATATAAAGCCTTAATTACCACAATCATAAGTATTAATAAAATAAGACAATAACCAATCATACCTTGGTGGCTTGAAGAGCAGAGTGAGGGAAAAACATGTATTTGGCATGCTCAATGGGGTAGGATAGGGAAAAAAGAGGTAAATAAGGATGGTAAAAAAGGGGCCATTTTTGGGCCCAACATCTCCCCCCAACTGGCCTATTGCATGTCCTCATGCAACAACCTCCATTATTCAGAATCTGAATCTTGCACTGTGCTCTGTTCATGGAGAGGAGAGAAGTTGTAGGGGAACTTAGGCGTTCCTTCTTTTTCTATGAACCCTCTATGAGAAACTCAATATCTCCAACATTGCTGCTCCTCTGCGTTGGTCAGTGAGAAATCCATCCTGTAGGGTTTTGCTGGCCACCAGATGAGGGGAAATTTAAATTTCAGGCCCAGCCAATTAGCCCCACACTCCCTGATACATCCAACATAACCCTCAACCCTGGAAAGTGCATGTTCAAAATTTCTAAAATAATAGGGGTCTTTGCTCCTCAGGGTAGGAGAGGCGACTTGCCATCTATGCTTACTTCCTTCCAACGCTGCTTGTTGGTGTATAGAAATCTTGGTGGTACAGGTAGAAATAACTTCCCCCTGCAGTTCCATTATGTGCCGAGTCTAGATGGGGCATGACAGCAAACTCCTGTGTCAAGCAAGAAAAATACGAGGATTTTGAGGCTCACTTCGGACCCACAGATTAGAGTGGCCTTCATTGTGAGAAAAGGTTTGAAAAGACCTTTCCCACTAAGAATGATTGCTCACAAAAGAAGCAAAATCCCTCAACTAAACATCTCCTGAAAAAGGGATAGGATTTGAATGGCGGTCCAGAGGACAAGTCATCTCATGCAAATGCAATTAACACAGTAGATTCTGGTCTTCAAAATTGCTTCTAAAAAATGTTTCTAAGAATTTTGCTAAGGTTGTTATCTCAAATGACCTTCCTTCTTTCACAACCCTTAACTTAAACCAAACAAATTGTTCAAATAGAAAGACAGGGTAAGAAGAGGAAGGTACCCTACTGCCCAGGAGTTCTTGAGAGAGAGCATACATCTGGTCTTTTTCCTTCTGCATAGAATGGAACTTTTTCAGCTCCTTTAGCTCCTTCTGTAGCTCTTCCTCTCGAAGTCTCTCGGCCATTCGTTCTTCTGCCCATTTCTCCTTCAGTCCCCTGATGGTATTTTTATGCTCAATGAGGGAAACCATCCCTTCTTGGTATTCTTCTACTTGGCTCTTCCACTTTCTTACCTACATTCTCAAAATTGAGATTTCTCCTGTGAGTTGCAGAGTTTCTCCATCTTTAGGATGCTCATCTTGGTTAGAATACAGGTCAATAAAGTTTTGAAGAGGTTCAGTCCACACCTTATCACTTGATATGCCACATTGGACATCCTGCACATCTAAAGCTATTTCTTGGGGTGCTGGTTCTTGTGTAACAACAACCCCTGCTGGAATTCCTTCATCAACAATGTCCACCACTTCTGGAGATGTTGGTTCTTGTGTAACAACATCTTCTTTATGAGGTTCTCCCTTGGCAACTTTGGCAGCTGATTGTGAGGATGTTGGTTCTTGTGGAGCAACGTCCTCCTGAATTCTAATCTTATTCTTTATCTGATCATCAGCTACTATTTCAGCTAGAGAATGTGAGGTTGCTGGTTCTTATGTGACAGAGCCCTATTCTTCTTTTTCCTCATACTGCTGGGATTGGACGTCTTCTTCAGTATGCAACTGTTCTTCAAGGATTTTGGTATCACCTGAGGGTTGTGATTGAACTTGTTCATCTTCACCGAAATCCATATCACGAATGACATCCACATCAGGGTTAACTTCTTGTTGCATTTCAAGAGTCCCTACTACAATTTTCAAGGATGTTGGTTCTTGTGTGACAACATCCTGACTCACTTCTTCATCTCCCTACTGTTGTGGTTCCAATTCTAGTATCTCTGTGTCCTGGGACAATTCTAGGGTCGAAGTACAGATTTCTTCATTAAATCTAGAGTGCCTTTAGTCCCTGGTTCTTCTTCTCTCACTTGGACATCCACTTGGACAAGAACATTCAAGGATGCTGGTTCTTATGTGACAACACCCTGTTCAACCTCATCATTGTTTTGTTGTTGTGGTTCTATGTCTATTATTTCCATGTCATGAGAGGATTTCGGGGTCTCAGTGCAATCTTCATCCATAAAATCAGGAATAACTTCATCCTCTGGTTCCTCTGTCCCAGGGTTAGTGGCAATTTCGATAGGAATATTTAAAGATGCCGGTTCTTGTGTGGCAGCGTCCTGCTCATCTGAAGCTTCCCTCTCCTGAAGTTTTTCTTGGGGATTTTCACCATCTCTCAAATCAGTAGTATTCAAGGATGCTGGTTCTTGTGTGACAACATCCTGTTCATATGAAACGTATTTCTCCTGAAGTTCTTCTTTGGGAATTTCACCATCAATAATATTTAAGAATGCTGGTTTTTGTGTGACAACATCCTGTTCATTTGCAAATTCTTTCTTATGAAGTTTTTCTTTGGGAGTCCCATCATCTCTCAAATCAGGTTATCCCTGTCCTTCCACAGTTGTAGGTGTAGACTGCTGTGTTGTAAAGGCACGAATTATAACCTTATAACCTGATTCATTAAATATTTCTCCACAGGTGGGACAGACCACTCTTTCTTCCTCATTGCCAGGCTCGGTAGGATTTGATCCTTCCAATTGATCTGCAGCTTCAATGTGTGCAGCTTCCTTTCACCCTGTTTTCTGCATGCTTCTTTCCAATTTTCCAATTCTTTTCTGAGTGCTTGGACTTCCTCTTTTAATAGCTTTTTTTCGAACAGAAGTCCTTCAATTTGGGGTTCTTCTTCAACTAGCCCCTGTGGGGCATTAATTGGTTTGGGTTTAAGAATGGGGAACTCAATTTGTGATTCTAAGGTTTCCCATCTTTCCCTTGCTGCTTCTGCTGCTGCGACCGACCTGGTTCTTTTCCTTCTTATTGGTGGAGATACCTTAATTTCATCCTTTGATCTCCTCCTTTTTCTTTGTGGTGCTGGAGTTTCTGGATTCACAGCTGAAGTGGAAGGAATATTCCCAGTTCCAGCATTTTCTTATTCCTCAGGATGTTCTTCCTTAATCAAAGTTCCTCCCCATTCAGGTGAGGATTCAATGGTCACCATCTTAGTGTTTTCTTCTGTTTCCATGGCTCTGTCATCTTCGATTTCAACTGTCGCAGCATCTAATGCTGCTCCAGTTTCACCCTCTGTTGTCAGAGCTACCCTACTATTTAGTTCTTCCACAAGGTTTTCATGTCCATCCTCTGATCCATTCTCATCTCCCCCCCCCCCACCCCAACTACATTGGAGGGGCTCCGAACCTCCTGTTGTTCTTCATTTCCCCCCCAACTGTGGATTGACCTACTCTTCTTGATTTGGATCCTCTTCTATTGGAACACCGGGAAAAGGAGTGGGTTCCTAAAATTGTGCTGTAAATTGCTCCCAGGTTATATTATGTCGAGCAAGGGTCCTTAAGATTATTAATTTAATGAGGCCATGGTGGGTCAGTGAGGCAAGTGGATGTTTGGAAACTCGAACAAACCCTGCCATATGACGTAAATCATTGAGCAAATAATATGGAATATTTAACAGAACCCTGTGACGGAGATGAGATAGTAAAGGGAATTCAGAATGATAGACTGTTTGGTACCTACCTTCACAGGTGATGTATTTCTTGAGAAAAACAACAACTTGATTCCATGGCCGTGGAAATGACTGTAATCCTATCCCTCTTCGTGTCGTTTGAACCTACTCCCCCTCCATTAGAAAATCCTGTACTGCTACAGTAGTGGGGATTCGACGTCCGAACCAAGTTCTTCCCACCTGAGGAAGACCAGTGACCTCAGCCATTATGGCTTCAGAAATTTCAATACACAATCCCTAGACCTCTGAGTGGGTTTCTGTAAGATTCAAAGCGAACTGTAAAGTTGCTTCACGGTGAAATCCATTCAGGCGTTCGAAAATTTTTGTCCAACCGACAGCTTGAAATATAGCGAAGACTGCAACATTTATTCTGAGGTCTCACATGTTTGAAGTTTCATAACGAGCCGAAATACCCATGTTTCTGTCTTCAGAATTAGATTGCAGTTCAACAGATTATAGATTCCAACAATGGAGGTTACAACATAGAGTATGCATGGATAGCTGAGAGGAGAGTTAAGCAAATTCGGAACGTTTCAGCGCATTGGATTATTTGAAATTTTATCCCAAATTGGGAAAGGTGGCGGTTATTAGGTAGCATAATTAGTCATTACGTCGCACGAGCAAAGAGTTAATTGATGCAATAATGGGCATAAAAAGGGAGGTACGACTGATATTGTCAAATCATATTGATACTTAATCAAGTAGTTAATCAAAGCCATACCTTTGAAAATGCGTGATGGATGTCCTTTAGAGAATAATAGAACGTGTGATTGCAGTCGTTGCGAAAGCTGAACTCATGTGTTGTGCAGTCATTAATTGTAATCATTATTACAAGGGTGTTGTAATAACCTTTTCCACCGGCGAACCAAAAACCATCGTGTTAGAATGGTTGGAAACATGATGAATATTACATTATGAGTCAAATTGCCGGCATCATGAATCGAAGCCATATCTAGAGGAGTTGCTATCTTGCAAAAATATCTGCTAATAACACAGGAGTCACAGCCGCAGGCCATAAAGAAATCAAAGCAGAGGCACGACCTTCAATGATAGAAAAATCAGCTAAATGTAGTGGAGTTGCAGCTGCCAGAAAAGATGTCGCAGCTACCGGAAAACGATGTTAGAGCTGTCGGAAAAAGATGTCGTAGCTGCCAGAAAAAGATGTCACAACTGCGGGAAAAAGGGGAAAAAAATGTTAGGCGGATGGAAAGTGACTGTGCTACAGCTGCGCGAAACAGGATTTATGGTTAAAAGTAAAACGGGGTCACAGCTTGTGGAAACGGAAGAAGGCGGAGTTTCATGGTGCTGCAGCTACCATAAACGGTGTTGCAGCTTCTGGAAAAAGAGTGTTGCAGCTATCGAAAAAAGAGTGTTGCAGCTGCCGAAAAAAAAGGGGTTTGCAGCTGTCGAAAAAAGGGTGTTGCAGCTGCCGAAAAAAGGGTGTTGCAGTTGCGACAGATTTATTGAAGGGAAAAGAAAAAAAAATCGATGTAGGAAGTTACAGGGGAATGATTTTTGGTCGCCAGGCCCGATAATGACCACCATTCTTAGGCGCTTCCTACACAATATAAAAAAAACGGATTAAGTGCGAAAGAAAAAGGATAACAATAACAGAAAAAAACAATTTATTTATGTACAAAGATCCATATGCGATTCACAGTGATTAATTATTAATTGGTAGGGGCAGAGAAAAATTCTTGCCCTTGTGCTAATTGGTAGTCTGGATCAACTGCAATTTGTGAGATGAATGAATCCTTTGAAATGGGCTTATGGTACAGTCGCAGCTTGTGACCATTAACAAATAATGGTATGCGGTTCTCATCGATGGTTACGAGGCAGACTGTACCATTATCAAATACTTTATCCACTAGGTATGGCCCCAACCATCTTGTGTGTAGTTTACCCTTGAAATCTCTTTTGAATCTGGAATCGTATAATAGTGCCCAGTCTCCCTCATAGAAGACCTTATTTTTGATGAATCGGTCATGCTAATTGGATCTCTGTTGCTGAATTAACACTATCTGATCCATAGCAGCCAACTAGTTCTCATCCAGTTTGTTCAATTGGTTCATTCTCCTCTTCTGGGCTTTAGTTACATATAGGTTTACCTCTGTGGCCGTCTTCAAAGTATTAATTTCAAATTCAATTGGGAAGACGACACTTTTCCCATACACTAATTCGTAAGGAGAGAACCGTGTAGTGTTATGCCAAGTGGTGCGATACGCCCATAATGCTTCCAGAATTCTGTCACCCCAATCTCTACGATGGCTCTTGACCATCTTGGTGAGGATAGCTTCAATGACTTTGTTAGTGCTTTCCACCTGGCCATTAGCTTGGGGATGGTAAGGTGAGGCTACCCGATGTTGAACATGGTACTTCCGTAGCAGAGCTTTAAATTGATGCTACATAAACTGCGGCCCTCCATCAGTAACTACTTCGTTAGGTACCCCAAAACGGGTAAAGATTTCACTGTATAGGAAGTCAATCACAGCCTGTTCATTAGCCTTTGCCAGAGCCACAACTTCTACCCATTTTGTCATATAATCGGTACAGACCAAGATGTAGTCTTTCTGCTTGGAGTGAGGGATGATAGGGCCAACAAAATCTAGAGCCCATCTATCAAAGGGTTCAATCACTGATTGTGGTTGCAGAGGCATTTGATCTAATCTATTGGGCTGACCCATCCTTCGACAACTATCACAAGATTGGACATATCTTTTTGCATCCCTGAAAAGAGTTGGCCAATAGTAGCCCATTCTTAGCGCTTTGTGTCCTGTCCTTCGGTCTGCAAAATCCCCCCCACAAGGTTCATCATGGCAGGCCTTCAGTATATGGAAAATTTCATCTTCTCTTACACATCTTTTGATCTCAAGATCAGGACCTGTGTAAAAGAGGTGACCGTTTACCCAACAATACATGGCACTTTGCTGGATGATTTTTCTCTTTTCTCTTTTGGACATATGTGCCGGAAGCTTCCCTGTAGCCAAGTAGTTAGCAACATCTGCATACCAAGGAGAGTGAGCTGAAACTGCAAATAAATGTTCATTTGGAAAAGAGTCTTCAATAGTCAAATTATCATCACTGTTAGTGAAACGAGATAAAAAAATCAGCGACAACATTTTCTTTTCCAGGTTTATCTATGATGGTAATATCAAATTCCTGTAATAATAGAAGCCATCTAGTCACTCTGGCATTAGTGACAGGTTTATTCATTAGATATTTAATGGCAGAGTGGTCAGTGTGCACAAATGTAGGATATCCAGTAATATAATGTCGAAATTTGTTAATGGAGTAAACAATAGCTAAGAACTCCTTCTCGGTGACAGCATAATTAAGTTTAGCAGGGGCTAAGTTTTTACTAATATAATAAATTGCATAAGGTATTTGACCATCCTGCTGTCCTAAAACTACTCCAATAGCAATATCAGAAGCATCTGAAGAAATGTGGAAGGGTAGGGTCCAATCGGGCCCTCTTAAGATAGGAGTTGTGGACAGCTTCTCCTTCAGCTTAACAAACGTTGTCTGGCATGCTTCATTCCAAACAAATTGCACATCCTTCATTAACAGTGAAAACAAAGGAGAGGCAAGTTTGGAAATTTTTTTTTATAAATCTTCGGTAGTATCCAGCATGTCCTAAGAAACTTCGCACCTCTTTTTTAGTTACAGGAGTAGGTATATTTGTTATTACCTTGATTTTTGAGGGATCCACTTGAATGTTATCAGCAGAGATGAAGTTCCCCAATACTAATTCTTCACTCATCATCATATGGCACTTTTTAGTGCTTAAAGAGAGCTGGGTTTGTTCACAGCGAGTGAAAACCTTTTTCAAATTTTCCAGTGCTTCTTCAAAATCCTTGCCATAAGGAGTGAAATCATCCATAAAAATTTCCATACTATCATTAACTAATTCTGAAAATATGCCGATTACAGCTCTTTGAAATGTTGCTGGTGGGTTACATAAACCAAAGGGAAGCACTCTGTAGGCAAACGTTCCCCAGGGACAAGTGAAGGTAGTTTTATCTTGGTCTTCAGGAGCAATTTGAATTTGATTGTACCCGCTAAACCCATCCAAGAAGGAGAATAAATTCTTCCCTGATAAGGTGTCGAGTACTTGATCGATAAAGGGAAAGGGAAAATGGTCTTTTTGTGTGGCTTTGTTCAACTCCCTATAGTCGACACAGACTCTCCATTTACCATTTTTCTTGGGTACAATTACAAGCAGGGACACCACTCACTGTCTGAAATAGGATATATAAATCCTGCTTCCAAGACTTTCTGAATTTCTTCCTTCACTATGTCCCTAAGATTGGGGTTCATTCGTCGTTGAGGTTGGAACACGGGCTGGGAGTCACTTTTAATATAAATATGATGGGTGCACAGGTTAGAGGGAATACCCCTTATGTCTGTTTACTCCTAGGAAACTGCCCCCTTGTGTTCTTTCAAGAGACTGATCAGGTGCTTCTGTTCATCTAAGGAGAGGCTGGGGTTAATATTCAGGGTCTTTCCAGACTCTACCTCGATGGGAATACTTTTTTGAATTTTTCAATACTGGGATTATATGTGTGTCACTAACTAGTGCTTCTTCTGTGAGATTTTCTTGTTCTTCCTCACCTATAGTAATGTTCAGGAATTGATAAACCTCTTTATTGACCGAAGTGGGTTCAGTGATGAAATTATTAATGGCATCATCTTTAGTTTCATCCTTAAAGGTTAGAGCCTTCCCTATAGTTAGTAATGGCTGAATGCCCTCTTCTTCCTCTGGCTCCATCTAGAAAGAAGTTTCAGCTTCAAGGCTTAGCCGAGTTGGAGGATAGAGAGTGATATTCTTTGTCTCGGTGCCGTCTAATATGGTCATAGACCCAGATTGATAGTTGATGCAAGCATCAGCTGTGGCTAACCAAGGCCTTCCCAGGATTAGTGGGTTTCCTCCTAGCTGCGACTTAGGTTGTAAAACCAAGAAGTCAACAGGGCACTCCCAAGAGTCAACTGAGAAGACGAGATCATCCAAAATTCCTTTAGGTTTAATGGTGGATCTATCTGCCAGTTCTAAAACAGTAGGGGTCGGTCTAAGATTAGTGAGCCCAAGTTTTCTAACAGTTTCAATCGTCATGACATTAATCACTGCTCCTAAATCTACCAGTACGTTGGGTATCTGTGTATGCCCAATCTACATAGTAACAATGGGATTCCTAGGATCATCATATTTGGCCAAAAGGGTTTTTTCCGTTATTAATGCAGATAATTTCCCTATGACATGAACAGTGGGAGGATCTCTGGGTTTCCTTCCTGGTTTTCTTGTACACAGATCCCAAACAGTTCTAGCATAGATGGGTACACCTTAAAGAGCTTGAAGGAGGGGAATTTTAACATAAAGATTCTTTAACTCTCCTAAGAGGTTAAACTGAGGTTGTCCCACTACCTTTGGTAGCATTATTATCTCGGGGTATGGTGGTTGCCTAATTAGCTGGGTAGGCTGTGCATTGCTGGATATATCATTCTGTGTTTCAGCCGACCCATTAGTGGGATGTTCAGCATCTTCAATGATGGGGGTCGTATTAGATAGATGTTGTGGAGTCACCCCTTCTTCTTGTACAGGGGATGGAACATCTTCAATGATTACATGCTCTACTATTTTTCCTGATCGTAAGCGAATATCATTACAAGGCACAGGAGAAAGGGAGTAGGCAGGCATGTTGACAGTCTCAAATTGATGGACTGTTTTATTGTTTGGGTTAGGATTAGGTTGAGCAGGCAGCTAAGGTCGTATCGACATATTAGGGACAACATTGTTCTGCAACTGCAACTGTGACTCTTGAAGAGGATATTGAGAATATTGAGGATATTGAGGAGGGTATGGTTGCTGTTGATGTGGAGGTTGTTGAGGAAACTGGTTCCCTGGATGGAAATTCCTCCATCTAGGAGACCAAGAAGTTGGTTGGTGTGGTGGTTGAACCCAGGGATTCTAGGAGTTATAACCTTGCATTGAAGGTTGAGAGGGGTTCCATTGAGAATAAGATGAAGGGAACTGTGTATTCACGTTCTTCATATTATTCCAATTATTCATGTTATTCAAAAATGTAAACGAGTCTGGAGTCATACCTTGGTTTCGAGGCTGCCAGGGATTCTTTTGTGCAATGAAGTAGGCCGGTTCCACCTCTGGAGTTGATGCCTACAGAACAGCCTTCACTTGGGGAAGTGCCATACATTCTTTTGTGTCATGGTTCAACTCACACAACTGACACACTTCTACCTTGTCGAGCGGGCACTCCTTCAGAGGGTGGTTCTTTCTACATCGAGGACAGAACACACCTAGTGTGAGATCCTCTACTGCCTGTTTTTGCTTTGCCCTTAGGACGTCGATTTCCAAGGAGATAGAGCTCATCATTTCTGTTTTAAAATTTTCAAGGAGGTTTCCTATCTCTACACAAGTGGCTCCTCCATTAGATGACTTCTGAGTTCTGTTGAAGACATCACGTTCTAGCTTATCCCGTTTGTCCCGCCTGTTATTCCTAGAAGATCCCCTGGAGTACCTTTTACATAATTCCATAATTTTCTCGAAAGACTCCTTGGAGATATCCCCCTTTCCTAACAGGTTTAACATATCTAGGCAATCATCCCTAATCCCGCGAAGCAGGATTATCTTGAGCACATCTAACCCCATGTTCGTCTGTCCAGCTCTTTGCACATTGTATAAAAGCCTCTCTACAAAATCTTCCAGACTTTTTTCCTCCTTCTGTACCATTTTAAACAATTCTTCTCTCTTGTCCTTGGTGTTGCAATATTCCTGATATTTCTCCAAGAACACCTGTTTCATCCTGTCCCAATTAGTAATAGTTCCACCTCTTAGGCTCATGATTCAGCATAATGCATTGTCCTTCAGAGTGGCAGGGAAGAGATTTAGCTTTTGTGCATTGGTGATGTAGTCATAGCTGCGACAGAGGATATCAAACTCGAAAAGAAATTCGTCTGGATCCTCTGCCACTTTTCCATGGAAGCGAGGCAATACCGACGGCGATATATTTTTCATAGGGGCTGTCCCTTCCGGTTGTTGAATTGGGAACTGAAGTGTAGCTACCGTTCCTTCAGGCAGGGAATGATCTTCATGATGATGGTTTTCTCCCATTGCCTCTTCCTCGTCAGATTCGTGTCTGTTACTCATTCCTTCTTTTGTTTTCTCCTCTTCGTTCTTCCACTGATCAACAAATTTCTGATGGAACTGTGTCCACTCCTCTTCAATTACAACCTTTCCATTAATGTGATAGATTGGGTCACTTCGATTAGCAGATCCTGTTGTACTAACTTTGTCCTCCTCTTTAGGAGTATTTGAGGATGTTGCAGTTGCTCGTGTGTTCTCCACTGTGGATCCTGACGCTGGCACCCCAGGATCGACAAGGCTTCTTCTGATAGGTGCTTCCTAATAGCGAGCCCTGGTAGAAGAATCAGTTCTATCAACAAGATTGTCAATGAATGTTCTTCTACCCAGTTGTGGACCTCGACCACCTGCACTGTTAGTATTTTGTGGGGTTTTGGGAGTTGGAAGATGATCATGCTTTACCCTTCTTGTATTCATACAACCCAAATCATTCCAATGAAAAACTAAAGAGACTGAATAGAAACAATTACAGGATGCAACTATGACAGTGTTTAATAATTATCCTTCCCCGACAATGGCGCCAAAATGTTGGGCACCCAATATGCAAGTGAATTACAGCTAACATACAAAGTTTGCAATATTTATTGTCAACCCAGGGAAGTCTTGTATTTCAAGGATAACATGCACAATATATGCTTAAACACTGAATTGCTGTAAATCAACAATCCTATCCTCTGTTCGGCCATGCTCATCCCAAGAATCCACTTAATCTAATTACCTTCTACAAGATTACAGTCTCAATTACCTCTTGCTATTCTTAATGTAGAAATTGAAAGATGAAATCACATCTAGATTAATTTTGCAGAAAAGGAGATCCTGTTCCAAATCACTTAATGATTAACCCCACTATCTTAATCTGATTATTCAAGAAATCCAAAGACATGAATTGAATGTTAATCTAGGGATTTAGAGTATAGAAATTGAGTTCAGTTATCCTATGAATTCAAAGTACAGGAATGAAATTCTGCAACCATAAAAGTAAGGAACAAACTGCAAGGATTCATGGAAAAAACAACTAAAATATCTAAGGATGAACAGAGCTGTTACAGCTACCACGCAAATTGCATAAAGAATAATTACCTACTCAGTCGACTGTCACACCATGCCACTACAGATTTCCAAGAGATGCAATTAATAACACATTGTAAATCGACAACTGTTACAGCTTCCTATGAAGAAATAAAATTAATATAACATCACACGAAGGAAATTTAACTCAGCAATCCCTATGGGAAGGCGGGCCCAGCCTTCATACAGAGATGCTGGATGAACACACGTTAAAACCCTTGGATCTGAAGTAACTCCTTGTATTAAAAAGGTATATCGATTACACAACTCTTAGTCACAGCTAATACAATGAATTGGTTACGGGTTCAACCCCTGGCTCAGAATAGTTCTCCATATTTATACAATGTAAATCATAACATCCTATCCCTATTATTGGGTAGCCATGAAGATCTCCGATCTTCAAGCGCCCTAAATTACAACAGCTGTTACATCCGTGGCAGGATGAAAGATAGGAAATATAGGGAAACTGTTAATTTGACCCAGGAATAATGATATCTTCAGATCACAGCTATACACGAGCAACGACGCACTGTTGACCTCCAAATCTGTCGCATTCTGTTGCAGCTATCTTTGTACAGCTTTGCCTGGAATAATATACTGGGACCGCATTCCTTGGGCAATGGTAGGATGGATGGCGATCAACTTGAGCGATGAATGCCCATCCTTTTCGTAGCATGTTCAGCCCGATCTTCCTGCAGTCTATATATCTCAAAATACCTTTATAAACCATCATATGTTAGCATATTGATAGATATAAAGCCTTAATTACCACAATCATAAGTATTAATAAAATAAGACAATAACCAATCATACCTTGGTGGCTTGAAGAGTAGAGTGAGGGAAAAACATCTATTTGGCATGCACAATGGGGTAGGATAGGGCAAAAGGAGGTAAATAAGGATGGTCAAAAAGGGGCCATTTCTGGGCCCAACACCTCGCCAGTGTTATCTTTTTTCCCTAGTTTGAAGGGACTCCTAAAATCTTGAAACAATGATTGAGGAGACTATTAATAGAAATCAGAGTTGGGATTTCTTCGATGGGGCTTCTCAAGGAGACCCCCCTATAGTTGGGCATGGGGATTGGTTTATCTGATTGAATAACAACACTACATGTTTGCAGCAGGATTGGGTCAAAGTTCCAACAACAAAGTAGAGTTAATGGTGCTCAAAGTGACTATGCTCCTTTCCCTCTCTAAGGGAGTCCTAAAATTACAAGTATTTGATGTTTCCAAGGTGGTTGTTGATTGGATGACTCATAAGAGAGCTCCTAAGAACTTATTCCTACAGGGAATCTTTGAAGAATTAATGCATGTCTTTGGTTTATTTGAAGGGATCAACTTCTAGCATGTCTTCAGAGAAAGGAACGACGTAGCTCACAAATTATCCAAGGAGGGATTATTGGTTACTTCAGGACAATGGAAGTTCTGGGAGAACATTGATGAACATCTCTTAAAACTGGACCCTGGTCCATTCCCCACAAAGCCAATAAGGGCTTTAATTGACACATCTTGATGAGTTTTGTGTGCTTGTGATTCACATACATGATTTATGTGTTCTGTACTTATTTTTTTTGCCACCCTATTTTTTTTTTAAGAATGTAATGTTCAAATGGCCCTTTACAAATGTTGTTTTCCATTCTTGTTTGGTAAGCTTATTTTAGTATTTGTTGTTCTTATTTTTTAGTACAACATCTCTATGTTTTCTATAATATTATTAAATTTCAAACCAACATATTAACAATCACATAAACATTATCAACTTCTTAACTTTTGTTTAAAATATTGAATGATAAGTTCCTTACCCAACATAAAAACTTTATATATATATATTTTTCATCCCAAAGGACTAAGGCTTAGCCTTGACCCCAAAAAGCCTAGGAATTGAAACGTGACCTTTTGGCCTCAAAACAACTTGCCAACTGGGAGTTGACACTTCAATGTCACAGATAAATCTAATTCTTATCAAAGTGTGAATAATGTAGTCTCAAAATTCTACTATTTGCGTTGGAACAAACTGATTTTCTTGGCATGATTTTGAAAAAAAACAGATAGGAAATTTTCAAAATCCAGGTTATAGCTGTAAAGTTCTCTAATTTTGAGTGCTCCATGGGTTTCTTAGGGTGCTAAATTCATTTCTACCATCAAAACCCTAATTAAAACAAAGTTAAATTCTCATTTAAAAAATTAAATAACACCAGATTCCCAAAAAAATGACAATATGATTGAAATCCTCGAATATTAAACTAATCCAAAAAAAATGACAATATGATTGAAATCCTCAAATATTAAACTAATCCAAAAAAAATGACAACTGAATCACCGGTTCTCACATTTTCGATGCCTATGCATATTTGGTAAGTAGATGGCGCACTAATCCAAAAAAAAAAAGACGGGTGAATGGGCGGGTTGGAATTTCAAATAGCGGACACCCGTCAAAATGGCCAGTAACAATCAAAATCTGAAACGTTTTTTGTATTTTAAGCCAGATATTGACGGTCTTCATAAAATCTTACCTGTATTTGACCGGTAAATTGACCCATGACGGGCATTTACCCGTCAAATTACATCCCTATCGGAGTGGGATATCGGCTAACCAAAACGCCCACTTATTTTTGTCTACTACTGTGTTAAAAAATTAGCCTTCATGTGGGGCATAACCTGTTTAGTATTCTATTTTTATTTGTATGTTTTAGTTTAACAATTTTACAATCATTTCTATTTTTATTTGTATGTTTTGGTTTGACAGTTTTAGAAATCTGTCTTTCCTTTCAATATTAGGCTTGCCTCTTATATGGACATAGTTATGTTAAATTTGGGTACAGAGTTGGAATATTTATAAATATTAGATATCTTTAAAAAATTAGGTGTAAATTTTGATAGAAATATATTTGAAAATGAATTTTATAAAAAAAATTGTATGATATATTTCTTATAAATATAATTTATATTTGAGATAAACTTGATTTAGATCGATTACATTGAAATGTTAACAGTAAACATGTTTTAGTAAAATTTACTACATCAAATATCGTTTTTACTGAAATTTATATCTACTATTAAAAAACTACTAATATGGTGTTATTAATATTTTAATATAATAATTTAAATACTTTTATTATACAACATAATTATATAATATTTTTCTATCATATCAAAATTTTCATCTACTTGGAGTTGTAAAACCAAATTCATACTATTATTTTAAAAAAATAATTAAAACCCAAGCAAACAGTAATCTTGTTTTAATATAAATATGGAATAACATAAATATAGAACATGTAAATATGGAATAACATAAATATAGAACATGATAGGGAAAATAAATTTAAAATATTAAAAGTAACATATTAGAATTAAAGGTAATAAGAAAGATATAAAAAATAATTTTATTTAGATATTGAGAAGTTATATTTATAATAATTTGAAAAAGTAAAACAAAACAAAAATAAAAATATAGAGTTTAGTTTGACAATTTTTTATTTAAAATAATTATAAAGTATTCATTGTATTGGTAATAATATAATTTTTTGATATTAACTATTATCTTAAAATGTTTAAATAAAATTTATTATAATATATATCATAAAAATATATGATTATATTTCAAAATTGAGTTTTAATTAAATTTTTTTATAATACATATCATAAAAATATATGTTTAAATTTAAAAATTGAGTTTTGTTTTCTTTCTCTATTTGACTTGAGTTAAATGATGATGTATATTTGATGTATTTTTAGTTGGAAATGTTTAAACTTGAAGGATTTAAGTTTGATGACAATTATCAAAATGTAACTATGTTTTAATCCAAAATTTAATGATAGAAATGGATTTAGCACCCTTAAGCCTTTTTAAAGACCATTAGAAGAGTTATGTTTAATTACCTGTGGGGATCTACCAGTACCAATAAAAAGTATCATCTAGCTAATTGGTCAGATCTTTCTTGGCCAAAGGAGATTGGAGGATGGGGCATTAAGAATTAAATCTGGTTCAGCATGGCATTGAGAATAAAATCGTTCTGGCGTGTACTACAATCTGAGGGACTTTGGTTTCAGGTTCTTTACACTAAATATATTAAAAAGGGTTCTGTGGTAGATTGGTTTAGATCAAAATTTTTTTGTAGAAGAAATGTATCAGTCATTTGGAGAGGTTTTTTACTTACCTTACCATGGATTGGCAAGCATTTAGCATGGCAGGTTGGTAACGGTTCTGATGTTATTGTCGGGATTGACCCAATTGTAGGATCCAGCACTGGTTTCTTTCTGCCTGAGGATCTTAGATCTTATCTGAAGGATTTAAATATCTGTACCTTAGAGCAGGCACATAATACACAATCTGATGCACAGGGTTATTGGTTCTCGGCTGAGGAATTGAATTTGGGAGTTTATTACACTAATTTATGGACAAATTTTACAGCTGGATTAATTGGTGCAGGCATACGAATTTCTGATAGTAATGATGAATTAGTATGGGATTTTAGAATGAAACAGGGTACATTGTCTGCAAGGAATGCGTATGACAGTTTGGTCTCTTCATCTCAAGGAATGGTACCATCGCCAATTGATAAATTTTTGTGGGATAAATCACTACCAAATAAAATCTCATGCTTTATTTGGCTAGCTGTAAGATGTAAAATTCTTACGTGGGAGAATTTACAGAGGAAGGGTAAACAGGGTCCTGGTATTTGCGTTTTGTGCAAAGCTGAAAATGAAACCGTTGATCATCTTTTTACAAAATGTTCAGTATGGAAATTAGTGGCTGATCAGGTATGCTCACATTTTAATTTGCACGGTTTTTCTACTCAACATTCATTGGTGGATATGTTGCTCGATTGGCTGGAAAAGATATCAAAATGTTCGTCTTACTATCAGTTGCCTTTTTACATAATGTGGACGCTATGGAAGGTACGTAATAAAATGATATTTGAAGATGAAAAAAGAAACATTTTCAGTATTGTTTATCAGGTAATTTCAGCTGTTCAGCATCTCTCTAATATGCCTGTTAAAAAGAGAAAATCTGGCAGAGTATTGGGGAACTCTCCTCCTTTGATTTACCCTTGCGGTTTCATAGATGGTGCTTCAAAATGTATGGTTGCTGGTGCTGGGTTTTGCATTTATATTAGTGAATGTCATCATCCGGAGTTCATGATGGGGGTTGGACAGGGAACCAATACTAAAGCTGAATTGCTCAGTTTATGGGCAGTTCTCTTTATTTCCCAAATGATGGGGATACCCCTATCCCAGATTTATGGTGATTCGCTTGTAATCATCAATTGGGTAAAGGGATCAGCTGCTCTCTCCCCCACTGATTTGGTTCATTGGTGTCGGGAGACAAAAAAGCTTTTTTCAAGCTTCCAGGATTTGTCCATCACCCACATCTATCGAGAGCACAATCGGTTGGCTGATCGACTCTCTAAAGATGCACTCTTATTTTCTCAAGGAAGAGGAAGTTACAAAGAATTTTTTGAGGATCAATTGGTATCTCAGGATCTATTTCAGCTTTTTTGAAGTTTATATTCAGGGAGTTTACTCTTCCCTGGTGATGGTTTACTGATTTATCCTTTTATAGATTGTAAAGTTGTATCGACTTTATATTTTGGGAGTTCCTCCCTGGTGATGATATTTATAGAGTCATCTTTCATAGATTGCAGAGCAGTGCCTGTTGGCACTCGATAGATATGGATGGGTGACGATCCTCATATGATGAGACAGCTTACTGATGGGTTCTTTACAAGTATTTGTGTTCCTTTCCCCTCGGATGAACTCCATGATGTTGTGACATGTTGTAACCCATTTTAAGGGAAGTATTGTTGAGATGTCCTTTGATTCTAATAAAGAATAACAAGGTCAGGCTTTTTTCTTCCTGAAAAAAAAAGCCTTTTTAAATTTTGTTCAAATTTCAAATTAACCAGATTTCTCTAAATTTATTATATATATTATAATAAATTTTATTTGAACTTTTTAAAATAAAGTTACATTAATAAATAATAAAAAATTTAAGACTTTTTAATTTTTGTTCAAATTGACCAGATTTCTCTAAATTTTAGGAAGAATATGAGTTTTTGATTATTTATTAATATAACTTTATTTTAAAAAGTTCAAATAAAATTTATTATAATATATATAATAATAATAAATATTTTAAAATTTGAAATAAAAGTTTTTTTATTTTTTATTTTAGTTAAATGAAGATGTATATTTTGCTTGAATATTACTTTTTATTTTGTTCAAATTTTAAATTTTAAAATTGATCTTATTTCACAAAATTTTAGGAAGAATTGAGAATGAAGTAGAAATAGACTTTCAAAAAATTCTCTATTCTTTTCAAATTGATCATATTTCACAAAATTTTAGGAATAATTAACAATGAAGTAGAAATAGACTTTCAAAAAATTCTCTATTCTTTTCAAATTTATCTATTGTTTTTAATCTATTATATGTGTTTAAGATAAAGCTTGATATTGTTCACAGCTTATTAGTTTTATATTAAAATTTGGGGAATCTATCTATATGATCCCTATTTAGCATTAACATCATTAAATTGATTCTGATGAAATTGAAGTTATGGTCTACATTTAACATCATTTGATTGATATTGATGGAATTGAAGTTAAGAATATGGAGAAGAAAATCAATTGTGGTGTTGTTCTATTAATTTTTTTATTATCAAAAGTTGGAGAATCTAGTTAGATGGTCCCCATGTAACATCATTTGATTGATACTTATGGAATTGAAGTTAAAATTTTGGAGAAGAAAATCAATATTGCTGATGTGGTAGAGGAATTTGTAGTAGTTGTTATCATTGTTTCTGAAAATAAAGCAAGTAATTGGACATCCTCATTAAGAGTCGTCAAGCTGGAATCTATCATATTATGTTGTAATATAAGTGATCAACTAATGTATTTATTTTTGTCAATTTTGTTTCCAAATTTACATAATCCCATGAATATAATATGGGACTCGTATTGCAAAATGTTGCAATAGCACATAACCACATTAATATGGCTATGCGATATTCAACAAGTGTTGCAATGTTCTCCAAGCTCAAAGTGTCATAACCATTCATGGTTATCATGTACATAATGTTGAACCAAAATGCTATTTAATTTGCGTTGCATGTGACATTCCTATATCAATATGTCACAATGAAAAATACTGCTTTTCAAACTTTATGTTTAATTCTTTGTTCCAGGGATATTATGTTAGTGTGGATAAAAGGTTATGTTGCATTATGACATGATCAAGGGACTTATGTCAAATTTCAACAGGTCCTTTTAGGATGATCTCAATAGGATATAATCATTAAGGAATGTCACAATCCAACATTGGGTTGTCACATAATCCTTGATGAAAGTCACAATGTCACATAATCCTTAATGAAGGTCACAATATGACATAACCATTTAAGTAATATAAAAAGTTTCATAGTGCCAAGTAACCCATAAGAAATGTGACAATGCAACATAACCCTTGATCAATGTCGCAATGTCACAATCCAACATTACAATGTCACATAACTCTGATGAATGTCTTAATGTCACATAATCCTTGATGAATTTCGTAACGTCACATAATTCTTAATGAACCACATAGTGTGACATAATCATTAAGTAACAGAGAAAGTTGACATAAGTCAACTAAAATGAACATTAAAAAAAGATATTTAATCATATTATAATGTTCTATGTGTTAAAATTTTCCATAACGATTGATGAACACCATAGTCCAACATAATCGTTGAGTAATGTTACAATCCAACATAACCCTTATGAATGTCATAATGGGACATAACCCTTATGTAAAATTAGTCCTAACCCTTAATCAATGTTGTAATGCAACGTAACCCTTGATGAATGTTGCAATGTGATATAACCCTTGATAAATATTGCAATGTGACACAATCCTTGATAAGCAATGTAACATGACACAACCCTTAATTAACATCACAATGCGATGTAACCCTTTCAAGAATGTCACAATGCAACATAATGCTTGATAAACGCCAGGATGTAACATCTTTTATGGATGTTGCAATGTGACATATCCTTTACGTGAAATTAACATAACCCTTGCTCAATAATATTGATATCATTCAAGAGTATTAAAAATTTGATATATATATATATATATATATATATATATATATACTATAGTCAATCATTGTAATCAAAATAATAATGGGGAACCATTTTTAACCAAGTCCACCACATAAGTTTTTTTAATGCTTTAATGAATGTCATAATGGGACATGACCCTTATGTAAAATTAGACATAGTCGATCAATGTCACAATGCAACATAACCCTTAATGAACATTACAATACAACATAACCCTTTATTGGTGTTGAATTCGACACAATCCTTGATGAACGTTGTAATGTGACACAACCCTTGATAAATGTTGCAATGCGACATAACCCTTAAATAATGTTTCAATGCAATGTAACGTTTGATGAATGTTGCAATGTGACTAACCTTTATGGATGTTGCGATGGGGTATGTCACTTACATCAAATTCAAGATAACACTTATTGAATAATATTAATGTTATTCAAGAGTATTTAAAACTTGACATTAATTTTATCCACTATGTTTGTGTGTGTGTCACATTGCAATATCAATGGTTGTGATGCATTTGACATTCATTAGGTGTTGTGTCGCATTATGAAGTTCATCAAGGGTTATGCCACATTGCAATATTGATCAAGGGTTATGTCTAATTTGACATAAAGGTATGTCCCATTGTGACATAACCCTTAAATAATGTTGCAATGCAACATAATGCTTGATTAACAGATTATATTCAACCTTCCTTGGCCATGGTAAAATCAAAGTCAAATATGATTAATGAACCATTGTTAACTAAAGTCAAACATGGTTCACTAAAGCCCACAATGGTTGACTATGGTTAAACTAAAGTCAAACATAGCTAACCATAATGAGAACTAAAGTCAACCATGGTTAAATAATAGTCAACCATGACTTAAACTTGAGTAACCAATATCAACCATAGCTAACCATGTTCATTAGTGTCAACCATGGATAGCTAAAGTAACCATGGTTAATCAAAGTCAAACATGGTTCACTGAAATCAACCATGGCTAACTATGGTCAAACTTTGTCAACCATGGTAAATATTGTCAACCTTCCTCATCCATGGTCAAATCATAGTCAAATATGATTAATGAAACATGGTTAACTAAAGTCAAACATTATTAAGCATAGTGAAACATGGTTCACTAAAGTCAACCATGGTCAAATAATAGTCAACCATGACTTAATCTTTGGTAACCAATGTCAACCATAGTCAACTATGGTTGATTAAAGTCAACCATGGTTAACCTAAGTGAAACATGGTCAACCATTGGTATCTCAACTCAACCATGGTTAACCAAAATCAACCATGGTTCATTAAATTCAATGATGGTTAACTAAATTCAAACATGATTAAACAATAATTAATCATGTTAAACTATGTTACCATGGCCACATGGTTCACTAAAGTCAACCATAGTTGAAACCATGCTAAAAATTAGTCAAACATGGTAAATATATTTAACTGTGGTTAATAAAGTAAACCATGGTTAACTAAAGTGAAACATGGTTCTCTAAAGTCAACCTTGATCAACTATTGTCAAACTAAAGTCAAATAGGGTTAACAAAAGCCAAACATGGTTCACTAGAGTCAACCATGGTCAAATAATAATCAACCATGATTTAACCTTACCTTAAAAAAGCAAGCCATAGCCAACTATAGTTCACTAAAGTCAACCATGGTTAACCATAATGTATTAAAATTCAACCCTGGTTTACTATGGTCAAATTAAAGTCAAACATGGTTCGATAAGGCATTTAGGATGAAACAAGAGTGACATTGCAGAGATATGTATCCAATATCAAACATGACTTGCACTACAAGGTACGTCTAGTATGAAAAAGGAATGGCACTGTATGATGTACATCCAACATGAAAAAGGGTTGCATTGTACAAATATGTTGATGAATCCCTAGATGGGATCTAGGCCTACATCCAACATGAAACAGGGTTGGCTCTGCAGAAATTCTAAGGACGGTTAGGTTCGAGAGGTGTCACCAGTCAATGGTCAACAAGATGATAATTGATGTGATAGTGATGATGATCTGGCGACGATGATCCGATAATAATGATCCAGTGATGATGACGATGTTCAAAGACTATGTCCATGTGTGATGATGAATGGGTCGAAAGAATACCTTCCTATTTAAGAGGGAGTATTGTTGTAAATGTAACTTCAGAAGATATTATTTTATATATTATTATTGTATTTTATTGTACCTCCATCAGAGATGTTTTTCCTCTGGCTAGCGATGTTATTATTGTATTTGGTCATGCTAGAATATCGAGGTAAAATCTCTGTTGTAAGTCAAAGGGAATTCGACCCTGTTAGGTTGAGAAGTCGACCCAATTAGGTTTTAAGGCCAGTCACTTGCAAAGTATAAATAGGGAGGTGTCCTCCCTCATTTGGACACACATTAGATCAAGCAAGTTCACTCAAGAGAAAGAAAGACAAGTGTGTTGGTGAAGGAGAAGAAGAAGTTGTTGAATACATCTTATATTTGGGTATTCTATCTTGGTTTGACATTGTACTAAGTGACGGAACTATTATGAAGAATTTGTGGTGTTTTCTCCTTTATGGTTTCCCCAAGAAAAATCTTTTTTGTTTTGGTGTATTGTTTTTCTTGTTTATCTTTCATTTTAAAGATCTAACCTAATTGAATTAAAAATTACAAACTCTAACATTTTCCCCCACCCATGTCAAGGGGCCTAATACTTTTACTTGGTGCTAAAAATGTTCTAATGGCACTAGTATCCCCATTCCAAGGTAAATGATACCATGGAAGGATCTGTTAGGTTGTTCAACACATCATTCTTGGCTCTAGATTCCTAGAATCACATGTTAGGGGCTAAGGCCTAGGTTTCCTCCCCTTATTATGTCTAAGTCCCCAAGACACATACATAGTACTTATAAACCCCTAATGGTTCCCATATCCCCATTCAAATGAAAAATATCAACTTGAGAGGTCATATATGGTGATTCAAGGTGTCATTCATGGACCTTGAGCCCTAAGAGATGGTTTACAACCTAAAATTATAGCTTTCTCTACCAACCATGATTAACACATTATCCCCCATACCTAATGCTAAAAAATTCCTAATCATGCCCATATCCCAACTTAATGGTCGAGGATACCCTTAAGAGATCATGCGTGTTGGTGCGAGGTGTTTTTCTTGGATCTATATGTCTATAGGATTCCTTTAGGGCCTAAGGACTAGGTTTCCTCCCTCAACCATGTCTACGGATCTGTTTCTAGTGCTAAAAGCATTCTAATGCATTGCATATTCTCTCTTAGATGCAAAAGATCACATATGGAGGTCCTATGTACAGGTTAGATGCCTTGTTCATGGAACTCAAGCCTTAAAAACTACCTTTAGGGCATAGGTCTTGAGTTTCTTCCCACAAGCATGGTCAAGGGATTATGTCCCATACTTAGTTCTTAAATCCTTGTAATGGTGTGCATATTACAACACAAATAAATATCATACTCTTGGGAGGTTAGGCATGGTTGTTTGAGGTGTGATAATGTTACTTGGTGGGGTAATGTTACTTGTTTCTGACAAATCTAATTAGGGTGGCAGTAGATTCCACATCCATCTGGTGTAGATTCCACTTCATCATGGAAGCAAATGCCATGATGGTTCTAATGGAAGTGTACCTTGCTACTGGTGCAAATGTCTCTTCATAATCAATTCCCTCTTTCTGAGAGAATCCTCTAGCCACAAATATTTCCTTGTATTTTTCAATACTCCCATAAACTACATGTTTTATCTTGTAGATCCACTTGGAAGATACGACACTCTTGTTTTCTGTTTGGGTACTATATCCCAAACATCATTCTTCATTATTGACTGGTATTCTTTCATCATTGCTTCTACCCATTCTTTCTTCTGTACAGCTTCCTTGTAGCTGGTAGGTTCTTGATCTACAATATCACACATCAAAGTTACATAGTTGGAGAATGGCTTTGATCTCTTTCTTGTTCTTGTGGACCCTTCTGTAACTCCATACTTCTCTACTTCTTGTATGAATTCTCTTACCCAAGCAGGTTTTATCTTTTGAGATATATCCATAGTAAGGGGTTCCTGAGGTTCTATCATATCATGATATTCTGATGCTACTATTTCAGGAGAGGGTTCAACTTCTACCTTTCCGAGAGGTACATCCTCTTCATGTACTTCTTCAAGCTGACACCTTTTGGATTTCTTAAGAGTTGTTTCTTCATCAAATGTTACATCCCTACTAATCTCTATATGATGGAATCCTCAAATGTATATCCTGAAGTCCTTGGAGACTTCATAGTAGCCAACAAATATTCTCTTCTTTCTGGAAGGATCCAACTTGGTTCTCTTCTCTTTTAGAATGTGTACATATACTCGACATCCAAGTATCTTGAGAATAGGGATAATTTTAGGGGCGAATTTTAGCCCAGTGGGCTATTTTTCCATGTTTTTCTCCCAAAAAACATTCGCCATTTTGCATTTTTTGAAGCCCTGTTTCGCCCAATTTTGATGGGGTAAAATTTTCACCCTAAAAATCGCCAAATTACTATATAAACGATATAAAATCCTTGGATATTAAAATATTTTTTGAAAAATATCGCCAATCATTTTATAGTTGGCATTTTAAGAATAGGTAATATTTGCCAACATTTATACACTTTTAAATAAGCATGGTTCCTTAAAATCATCCTTACTTGAGAATAAGTAAATGAAAATATCATCGTACTAAAGGCCATTTTCCTTGTTTGAATATGTAAGCTCAAGTGGTGGGCCATATTGGTGTCTTTATGTTTGAATATTTATTTTTGTAGAATTCATTTAAATGTTTTGGAAAGAGGGATCTCGACGATACTTTAGTGATATACAATACTATGATATACAGTAGTGTATGTATAATAGGAATACACACTAATGTATATCCCATATGAATATTTAGTGTACATCATTCTAATGTATATATCCTAGTGTACTATATATTTTAATATACATATACACTAGTGTATATACTGTATTGTACACTAGGCATATACACTAGTGTATATTCTGGTGCATATAAATTGTATATTCTAGTACATATAAATTGTAGCAAATGCTTTGCTACCACCACACAGATCTGATAAATATGAATGTAAATAATTGCAGAAAAGCTCAATGAATGAATTTGGATGCTTCACTCCTTAATCACATGAACATAGGGGCACATCTCCCTACTGTTGGTAAGGGCCAGATTACCCAAGCACCAATATTTACTCAAGCAAACTCTCAATATAATTTCAAACAAAATATCGGCTTCCCAACCTTGAGCAAGATCACTAGCTGTTGTTGTATGTTGTTATATATATACAGAGAACTTTAAAACCATGGGAGAAATAAAACCATGTTCCCCCAAGATTACCAACAACCAACCAACTCTTGGAAGAGATATAGTTAAAAAAAGCCTTGAATTTGGTAAAATCATTAATGAAATCCACAAGTGTGTTACCCTTGGACACCTACAACTCCACAAGTACACCTGATCCCAAACAACTTGTGGACAAACTTGCCTTTGTGAATTTTTATCAATTTTCTTATGGCATTTTTTATTAAAATGAGCATCATGTCACTTACAATAATTGAGGGTAACAATCATTCTTGGCAATTGTAAAAAAATCCAAGAAATGTTTCTCCACATTTGGGTATAACATTTTTAGTAAACATGTAGGTGTATATTACCATACCTAATCTGCATGGATTCCAGTTAGATACTAACTAGCATGGAACTAGCAATGACCAATTAAACCAACTCTTAGTTTAACATTATATTAACTAGCAATGACCAATTAAACCAACCCCTAGTTTAACATTATGTTAACAATAACATATTCAAATGATTAAAGTTCTTATAATAAGATTGATTTCATGACTTAAATTCAACATTTTAAAACAAAATGTAAACCTCAGTAATATTTTCAAGTTATAAGTGAGGTGTTTGTAAATTATGATCTAAATGATATTGAGAAATTCTTGATCTTTTTTCTATACTTGTAAGTGGTATAGAAAAATGCATTTCCTATAAATGAAGCTCAATGCATTCAATTAATTAAAAATGTTTTCTACATCTTGTTTCACTTTAGTAGAGAAAACTAAAGTATACGTCTCCATATTTGTGAATAACGTGAAAATAGCCGAATTCCTATCAACATTGATAATAACTAAATAAAACAACCTCTTAAATAAAAGTTATCAATATTTTTCATTATAGTATTAATAATTTATTTTACTTATAAATAAATAAATAAAGTTAAAAAGTATTTATTTTTATTCCTAACATTTAAATGAAAATCTAATAATAAACCTAATTTAATAAAAGCAAGTCATGCATTTTTAATAAAGTTAATTTACCAATCAAAACTTCTCTTTTATATATATAAACACTCCTAAATCAATCTTGCTCCCTCTTTTATATATAATTAAAACATTAAAATAAAACTTTTATACAATACTTAATATATAAATCACTTAAAATTAAATTGTATATTTATATACATTAAAAATAATAAAATTTAGTTACATAATAATAAAATTATTTAATTAAGATATTATTCCAAACCTATAATTTTTTTATTATTTAAACACGCTTTTATTAATTAAAATAATTTTAAATTTTATTGAAAACAAGAAACAACAATAGACACACAAAACGACATCCTTTCATTCTCATTATTATGAAGATATACAGTCAGTAACTAGAAGTACAGATTTCATACAAGTCAAACACGGTGTACATCATCTTTGATTTTGAAATGAAGAGCATGCCTTCCTTCAATGGAGCGGGTGATTTGTTTCAAATCCTCCAGGTTCAAAATTTCCAGAAACTTCATGCTTTCCCAGGATTCCTAATGTGTGTCCCTCATATAGACATCAAATATGGAGACACCCTGGTAGCAGAAGTGGGACACAACACGTCTAGTTTGATAATTGCAGGACACTTCTTCACATTGACAGCAGTTGGAAACATTCCACGAGGAAAAATGCCCGGACTGATCATCGATAACCCCAGCGTTGAAGCCGGAATATGATTTTTCTTCTGTGTCTCTACACAGTTTGAACTCATTAGACATTCTTTTTTTTTGACACTAGAGGAATCGGTAACTCGTCGAAATTGTCTGGGCCAGACCCAAGATCAAATCCACCGGCTGCCACTATAACCTCCGTAGTATAAACCGGCAGCGTGCAAGCCAGGATATACCAGAAACTTGTGACTCACTCATTATTCAAATTTGTAAATGATTGGCAATAGAGTAACAAGTTTATGGTATAGAATAATGGTACATATGAGATTACTATTGGAGGCAATAAGTTTGGGACAAGGCTTGGGATGTGTTTGCAGGACCGAATAATCCCTGCTTGGCTAATTACAAATTGAAAATCCAAATTTGAATGCTTCAAGCCTCCATCTTTAGCGCGTTCAGTAAATTCAAATTAAAATGGAGATGACATATTTAAGGCAGATAGGATTGACACTTCATTTGCATTAATGCTGACCTGATCGGTATCAGGAGCCGAGCCATGCCATACCATCCATGAGAGCATGGGATTTTTCCGGCACTGGTTCATTACAGGAAAGGACAAAAATAGTAATAGTAAGGCCTGGCAGCAGTCCAATCTTAATGTTGACAACGCTGAGCTGGGAGTGAGATATGCGCTATTCAAACTTCGTCCTACCACCGGTTGTCCTTGCCAGCCAGAGCTATCCATTGAGCTGCAGAGTATTTAATGTTGCTGCAGCAAGCTTGATGATAGTTGGATCTTGAGTTGCTAGAGATCCAAGGGTCTGCACTGCTGCTACATCCCATTAAATTAAATGCTCTGGAGCTCAATAGATAGCTCTTGTCGTCCTTGCCACTGACATGTACCACATCGGTTGTCCTCACCCGAGGATCCATAATGATGTTTTAAAAGCCCTTACAAACCTCCCCATCTCGCGCCTGAGTCCCCAGTCCCTAGCTCGTTCAATCCAAACCCCTAGCTTGTTCAAACCAAATTTGCGAGGGATTTTTGCAGTGCATTGCCTTTTTGCCCCTGCAACATATCGATTAGATTTGTTCAACATTATGGAGCTGATCTGGTCAACTGATCCAGGACAACGAGCGCAATTGGAGTGGGATGAACAGATCAGTTCTAATATTATTAATTCACAATTTACAGTTGAACGACAACGAGTTCTGTTCTATTATTGCTTCACAATTTACAGTTGAACGACCACGAGTTCTGGAAGCGACGAAGTTTGACTTAGAACTCACTCTGTGTTAACCTTTTTCCTCCACGATCCGTATACATTGGCGTGCCTCTCAACTTTAAAATAAAACATGGTCTCCTATTCTGGTTAAAAAATTATTAACAAATCCTTTGGAAAATCAAAGGAACCTCTCCTCTCGATGGCCGATTTTAGTCAAAGTTAAAAATAATTAATCAATTTTTTAATATTATGCCATTTAGTAACATTTTGTTGAAAATCATATAAACTTTGGCATAAATTTAATCTAATTTAAAAATCCAAAAATGTTTAAATTTCAAGAAAATAGTAAATTATTACACAACTTTATCTCACTTTCAAACAGTAAATTTTGAACTTTTAAAAATAATAAATAGTAAATTATTACAAGAAAAATTTCACTTTCAAAAATGATTTAAATTTCAAGAAAATAGTAAATTATTACACAACTTTATCTCACTTTCAAACAGTAAATTTTGAACTTTTAAACTCACTTTGAAAACTAATCACTTAAACTTCTTTACAAGGTATCCCTTACAAAAAGATATTTTGCTCCCAAAAAATAATTTCACATTCAAATGTATATTTATTTTTAAATAGTTTATAACTAAAATTTACATTTACTTAGTTTATAATTAAATTTTGTTATTTGTAGGTGTGAAAATAAGCTATTTTTTAATAATAATGAAGGTGGTTATTAATATCCACTAAAATCAATTACTTAATTTTTTTTTATTTTAAATATTTTATTTTGGATATTTTTTTTATTAAATCAACATAATTATATAATTATGACCAACTAAAAATTAAAAAAATCAATATTATAATAAATATTTTGAAATTATATTTTAATATAAATTTATTTATAAAATCTTAAATTAAATTAAGGATTTGATTCCAAAATATAAGCACATGTATATTGTTACATCAATTCTAATGTATTATATCCCTATATTAACAACACAGGACTTTATTTTAAAGTTAAAGGCAAGTTTGTGATCACATAGTAAGACATGGTGACATTAACTATTTATCTGTTATGTTAATATTTATAGAGTAAATTAAGTGTAAGTGATTTTAGTCTTAGTGAAAATTTTGTTTTTTTGATTTTTTTCTAATGTTAAATTATAAGAGTTTGGTTTTCTTATAACTTCAAAATGATGATATATACTTTGAGTGGATCTAGTGATTAAGAATATGTGTTCCCGCTAAAAGCCCATATATTCAAATTGAGTTCTTCTAACTTTTGTTCCTTTTTCTTCTACTGTCTTCTGAAACTCCTGTTGGATCATGTCATATCATCAACTAACTTCCGCAATTAGGTAACTTTAGCTTTGAGAATCCCATTTTCCTTCTTAAGATGTCGAGTGAGGATTGAGTTAGAAAATGCCGGTGAAGATTATGTTGCATCTTTAGGAATACATTGAATCCATCTTAAATTAAAATTTCAAGAAAAATGGCTGAAATATTCTGAAAACATTTTAAAACTATTCGCATGCCTTGATTTTGTTATTTTTAAAACTATTCTCATGCCTTGAATTTGTTATTTTTAAAACTATTCTCATGCCTTAATTTTTATATTTTTAAAAATGTTTACATTATTTTTTGAAACTCTTAGTCATATTTTTCAGATTCTTTCAATAAAAAATATAAGAAAAAATATATTTCATTGACATTTCAACTAGGAATTGCATTTGATTTGAATATGCTGTGAGTACAAAACTTAATATATAAATATTCTTTTTGCCATTGTAATGGTGTGAGTAGCTTATTTTTATTAATTCAAGGACATAAAATAATTTAGGCATGAATACAAAAATTACAAAAAGTGTGTTTTTAAACAAGTTGCCATTATATGATGGATGTGATGGCAGAAGAAAACACTAATATTTGTCAAATTGAATGACAAAAATAGTTTTTTTTTTCTCTCTCTGAAACTTGTATAATTCTTAATTAATTTTCTGAATTTGGCATTATTAGGTGTGTTTGTTAGGGCTAAAAGTAAGTTAATATTTGTTTTGGTAATTCAAAATGTTGTATATTTCTTAATGAAAGTTATGAATTTGGCACTATTAGGTGTGTTTGTTATGGCTAAAAGTAAGTTAATATTTGTGTTTATATTGTGATCTTTATGGATTGTGAGTGTAGTATTTGACATAATATTTTATTTTTCCTCATCTTAAAGAAAAAAAATGGTCACAAGGTCTCTCATCATTTACATTTAATTTAAAATTTTGATTAAATATGATTGCATGAATCTGATTTGATATGCTTGAATTTTAGTAGTGTGGATTGCTCGAGATGATAATCTCTCTTCTGACTCCCTGTATGTTTCTTTTATGCAATTGATGATGAGTATATTATTATTGGATCATCAAATATCAACCAACATTCCATGAATGGTGGAAGAGACTCTGAGATAGCAATGGGGGCTTACTTACCATTTCATTTGGCAGTTAATGAGCCATCCATAGGGCAAATCCATGGTTTCAAGATGGCTCTCTGGTATGAACATACTGGAATGCTAGATAACTTGTTCCTTTAGCCCAAAATAGTAGAATGTATTAGGAAAGTGAACAAAATAGCAAAGCAATATTGGGATTTATATGGACTTCCTAGGCCTAAACTTTAGATGAAGCCACAAAACTTTGTTCCTTGAAATGCTCCTTTCAAATTGTTGAAGTCCAACTAAAAGAACAAATGATGAATGTATGGTCCAGCTATATGAATGTTTTTTAGACCACGTAGCTCAATAAAAATACTGAAAGAGCTCCCCTACATTAGATATTAGATAGTTTCTCTTACACATCCCTTTTCTTAATGACATAATATCAACAAACTTTTGGTTCACTCATTTGTAGAGAAATCTGCAGGTTGAAATTTGCAATATGTAGGTCCATAATTTATTATTGACACCAACCAACTGCCCCTTTAGACAATGCAACTAGCATAATGATACAGTCTTTACTAGGCCATACTTGATAGCAATAAGTGGTGTTAGACATTCCCCAAGTATTTACAAGCATACTTGGCCCAAAACCAAAAGCACCTAATAAGAAAGACCTCCATATTATTTATAGAAGTTGATCAAGTGATAAGAATAAGGGAGCTCCAATGAAAGCTATGTTTGATCCATCACAATGTGCTAGGAATGAAATGCCTCCACATGTCACCATACATGTACATAAATCATCCAAGTGACACAATCCAAGAGAAATCTATCCATGCCATCAAGTAAACAAGCCACACACTCAATGAAAAATATCAATAATGCATATGATCCAGTCAAGAGAACTAAGGAATCCTCATGGAAAAGACTCCATGTGACACATTAGAATGAAGCACACCACACATCCATAATCATCCATATGAGAACATATCAATATAGCTGGGCAATGCCAATTTGCAAGTAACTTGTTTATGTAGTCTGTGGAACTCAATAGCAACTCATTGTTTCAAGCCAACACCATAGCATCGATGGGAAACCTTAAACACACAAAAGGAAAATTTCATACTTCACATAGTTTTTCATACCACATAGTGCACAATGCAACGAATTGTTTTTATATTTGTACATACATCAAGAATGATAAGTGTTTTTCAGGCCTGCTTGGTCTAGAGGACCTTTTCTTACAATTATTTTGAGAATTAAATGAACAAGCCCAAGAATAAATCAGCTTAGTCCTTGCCTTTTTGGGATGTAGAAAAATCTCTGCTAGTTACACCAGAACTCTACATTTATGTCACAGAACACAAGTTTACAAAAATGTTAGAGGCCATATATACATAAATCTAAATATATATTACAAAATATTTATGGCATGGACCCACAGGGGCTTCACTTGTTGACCAATATCCTATCACGTTAGTTCATATTGTGGGTTTTAAATTATTAAAAATTGAACCAATATATTGCAGGTATTGGGGGGATGAGGGGTTTAAGGTGGGGGTGGGTAGGGTGGTTTATAAGGATTGAGGTATAAAAAGGGGTGGGGAGGAGGTTTTAAGTATTGGGAGGGGGTTTCAACAAAAATATTTTGGGTCAATATCTCTAGAAATTAAGGGTATTCTTTAATATCCCACGATCGCACGTGCTATGTGAGATGTTCACTAAGTGAAGTCCCTGTGCATGGACCAAAGATGTTTCATATCCTTCTCAATGCCAATTTTAAATTACATTTTATTGTCCTATTTAATGCAAAATTAAGATTGGCACATGAAATATGATGCCCAAAATGCATTATATTTACAAGTCAGAAGGATTGAATTATGGACAAGTTTTCTATTACAGTTTTGTTCCATGAGCTTCTTCTGTTGCCTCTTCGTGTGCGGCTCTTAGATGTTCATCAGTTGAGTCGTTGACGCTTAGCTGTGGGTGTGGACATAGAAGGCGATGAAGAATGCCTGAATGCAACAACCAAACGATGTTACAAGGCACAAGGGAGAAGGCCCGGGCTACATTAGAGGAAGGCACACTAAAGGTGGAGGATAAGGAGGGGACCTCCATTTGCATTAATTAATGCTCTCCACGTTGGTGACTTCTTTATTGGGGGAGATTCTGCCCCAGTTATATTGGTGGTGGATCTCACCAACAACCCTCATCACATCATGATGGTAGAAAAGAGGGTGTGTGGAAGGGTGCCCTCCTGACCAGTTTAGGTTCACAATGTGCAACTTAAAAGATATCACCTCTCTCTCACTTTTCCTGGAGCGTTTACTACCTCGTCATAAGGTTCTTGCACTTGGTATGTTTTGACAAGTCTCCACTTAGAGAAGAAAAGTTCTATGTTATAAATTGGAGAAGCAAATAGAGGTTCCCTTGCCCCTTTCCTAAACCTTTGGTCTTTCAACATCTTTGTCATTGGTGAATTCTCCCTCTAGCTTCTTATTAAGTGTATTAATGATTGACCTCACTCTCTCAGTAAGGTGGTAGGATACATTATTGCATTGGGAAGATAAAAGCACATGGAAAGGTTTTGGAGAATGAAGCATATCCAAGGATTCTCAATTACAATTAGTAGGTTCTTAGTTATAGCATTAGCTATTAGATATTGTTTGTTGGATATAGTAGATTCATGTTATGATATCCTACCTATCACTTTTCGTCCTAATATGACACACTCATTGTTGGCATTGTTGTGTCTAAGAATAAATTAAGGCTCTCTACAAGGATATTTGGCATTATGAGCACACAACAAAGGTGGTTCATTCCACTTTTTTACATGTGACTATGGATTGTGGATATAGAGCCACTTTTACTTCTTGAGTCAAATGGCATGCTTGTAAGTGCTATGCATGGTTAGGCACGACAATGGTACACAGCGTGGTATTGACCAAGAGACCTCCTAACAAAACAAGAAAAATCTAAGTTTACATTCAACACTTTGAATTATGCGATAAAGGCAAATGCTACTATTAACATCCCCCAAGCAAAATCTAAAGTATTAAAGGCTTTTGTTGATGAAACTTAAAAGACTTGTTATGCACACCTTTTCCTTATGGGCAACCTCTCCAGTTCTTCCATTGACATGTAATTAGTTGCTTGTGCTCCAAATAGATAATAATATTTATTTTAATGTATTTTTTATATATTATTTTTCTTAATAGTTTATAGAAGAAAAAAGTAGGAGATACTATTTTCATAAACAAATCCATAACTATAAAAAATGAAAAGTAAAATTTTATAAAAATTTGTATCACCTTGTTGATAGAATAATTTAACAATTTTATTTAAATAATAAAAAAACACAATAAACCTAAAAGGTCTGTATGCTTAAACTTAGTCACTGTAACCTTGAAATTACAAACCATAATGCCCATTATGATTAGTAATTTAAGGATGCTAAACTTTAAAAAAAAATAGTCACCCTAAAAATGGTAACCTAAAACATAAAGCATTTGAAATCAAGCCAAATCAATACAATTACAAACAAAATTGTCATCCAAAATATTTATCAAAGCGCCATAGAAAACAGGTCTTTATCCATAAAAAGCAAAATAACAACGATACAGGAGAGATCTCTATCCAGTGTATCCAATGTAAAAGTTGGCTGAACATTTAAAAAAAATTAAAGGAAATATTTCATGCAAGTGGAAATAGCAAATTTGTTGGAAAAACATGATCTCAAATGGGGCTCAGTGCAACACAGAAAACAAAACAGGTCTTTATCCATAAAAAGCAAAATAACAACGATACAGGAGAGATCTCTATCCAGTGTATCCAATGTAAAAGTTGGCTGAACATTTAAAAAAAATTAAGGAAAATATTTCATGCAAGTGTAAATAGCAAATTTGTTGGAAAACCATGATCTCAAATGTGGCCCAGTGCAACACAGATGGATCAATTTTTTTAGCTTTACAAAGAAAATACATTGCCACGCCTATTATGGATGGTTTACTATTTTTTTTAATTTGCATTGCTCATGCAAACTCAAGTCCACCCAAATAAATTCTCCGTGACCAACATTTTTGATTTCACTCCACCATGCTTGAAGCTCTATGTGAGATTTCACTGCATCATCGTTCTCGTAGTACAAGGACAGGCACTCTTTAACCCATGAAACTATACAGGACCATATTTCCAATCCATCCATAGCATAAGGGTAGTCTGTTGGTAGCGATGACAAATGGTTCCGTGACTGGGTGAGTCCTCAGCCTGAAAAAATCAGACCATTACTCAGTCGTGACCCTATATAACCAGAATCATTAACGGCCATATAGGCTTTGGCGAGCTTCCATAGAACTCCTTGTGCGCTTTTTTCTGCTGGAATAAACACCCTCCGAACACTTTCCAGGCGTTGATCTGAAGGGGGTAGGCCCAGCTCAATTGCAACTGGTCTTAATGTGCCATCCTTCTTAAGGAAGAGAACTATGCTAAAAGCATATATCTTGGTAGACAGCGTTTATTCGGTTCATATAAGGCATGAAGGCATCATGGTGGTCCAATATGAACAGTTTGCTGTCCTCTAGAGCCTGAAAATATCATGCCAATCTATGAATACATGAATTTCACTCCAGATCAAAGAGTTCGACATGAACAGAATTACAATTAACATCAAGAGTTGAGTTGGATCGTACCTGCTCCACTACTAGCCCATCGAGATTCTTTTCTATATGTGAAGCAGTAATATTAGAACTGATCTGTTCATCCCCTCCCGTTGCGCTCGTTGTCCTGGATCAGTTGAGCAGATCAGGTCCATACTATTGAACATATCTAATCGATATGTTGCAGGGGCAAAAAGGCAATGCACTGCAAAATTCCCTCGCAAATTTGGTTTGAACGAGCTAGGGGTTTGGTTTGAACGAGCTAGGGACTCGGGAGTCGGGAGAGATGGAGCGGTTGGCAAAAGCTTTTAAAACGTCTTAATGGATCCTCGGGTGAGGACAAGATGGCTCTACTCATTCATGCATCTATATCAGGTGAGTCGGTGACGGCAACAGATCTGCGACATGTTAAGTGTGGCAGGGACAACCGATGGTAAGACGAAGCGGTTTTGTAAAAAGCTGGTGGGAGAAAACGGGGCGTTTTGGTTTAGCCCATATCCCACTCCGCTGAGCTGCAGACATGATTTGATGTTGACACCAGGCCATACGATGGGGCAGAGGACAGCGACAGCAGCTGGAGGGATGGAGCGGTTTTACAAAACCCCGGTGGGAGAAAACAGGGCGTTTTGGTTTGCCCATATCCCGGGACGGAGAAGCTGGTGGTGCAAATTGCAATCGATTCCTGACTACCTGAATTCCGCTGACAATTCCTCACTAAGCGTATGGTGCCCAGATTCCCAAAGATAGCATATCCGCCGAGCAGGGTTGGAATTTCAAATGGCGGACACCTGTCAAAATTGCGGGTAACAATCAAAATCTGAATCGTTTTCTGTATTCTAAGCCAGATTTCGACGGTCTGCGTATGGTGCCCAGATTCCCAAAGATAGCATATCCGCCGAGCAGGGTTGGAATTTCAAATGGCGGACACCTGTCAAAATTGCGGGTAACAATCAAAATCTGAATCGTTTTCTGTATTCTAAGCCAGATTTCGACGGTCTTGGTAAAATCTTAGCTGTATTTGACGGGTGCATTTACCCGTCAAATTCCATCCCTGCCGCCGAGAACGTATGGTGGTCAATAAAGTCATTCCAAAAATAACATATCTTTTATTTATTTTATATTACTGGCACGTTAGGATATCATCCAAAAAAATATCACCGATTCTCTGTAAACGAAGTAAATACGATTTTCCCCTAGTTAGACGGCTCCAATATGATTCGCAGAAAATTCCTTACAAGCGTATGGTGCTCCATCAACTCATTCCCAAAATATATATCTTTTCTTTTTATTTTATTTTATTTATTTTTTATTTCTGGTAAGTTCAGAAATCAAAGCCAAAGATATCACCGAAGTGAAAATGAATAATTGTTGTTGTTGGTAAGAGGTTCTTTGTGTTTGTTGAATAACCCTGTTGGAGATGATTTGTTCAGGATGGCCAAGCTAGACTTTCCATGAAAGGAGCAGGGCAAGTTTTGAAGTAGAGCACAGCAAGAACCTGAATCGATTAAAAAAATGAAAGTGTAAGCAAACAGATCTTCCATGCACAAACCATTGGAATCCAGTAAAGAACAGCTTCACTTGCTATTTCCATCAAGTATGGAATTTTCTTTAACCCCAAAAGCAAGAGTGGCCACTTGAATACTGTAGGCTCATGAGTGCTTGTTTGGAGTCGTTGTTTGCTTCTCCATACCATGATTTTGATTCTGCTTTCATGGTCCAGTTTTTCAGTAAGTAGTGTTTCTTATTAACATATTTGGTCAGTAGTCTCGTTTCTTATTAACATATTTGGTCTTGGGTAGACTAACATATTTGGTATTGGGGAGTGTTCCTTTAGTATAACGACCAACCATATACACCATACAGCAGAGTAATATTCTATATCTTTGTTTATACAGTATTTGTTGCAGAATGTATAATATTGTTTGCCTGATCAATCTCTCTCTCATTTGATCCAGTTTTCATTTGCTTGCATGATGAGTCTACATACTACCGTCCTCCTATGTAAGTACCACACAAGTGGCCTCACTAATAGTTTCAACTGTTTTACCAATTTCCTCTTTCCCTCTCCTCCTTGCATATACCTTTGGGAAGTTGCTGTTTCCATGGTCTAAAAAAAATCTCATCATCCCTGGTTGGAGTAGTTTCTACTTCTATCTCTTCTTCCCTTTCCTCAAATCTCCTTTCTCTCTTTACTCTCATGATATTTGAACTCGGAGTCTCCAACATGATTTCTTCAACATGATTTCTTAAAGAGATAATCAGAACTGATTCCAATGGTTTATGCAAGGAAGATCTTTTTGCCGGCCAATCTACCTTCAAAGTTGTGTTGTAATGGTTGTAAACGCAGATGATTCTCAGTGAAAGCTCTCCTTTCTATTCTATTGTGACAGGATCGATGGAATAATCATACAGAAGCACCCTGCAAACAAATTTTCTGGTATCATATTTCTTCTCATTAATTTTATGGGTTGGGTTGTGTTTTAATTTATGTTACTGTAATTTGTGATGGCCCTGTGGAAAATCGTAGTGTGGCGTTGATTTTACAGAACATAAAGTGGATCTTCATATTGTTGCACAGCTTTAAAATATAAGTGATGGAATTTCTGAATTTCTGTGAGAGTATTTAGAGAGATGTACAAGTTTTTATATATATTTATGCAAGTTATGTACAGTTATTTATGTAATTTTTAAAAATAACTTTTTTATATTTATTGAATTGAAAGATACATGAATATTTTTTCCTAAAAAATTTGTTCATACTTATTTTATTTATTAATTTCTAAAATTATTTAATGAAGAAATAATTTTTCTATGATACCTAGGACATCCCTGAATGTGACACTCTTTGCCTTTCCCAAAAGAATAGTGAATATATCAGCCATATCTTCATCTAAACCGTATATTTTTCATCTAGGTCATCTCCTCTATTTTAAGTTCTTTGGCTTTTTTGAGCTCGTTGCAGGAGCATATTCTCCTCTCTTTTTTTCACCCCTTTGGATGATTATGGAGTGGGCACTTTTGATAGCAGCTCTGTGCTTTTGTGTTCACGGTTTGTTATGGTTGATTGGGACAGACTTCTATTCTTCTCTGACTAGGCTTATGCTTATGTTCTCGGTTGAAACGAACTGAGACCTCCCCTATGCCCAACTCTTGTGATTTGAGGCTCGTTCTTGGAATATAGCTGAAATGGACTTTCTTAGTGATCTTGTTTGATTGTAACCCTATGATAGGGATGGCACATCAGATGCCCTTTGATTCTATATATTGAATAACAAGGACAGGATTTTTTCTTTCTGAAAAAAAGTTCTTCAGCTTTTGTCTTCCTATGGTTTGGGCTCTCTTTGGCTGCATCATCATTGATGTTCATTCTTTCTTTATGATTTTGTTTTTTTGTTTGGAGTGTGTTAGCTTTATTTTATTTACTTTCCTTTATAATAAATCATCTTGGATTTTTGTGGTTTATTTTTATGGGTTTTGGTTTTCCTTAACCATTAGAACCTTGTGGGGTTTCAGCTAACTCATAGGAATTATAAGTGGTATTGGATAACCATACACCTTGCACTTTAACAAGAGGTTTTGGGTAACCATGAACCATGATTAATACAAAGTAATTTTTGGAGTACTATGAACTTTTCATCATAACATGTGGTTTTGGGTGACCACTAATAATCATGATGGGGATATTGAGTTCAATTTCATTTACGTGCAAATTTATTGGGACTTTCTTTGTTATTAGTTTCATCCATTTGTACCTAAAAAAACACAACTTTGATGTTCTTATAAAAAAGAGGCCATTTATAGGGATACATAGGTTGCCATGAGTGTACCCACAACTGCTTTAGGATTATTTTTCTTGTACATGATTCAACAATTGAGTTATTTCTTTCCTTTAAAAGGACTTGGTCCATACATATGGCCCCCCCTATATTGAAGAATCTTTCATTATCTCTGATCTTCATCAAGTTTAGCCTATGGGTACACCCCATACCTATCATAGGTCTATTTCACAACTTGGTAACACATCCTCTATGTGCACGAGTGATACAATTTACATGACTACACATGTGCTATCACACTACAACATGTATGCCTGAATAATAAGGCTTACAAAACGCGTGGGGAAAGCAACTTGCCAATTGC